>JAHLJT010004567.1:14757106-14778667 GCA_031308135.1 Acheta domesticus | reverse complement strand
AATGTGAGCTGCCAAGCATTCCCTTGGGCTACCAGAGAAATAAGAGCACATCCCCAGCGCGCTAGAAAGCCGCGAGCCGACGAATTCTTAAACACCACGTACTAGATTTACGAATTAACAAACGCCAAGTCTATTAAGAGGGATGTGTGTTTGTTTCATTGATTAGTGATTCCGGACGCGCCGACTGCTACGATCACAAGCGCAGTGCGAGCTTTTAATCCAGGGAGAAGGCGGAGATCTGCCCCGCTGCACGGCGAGATCCGGCGCCGACCTAGCGGGCTAGCGGGGTTTGCCCCCAACCAGGTAACTCCCGCCAGCGGGGCACAGCCACAGCCGGGACAAGGTCTACGCTACCGACTCGTCTCTCGGCATGTGTGGTAATGTAGTAAGGGTAAGTGTAGGTAAAGTAAGGCGTGTAAGCAAGGAAGCAGCAAATGCAAGCAAGAGGAAGGACAGATCGCCCATGGTGCATTACTCGTTTGTTAGGGAACTGCTTCGGCCAATCGACTGGTGTTTATGGGAGAAACCACGGAAAACGGCAAAATACCAATGAGAGTAGCCGCTCGCTAGAAAACCACCTCCAGACAGTGGGTGAATCCGACATAGCTGTCTGGTACGCGTTGATAATCCTGTTGTGATACGAAACATACGCCAGGCTATATTTTCCCTGTAAAAGTGGCCAATTTGATCAGACCATCCATTTACTCAAGTAAAGTTAGTGAAAATTGTATGTCTTGAAAAGCAACCTTTAAGTATTATGTTAATGTAGGCCTATGCACCAACAATTTCGTCAAAAGAACATTTTCCAGAACAACAAAACCTGTTTCATGTCTTAAAGTCCTTTAATAGAAAAGATGAATTATTAACTTTGAATGTTTCCAAGAACTGCTGAAAATAATGAACACGATATTCTGTCTCGGATACTGAACAAATTACCATCGACACAAAGATAAAACCCAACTCAGTTGAGTTTCAAGATGCGTTTGTGAATACATTTTCGTTCCGAACTCTTAGAAGAAAAGCAGACACAAAGAGTTGGTCAAAATATTGGCAGTGAGAATATAACCAATGACAAAAGCTTCGAGACTTCTCGAAAGTTTTCATTTCCTTCCGCTCGAAGAAACACGAGTGCAATTCTATAGAACTTTTGTTCCTTCTTTAATGCCACCCTCGTTCCTTTTCTTCCTCCCTGACCTCTCCCTCAAATCTGTCTTCCACCTTACTAAACAGGTCTTTCTAGTAAGTTTTGGATTTCATCTGCTTCACCACCCCATTTCTGGTTCCACTTCGAACTTCTCCAATGAATATTTCCATTCAGTGCTCTTAAAAGTCCGTCCTTAATATAGCAGACAGGTGGTGAAAGCATCTCTAAGCGGAAAAGGACATGTCAATGCACTTCGCAATGCGCTGTGAACTGTTCGATTCAAGTTCTAAAAGACGGGAGACGTTTCTGAAAAAAAGTCTCGCTGCAACATAATTCACTCACATCAACTTTTAAAATCCGTAAAAATACAAACCGATGTAGCTAATATTGTGAGAAACCAAGAACAAAACAAATAACAGATGAAAAATTAGTAGAAACTCTCATTTTTACAGATGCACATCATTGACTGAGATGGCAAATGCATTATTTTCTCAAATTGTTGAATAGCGTGATAGTAAATGTGATGCCACGTCACGTTCATTGTAAAAAGAATTTACTGGGAACAGGTTTTTTTATTTTTCGGAAAAAAGGAAAACCAAATAAAGGAGGGAAATGTCAAGTCATTCAAGATAATTCGGAGAACGAAAGATAAAAACATAAAACGTTGCACAGTAGAAAAAAAATACATCCTCAATGATTCTTTTAAAGATGGATACAATTTATTTCAATTGTGAAGGTATTAATAAGAAAGTCTGCATTTCATTTTGTTCGTCTTTTCTACGTATCACTTCTCAAATGATCTCCAAATGGCAAAGGTCAAAACACTAATATTCACGAATTTGTTGCAAAAATTCAACAGATACGTTTGTTAATAGTAGAATGTTTTCTGCCGATCACCTTTGACGTGAAAGCGCACTTTCTTTCGAGCAATCCTCCTTGGCCTAAGGGCTCACACGCACGCCTGTACACCTTCCACTCGCGGGTGCTGCGGGGGGGGGGGGCGCTGGAGTCCCGAGGACGACTACGACCATTGGCGAAGTCCTATTCCACGCTCTTCAGTGGTTACCACTAGTATTGGCCTCATCTCTGCATGAGACTGTATCGGATATTTCCCTGACGAAACCATAAGGGTTACGAGATTTGGGTATTGATATCTTTTAAACTGAATTAAATATTTCGAGAAAAAGGAATTACAGAAATTTTCCAAAGCCCGTCTCCATATCCACAACCATAATGGTTCCGAGATTTGGGAATTGATGTCTTTTAAACTGAATTACATACTTCGAGAAAAAGGAATTACAGAAAGCTTTGTACGGCCCTGCACATAGAAATATTGGATTTTATCACAAACATGTAGTAGTGGTGTCGGTACGAATATAATTCGACAATTAGACGTTCTATTCTTCCAACTTGAGACAACACGCGCCGAGAGAGAACTAAATATTCGTGTATTTCAGAAAGTAGAAACGTGAGGAGAGCGAACGGCTGTTTTCGTGTGCGATAGGCCCAAGGCAGGCAAATTGCGAATCTGGGAATGGATGGCGGCAGTCGTCGCACATCGCCGAGGCGGCGGCGCGGGCAGAGGCTGCGCTCTGGGCCCCGAGCATCGATCACGGCCGGCGGCGCTCGTTAATATTCGGGCGGCGGGAGGCGCCGAATTCCTCCACGCACCCCCACCCCCACCCCGGCCCCCCTGCGCCTTCGCCTTCGGCGCTGGGCCGCACGACACGACCCCACACCGCAACCCCAACCGGCACGAGGCGGGCGAACGCCTCCCTGTATTCTGCCCGCGCGGTTGCACATTGCATTCCAAAAACGGTTGGTACTCTTCTTCTTTTAATGCCATACACTTATACTACGATTTTTTGTAACTTTGCCCCTGACAGGAATCAGCTGTTGACAGTTTTAGCCAATCGGAAGCTTGAACGTCACCATAATGACGTCACTGTACCGAAATATAAGCCCCCGATAGAATGGCGGCGAACTGCTGATTCCTGTCAGGGCAAGGTTTAAATAATCGCAGTATAATAGTTCACAGGCTCCTCCTCCCGTTCTTGCGAGACTTGCCCTGGGCAAATACCTATGGTAGTTTGCCACTGCTTTCCCTAGGGGTGCTAGTGCGCAGATTTTGACGTTTCATTTGAATACCAAATAGCGCAGGCCTAGATACAATGTCCTCAACCTTATTTGGTGCTAAAATTGCTGGAGGATTTTATTTTGCCAGGATCGGCCAAGTGCCTTTCCTGGGATCTGTTTTTACATGCCGACAAGTATCCGCATGCAAGCCGTCGATTTTTCGCACCCCAAACATCACCCCGACTTTGACCAGGTTTAAACCCGCGAACTCGGAATCAATAGCCCGGCATGATAGCCACTGTACTGCCAAAGCTGACTAAATTTCTATAATTTTTTTTTATTTTATAGCACTTGTGACAGCACATAAGCGTTCACAAATATCCTTCTACGCAATCACATTTTAAAACATTACAAGTAAATATTACATAAAAAATCAGATAGTTCGATATTTCGCTCTTCCACGACAATTATGACAGGGGGCCCGTTGTCCCACGTAATAAAGCTACCGTAAATATGATAAATCCATTATTTCTCCCCCCTCTCTTGTTACGTTCATAATTTGGAGAACTGATATATGAGGAAGAAGCTCTCCAAACTATGAGACAACTTCTAAATGTTTTAACATAAACAAATTGTATTTTTAAACCTTTCATTAAATTGTTTCGTTCTTCATGTACTTTATTTTAATTATTTACTAGAAAAATGAGTCATCTGTAAATTTAAAAAAATAGCAGAAACGGAGGCCCAATGTGACACAGAGGAGCCCAGAAATGTACGAGTTCCCCTCTGGTTTACGCTGAGCACGCCTATGTTCTAAATTCAGAAATACTATGATTTAATTTCAACCCACCAGCAACAAAAACAAATCTATAAAAAATTTTGTATCATTACAACTTATTTTTCCATCTCTCCCAATTCTTCCGACTCCCTCGCTCCCTAAACAGCGTAATTGATGAAACACATTTCGCACACAATAAGAGGAGAAAGGCACCACACGTCTGTTTAAATTTTATTTCAAATCGTCTTCGCCTCGTTTCCGCAGGACGCCTGCACAGCCCGCTGCACGTGGCCCCGTGCCCGCCGGCGCAGAGGTGTTTTTAACGGCGCGGGGCCCGCACTGGCCGTCGGCGCTTGTCTCCGCGATCGGCGCCTTTCATCTGCCCTCCCGCGCCGCCCGCCCGCATCGCCCGCCGCCATCCATCAGGCGCGCGCTCAGGCCTCGCACGCCCGGCGTTTATCCTTAATGTTCGGATATCTTCTAACCTCCTTTTCAATCACGCGCTGGTCATTTTTCACGCCCGCCCCCGCTCTAACCCGCCCCGTCCCGCCCTGCCCCGCCCCGTCCTGTCCCGTCCCTCCCCGCCCGCCCCGCCCCGTCCTGCTCCGCCCCGCCCCTCCCCGTCCCGCCCTGCCCCGCCCTCACCCCGCCCTATCCTGCCTCGCCCCTCCCCGACCCGCAGCCGTGAAAGCCATCGCGTTATGACCGGGGCGCGCGCATTACGGGCTGCGTCTTCCCTCCACTCGGCGCCGGCCGCCGCGCGCACACACACAAGGACCGTTCACGCCTTAGGCGAGGGCTGCCCGCCGCTCCACTCGGCTCCGTGGCAACCGACTCAATCCCCGATCCGCCGCCAACGCTCAACTGCCCAGTCCCCTTCACCCAGATCGATGGCCTGAAGGTGCAAGCAGTGAGGAGAGACGGGATGGGGGCCCCGAGCCGCCGGGAACTTCATTCGGGTGGCCCTCACTTGGGCTCTCGGCTTCGTCGTGGCAGTGGCCCGATACTCTGGGCATAGAGGAGGGACTTGGTGTCCCGCACTAACCCCGGTACCTACGAACTCTGAGCTGCCAGGGCGGCCTTAGATCCAGGCGCTGTATAGGGAGGTTGCCGTGAGGGCAAAACTGCGTTCTGGCGGGATCCGGATATTGGTCCGAGGGGGTACTTGTACCCCTGAGGGAGGAGTAGGTTAGAGGCCACCGCCTAGGTACTCACCCCGGGGCTTGCCCCCCAATAAAGTACAAGGGCGAGGGGTGCCATACCAAGGCATGCACACGTGTGTGTGTGTGTGTGTGTGTGTGTGTGTGTGTGTGTGTGTGTGTGTGTGTGTGTGCGTGCGCGCGGGCGCACATGAGTGAAATGCTGTTTTCCCGACGGGAAACCCACCAAACTTCTCGATTAAATGATCGATATTTCCGAGCGTGCCAACTGCGAAAGTCACTGGGCTTACATGTGATGTGCACGTTATATCCGGGAGGTGGCGGTGTTCCCATCTTGCTGCATCAGGCGACGACCTACTTGTCGGAATACAGGGAATCCCCCTGGTACATATCGCTCTAGCAGAGCGTTGGGTGCCCCAGCCGGCAGGCGTCTCACTCGTGTCTGCGGTTGTTGTAGCGCATGCAATCTGTGTGTGAGAGTGAGTGAGTTAGTTGTGTGTATGTGTGTGTGTGTGCGGTTGTGTAAGGGAAGAAGTGGGGGCAACATTGAAGAAGGAAAATCAGGCGCAGTCCGTGGTTCCTTTTCAAGTGTACTGCATCGACATTCACCTTTTCTTGATCGGAGAAACTACGAAAAACTACCGAACAAAGCAGCATACCGCTAGAATTCTCCTCCGCGAACAAACACTGTATTATGTTATAGCTTCTACATTCGTTTTTAAAGTGTTCGAGGATTTTTGACCGTTTTACTACTCATGGAGGACAATAGACACGTCTGAGATTTATGTTTAATTAATAACAATTATATAAATATGTGCTGTCAAACCCTGAAATGGGTATACATTGATTGGATAAAAAGTAATGAGAATATTGCGGTAACTTAAAGTCGGTGAGTCGGCGTGCTGCCATCTGGCGTGACAAAAGGAAGGACTGTCGGACGAGTGTGTGCAGCGAGCGGGAACAGTACTCTGTCAGTCTACTCCAGGAGGTGAATCGTTCAACTTATAGCAATAGTGTAAGCGCCCTAACGTCATGTTTACAAAGGTAGAGCAACGTTCGTGGCTCAAAACTGAAGTGGCACGAGGTCGGAGTCAGCAAGACTGTGTTCAGGGACTGTGTGAAGCATGTGGTGATGCAGCGTTGCCATTCTCCACAGTCGCACGATGGGTTAAAGCGTTCAGATTAGGCAGAGATGATGTGAAGCGTAATCCCCGAACAGGACGACTCCAGGTGGAGAACTCTTGCGCCGCTGGCAATGGGAGATTCTGAAGCATCCACCTTACTCATCCGGTATGAGTCCCTGCGATTACGATCTCTTCAGCGAAATGAAAGAACCACTGCGAAGAACCCTATACAACAGCAGAGAAGAAATTATTCATGCTATAAGATGGTCAATATGGGACATCAACAGAAACGGACACGCAGTTGCTGTACCACGCCTTTATACCATTAGGCAAAAGGTCATTTCTAACGGCGACTATTGTACTGAAGTTGTGTAAATGCAAATACCTCTATCAATAAAGTGATTTCAGAGGAAACAAAAGTTTCTCATTACTGTTTATCCAACCCTGGTATTTACACGTACCCCTTGCAACGTGGGTACCTTTCTCAGGTGAGGAAACAGGGGATAAAAGTCGTCCAAAATGAACCCGATTTACTATTCTCCATTTCCTTCTTTTCCCAGTACAGAAAAATTCAACAATTCAGCAATTGGTAGAGCCACTGTGTATTGCAAGACAAAGTTCGACCAACGACAAACACTCAATGAATCGGCACGCGCAATGAGAATCGACACTGCAGATAGAAATCCGACCGCGTGCGAATGCGTGCACGAGATCGAAATTAATTCCCGACATAGTATTTAAATCACTTGTTGGCAGCGACTGTAATTACAGGGCACCGAATGCGCACTTCACTAGCAGTGGCTACGGCAATGCTAACACCACCGGGGGCATAACGATAGTCCATCGGTGTCATTGGAGAAGTGGTCGCAACATATTCGAGAGCTCTGGTGGTGAGTAACAAGGAGGGGTGGCGGGAAGGGGGGGATG
Source organism: Acheta domesticus (assembly GCA_031308135.1). Lineage (NCBI taxonomy): Eukaryota > Metazoa > Arthropoda > Insecta > Orthoptera > Gryllidae > Acheta > Acheta domesticus. The sequence goes on along the minus strand of JAHLJT010004567.1, from coordinate 14,771,458 downwards.
GCAGTGCCAATCGAAGATGGCGGTTCTGCTGACATAAGCGAAAGATAGCAATCTGACCCTAGATTTCAGAACACTAGAAAAATCTATCTTTTGCAACTATAAATTATTCAACATCACAATTTGTTAATCAAATGTTAATCAGTAGGTGGCGGATTTTGATGACCTAAAACATTACCAAAAATGATCAATAAAACGTTCTTAAAATGTTTTTAAAATGCCTTAAAAACAAACAGAAATGACGTAAAAGAATTAATGAAAAGCACATCAGATGAACAAATCCAGCTGTTGGAATTGTTCATTACTGATGTAATTGAAGCTTCTTGCTTTCGTTCAAGTGAACTCAGCTTGCAAACTTTTGATTTGGACTGTTATTTTAAAAAAACTGCTTTTATTTATCGCGAAATCGGCCGAACTGACAATGTAGACGACAGGTGTCACAGAAACCTTAGATTAGATAGTACTCATACGATGGCTGATATTACAAATATATGAGCGAAAAAATCGAATAGGCTACTCAGGACTTCTTTGGGGAACATTTGTTGCATCTCGTAAATATTGTTTGAAGCAAGTATCATTAAAATGATATTAAAATCGATTAAATCAGCGAAAATGCATGAAAAACTACGCAAAAATTATAAATGCCTTATTAGTCGAAATCGACGAAAAATGCAAACAAAAAAAATAATAATATAAAATTTTTTAAAAAATAACATAAAAATGGGTCACTTCGTTTTGTCATAACATAAAATTAATTTCTATTCTAAAAGGCATTGTTGTAAAGTGTAGAGAAAAAATGACATTTCATTCAAATCCGCCTCCAATTAATCAGTAACAAATACAATGTAGCACATCTTGTTTATTACTGATTAAAGTAATGCTATTATACGAGTACACAGGAATATTAAACACATTCACCAATGAGTAATGCCATAGCAAGACAATGTAATTTATCTAATGTTTTGAAAATCTTAATCCATTCATCTTTTTTGGTTATCTAGCGGAACAAGACTTTAAAAAGCAAGGTATAACTTCGTGGATCTTGAAATACACCAAATCTAAGATTCTAGGCAAATACTGGGTAGAACTATAATAAATATATTATTTTACATAATGGCAAAAATGTGCATTTGAAAATAACATTTTTCAGTATTTAGAGGTATTTTGAATCAAACAGAACAACTACATTCCCTGGCTGAACGTAGTCAGAAAAACGAAAGCATCGAAGAGCATCAATGTTGTTCGTTAATTTACAAGAGCAATTCAGCCTGACACCAATCACCCCAGCGCTTGATCTCAGCACCTCCTATAATTGTTTCAGCGTTCCTTGCCATTGAAACCTGCTCTGTCAAACAGAGGGGCGGAGTGCCAGAGCGGTCTGAAGTCCCTGTGAGGAAATCCACAAAAGCAATTGAGAGCGGGCCAATTGCAGCCTACCAGGGTAATGGCACTCCTAGTGGCCAGCTTCAATAATTGTCACTACAGAAATACTTCAAATTTCAAAAGGAGCAGCAGCTTATACCGTCTAGTAGTGAGGATCAGAACGAAGCTAATTTACATATTTTCCCTTCTTACATGTTTAAAGACCAAATTGAAAACATTTTATTTAATATTGGTATTGCAATAATGTACCATGCACGATATTTTTTGGACTTTTTTTGATCTCGGTCACGTTTCAGGAAGTAGAATGTCGTAACTGAGTGGGTTTCGCACCACTTCCAAAATTTTGCGATATGCAAATGGGTTCTACTGGAAACAATATCAGAATTTGGAAGTCAATGACTCAAAACTACAACAAATTAAGAATCGACCATTTCTATCGAAAGGTATTTTTCTGAAAAAGAGGTATGCTAAACACCCCATTCAATTTCACATACTGAATTTAGTATTGTGGGCTAATTTTGAGAAAACACGAGTATGTTCTCCGATATGTGACTACTAGTGGTGCTTCTTTCTTGCGTATCATTGCATTTTCTTTTAATACTTTGAAATTTTATTTTAAAAGTTGTTCACTAATTCCTTCGCTGAAGTACTCCTACATGCTCTCACAGATGAAAAAAAAAATACTAACAAGAACTTGGGAGCCCCGAATAAATCAGAAATGAAAGGAGTTCGGTGATTTGTGGGTAAAACTGAATTCCTTCCAGGACTTTTCATTTATTTTCGAAAGCCAGAGAAAAGTTAGAAGAACAGCATAATCTCGCAGAACCGAAAGTATCGACGAATACCACCAACTCAAGACGACCCACTGGTACGAAGGAAATATCGGCGATTCCACCAATCGACAGCAGGACGCCGCCAATTACAATCTGTTTCCTCCGTGGTAGGCTGCTGGAAATGATCCTGTGTTTAAATAATACGAATTGACGCCGGTCGGTCCTTCCCGCCCCTATGAGATGGTTCCCGGTCGCTATGATAGACCCTTCATGTGTGTTCATATAGAAAGGTTCACACAAACACTATTTAAAAATAAGCTATTTTTTACTCGCATCAAAATGTGCGTAAAACAATTTCGAAAGCTGTTTTCTCAGAGCAGTATTTTCGAGCGAAAACCCTTTTCTAAACACCGACTAAATAATAATTTATTTTAATAACTTCTCAAATATTTTCTGTGTATGGAAATAAAATAACCGACATTTCCAGTGTATAATAAATGACCTTTGCATTTCTCCATTTTCCAGATTTATTGCCATCCTATAGTAGGTAAAGCATAATCTTATTAGTAACGCCGAAGATTTAAAAAAAATCTTCAACATAAGAGTTTCTCGATTGTAGCCGTCAGTCGTTAACACGATCTTTCCTAAATGATACTTTGTTAACGTTACTGTTCAGAAAAAAACTATAAGGGAACGGTATACAGAAAAAAATAAAGAATTTTTTTTTTGTTGGAAGAAGATGAAGTCTTACAATATTTACTTAATTCATCAAAAGGCGTTTTTGTGATTTGCACATTCACCATCACTCCAAGCGGGTAAATAGATTAATTGTTAAAAGAAAACCGGACGCAAACTCGCAGAAACAGCACAGGTTACTATGTCTATATAGGTTTATGTTTTTATATGTTTGTGTGTGTTTATTTTTTTTTTCTTTCTCAAGCTTGCACAACTAGCTATCGCGCGGCTAGACCTGCGGCCCCAAGAGCAGGTCCCGGGCACAAGCCCCTTTGCCAACTCCTCGGTTCGCTTAATAGACGCTAATTACGCCAACTCTGCATTGAAAATACCCAAAAGAAAATAGTAGGCTAAAGTACAAAGAAAACCTTTTTGAGCAAAAGTACTGTACTACAGCTATTCTCTTAACTCCATACTTTCATTCATTAAGTTTTTACTTATTCTATAACCGTCTAACTACCCTATTAGCAGTTTACGAAATTTTACAAGAGTACATGAAAGCAACTATGTAATACGTTTGAATTAGGTGCTACCAATGTCTAATTGTATTATTTACAACTACGACTATACTGCGATTTTTGTAGGAAGAGCTCTCAAGATAACTCAAATCCCATCTTCGCGATGGAATATGTCACGGCATTTCGTATCAATCACAGTCGTTCCCCTAGATTTCGCACGATCGCGACCGTATGAAGCAGTGCTTGCGATCATGCGACTTCTATCGGCAAGACCGAGAAAGACGCGAAATGCCGTGACATATTCCATCGCGAAGATGGGATTTGAGTTATCTTCAGAGCTCTTCCTACAAAAATCGCAGTATAGGTACAGGGATATTAAACGCTTGTCTGTGTTGGTCAGCGTAAGCGGCCTCTTGTTTCTGCCAGGGGTGGGGGACATTCTCTCAGTCCACCAGTCATCCCTCCTGTCCTCGAGCTCTTGCCGCCCGGGCCTCCAAGTGAACACGCGTGGGGGTGGTCTTTCACCACCACACGGAGGGTCACACCTTAGTATTCACTTTTACAGGGCAACCACTGCGTTCCCGACACCGAGACGGGGAGCCGTGCGGGGCTCCACTGTCCAGCGATTCATTTCAGTGTGTTGTTGTACGATCACGCGCGTTTTCTGTCTCTGTTGTATCTCGGCACGGGTTACTGCTATCGGAATACGGTGCCACGTCGACCTTTCGCTTCCGATGGCGCTTTGGGTCTCAGAGCGTGCGCGCGTTCGGCTCTGTATTTCGCCGCCTTCATGCGCCCTCAGACGTCGCGGCGGCTCCATTTACTGCCAGGGACACCCGAGGCACGCCAGCCGCTCGTATGGGCCCCGAGCGCCAGCCAGCGGCGCGGCGCGGCGCGGCGCGGCGCGGCGCGGCGCGTAAAACGCCAGATCGCAATTCCGCCGATCGGCCTCCGTCACGTGACACCGCGAGGCACCTGGCGCGCGCCGGAGGGCGGGCCCCGCTTCCCCGCTCGCAGGCCATCCCCACGAGACGCGACGACGACTCAACGGAAAATGGACTCGCTGCGACTCACGGAAAAGATCTTGTCACCTTCATTGGGAAGAAGATTATTTTGGTGTTAACACTGTAAATAAATAACAATATTTTTTGTAATCAATATTTATTTTGTGTCCATAGATTATTTTCAATTTTATCAGGATATAGTGGTCATTTATTAAAGACAGGAAAATTCTTTAGATAACTGTTTTATAACAAATTAAATGTGATACAAAGTAAACGCAACGTTTCGGAAATTACTTATTTCCGTTTTCAGGCGTCAAAACAAATAACCAATAATAATACTAATAATAATACTATAATAATATATTATTATAATATATTAATTATATATTAATATAATACTATAATAATAATAATAATAATAATAATAATAATATTTTATACTCAGTCGACTCAACATCTGTAGTCGTGATATGGAGGATCAATAATAATAATAAATGGAAATAAGTCATTTCCGAAACATTGCGTTTACTACGTATCACATTTAATATTGTTATAAAACAGTTATCTAAAGAATTTTCCTATTCTTTAAATAAATGAGCAATATATCCTGATAAAATAAAAAAAAATATTTTTACGACAACTGATGAATGTTTCTGGGCGCCTCAACAACGGTCGTTAGTGCTGTGCCTCTTGTGGCTGGAGGCACCGGTGCTCCTCCCCCGCGGGATGTGAGATTGGGCGCCGACCTACACGTTGGCTTGTGCGGTGCACCATTCCATATCTCTCCTTCCTGGAGATTACTGTTATTTGTGGAATTGGACACAATTTTAAAAGCTTTAATTGTATTAATTTCGACATTATTGTATCTTCACCGTATTTGTTGGCAATCAGCTCTTAATGTGTGTTCTTTGTTGTTCATTGGTAAGAATTATTATAAATGAAAAGGAAATTGTAAAATCTTCATTGAAACGTACACGTTCAGTACAATTATTTTCTGATCACAATCTATTTGTATTGTTTTTTAAACTGCACGTGTGAATATATTAACCTACCAACATTAAAATGTGTTACAACCATACACATCAAACTATTACAACTAACAAAATATTATAACCTTTCTGATACATTCACGTTGTTAAACGAATGTAATGTCATTAGTCAATTACAATGCCATCATATATAGGAAATAATAATCAAACTCGAGGTTGTTCAACTATTTCAAGCAACAAGAGAGGAGTTATTAGTGCAAGTATCTATGAAGGAAACGTTGATTCTTTATCATTGGAATAACATTCAAGTTCTTAAGGTAATGACACTGATTTAGCGATCGTTTATGTCTCGCGTTATACCAATTTCTACATTCATTTCGAAGGAAGTAATAAAGGTTTTGCTTTGAAAGTATAATTAATTTCATAATATTCAAATTCATTTTTCTTGATCAAGGTTGTATAATTCACTACCTCTTATGCATTGTATCTATTTTCTATTTCCTTACAGACTGCTATTTTCCCATTCGGCACATCGGATTTTCTCCCCTCCAACCATGTCTTCCCTGCGGGGCACCGCCCCAGTCGGGAAAAGCTCTAACCTTATGACTGGTCTAGCAACACGTAGTGTAGAACATGTACGGAAGTGTAATTATGTAAAACCGGTGGCGATACAAAAGTAAAGATCGCGCGCCGTTTTCGGCATTTGTCAGACATTGACAAGAAATGAAAATGGAAAATTGCCAACCAGAGCAGCCGGCCGCTCCAATTCTCCTCCAGACAACGACTAAAATCGACCTAGCTAGTGTCGAAACTTCTGCCATCGTCGAGACACGAACTGTAGGACCTTCCGGTCACAGCCACAGCAGTGACATCGGTTGATGCTCTGAGCCACCTAAGGCGGTGAAACCGCCAAGTTGTAAGTAGTTGGAAAATGAAGGTGAACAACGCCAGCAGCTCACAATGAATGACAAAACTAGATCGCGCAACCCCACAGGGTATCAGCTTGGGTCTATGTTCCTGCGATGGGAGGAAGGGAATTAGTTGTCGCGGGGGGAGGGGAAGGAGTCAAAGCTGCATTCGGGCTGATCAGGCTCGCATATCTCTCCAAACACCCCTTACCGAGATCGCTCCCATACCGAGATCCAGAAGCATCCACTGCGCAGCGTTTCCTTATCCCCATGACGTGGCCGCAAGCCCTCTGCATGGCGCTATCGCCTTTGCGCCACCCGTGCGCCATCATAATTCGCTTCCCCATAAGCACTCTCACAAAGACGCCGACACCGCCTCAACCTCTCTGCCTCTGGCATTGCCACTCCTCTCGTCCGCTCCCCTCTTCGGGCCCTTTACGTCCCTTGGGGGATGGGGGGCGGTTGTGCTGCTTCCCTGCCCTACAGCCAGTTACGGACCCTCCAAGGGCGGCCCCCCTTCGCGTGCACCCGCCCTACGCCCACACCACGCACACGCATTTCGTGGCTTCACCGCCAGATGTGGACGGAAATCAGACATCGAAACAGTTTTTGCGAGCGCTCTGAAAGGTTTAATATAACGTAACCGACGCAGAATCACGATTGCACTTATTTTTACTTTCTCTTAAAAAAATTCTCAAACACGTGGTTTAGCCAGAATCCATGATTTGTGGGTCTGTCTGTCTGTCCGTCTGAACAACGCTAGATAATAAAACTGTTCTGCCGATTTTCTCCAAATTTAATATTCCACAACCGATCTGGCTAATGTCGCGGCCCTTAATTTTTCACAAACGATATTATAATTTTTACACTTTACTACACAATTTTATACATCTTACTTTACTTTAAGCCCAAGAGACATTTTCAAAATTTACAAAAAAAAATGGCTGCATCGTTTTTGATTAAATTTTGTTGTTGGATAGTGTAAAGGACGTTAAGAGAATGGTGCAGGTCTCATTTTCGTTTAAACTCTGATTTTTCGAAAATTGCAAAAATTCAAAAAGTTTTCGGCGCCTTTCTACAAATACAATAGATAGAGATTTTTTTCCTTAATAAAATCACGCAGACTACAGTTAGCGGACATCGCGCCCAGAGCAACTGGCGCGAGACTTAAAAGTAAGGGTTGTACAAATGGCTCACGAGCAGCGGCACGTCACCGGATTCCTGGCCCATGACATCTTTGTGAGAATTTAACTGACAGTTACCGTCAAAAATTTAGCTATATATTAATTCCCATTTTAGGTTTAAAGCGAATTAATGATCCATTTCAATGATCCAAATAATACATCGGTGAGATTTTCAAATTCTCAACTGAGAGTAAAATCAAATATTTTGAAATGTATCTTGATTTTGCAATCGTATAATCTAATATCATTAACTTTCTTCATTCAGGTTAAACCCTTAACACGGATTCTTGTTTGTTAAAAACGCACTCCATCCGTAAGAGAGAATTGTTAACTCATAAAGACTAAATAATTTATTGCACTATTTCTAAATGCAACAGATAAATGAATGATTTAATAATACAACACAAAACGAAAACAAGAAAAGAATTCGCCAGTCAAACATATTCCTGCCCCTTGCCAAAAAGGTCAATATATTGCAGAATTTAAAAAGAAAGTAAACATTAAATAGTAGTAAATAGTAAAGAATACACGCTTCACTCAAATGTCGGTGGTTTGTTAGAATAAATCTAGCAAACATATTTTTGTTTGAAGCCAATTTTCCTCTCCTCGCGTCGCTTCAGCTTGCGCGTGTACACCGTTTCTGGATTTGGAATAAAATTAAGAGCGGAGTCAGGGGAAGTTGGCCGTGCTCATAGGAACGAGCAAGTTGCTCGTGCGGGCGCTCTTTGTACCTGCTTTGGATGGATTCGCTTTAGTTGCGTAGCAAAATTATTAAGCTCTTCGCAGTTCTCCGAAGGTTACTTCTTTCGAAAATATTTTCTTGAACGTTTCACAGTTGTCAACCCATTGCAATGAACAGAGCAAGAAAGAGGATGATATGAGGGAGAGACGACAGATGATATTTACCACCATGCTACCACAAGCAAGGCAGACGGAGGCAGTTTTATTAAAAGTGTCGGACTTTGGCCTATTTACACTGGAGTATAATTAGCAAACCGAGCGAAGTAGCTCAGAGCTTACTTCGTGGCTGACTTCGCATTCGGGATGTCCGGATTCGATTTTCGGGCCGGTCATCCTGACCGGAGTTTTTCGTGGTTTCCCTCGGTCATAAGGCGAATGCTGGGATGGTGAAAAATGCCACAATCACCTCCCACCTCCCTTCATCATCCTAGTCCTTTCCCCCCTCATCATCGCCCTATCACTTCATTCAGTACCATCAGCGAAAGCAATGGAAAACTACCCTCCATCCTCCCAAGCAATCTCATCATGATGATAATACTGTGGAGCCATCTAGATGGGTCACGTAACTTCCATCTAATGGAAGACCAAGGAAGAAGCTTATTCACATAACACGACTGTGAATCATTAAAAGAATAATGTTGGTACTTCCTTGTGTGTCCTTCGACTATATTTCGCATGCTCCATTACCCTATTACAATAGTATTTCCCCAGGGAACATATCATGTTGAAAGTGGATATCCGCTGCGCGTCACATTATTACAAGAATTTGAAATTGTGGTTTCTGTAGTCGATTTACACGGATCAGTTATTTCGAAAAGACCATATCGCCATCAGCTGGTGAGCGGACGCTTGCCAGTTGTATTTTCGAACAGTGGCGGCGTTTTGAAATACAACAACATTAAAATCATATTCTGAAGCATAAATTAAAAACCTAAATCTTTTCAGTGAAGATTTGGAGATGTGGCTCTTTCAAATTACCGATTCAAATAGCCCAGACGGTCAGGACGACAACAGCTTTTCTCGACGTTTGTATGTTCGCATCCGTCGCAGGGCTATGAACGTGTTCACTTGAAAATGCGATAAGCCTTGTTTTCATCGTTTCCTTCTACACCATCTCAGCTATAGCTTTCATTTATTACTACAGGCGACTCCGGTTATAGTGAACTTTAGGGCCTAATATTTTTGATTCAATATATCCGAGGTTCACTATATCCGATGACGTCAAATTAAATTGAATTTTCTCCAAAATGATTGATTTTATTAATGTAGAGATACAGCAAAATGCATTAACAGCACGAACTGAAAATTACAATATCTTTATTTGTCCTCCCCCAATCAATAACTTTCAATTGTTTACTTCGTATTTTTTCATTAGTAATTTTTGTAGGTGCTTCTCCAGATTTCGTGCTCTGTCCGTATTTGATTCAGCCTAGTCCTCTATGTCTCAGAATCGCAATGCACTCTTGACATCTTTCAATGCCTCTTGCACTGTTGTAATACCGTCCCACCCTCTATAGGGTCTTTCACTCGACTAAAAACACACGAGATCCAATTAATTTCCAGGACTTATTACTCACGTTCACTATAGCGGAGGTTTAGGTTCACTATGACCGAATCTTCTTAAGCTTATTTGTAATGTAAGTGAAACGGGACCAGTGACTTAAATACACTACAAACCGAGGGTACACTATATCTGAGTTCACTATAACCGGAGTAGACTGTACTATAATTTTGCCAAAGACAAACATCACGGGTCTCAAACATCAGCTGCAGAAGCGCCGCACGGACCCACCGATGAGCACAAGTGCGTCTACGCGTAAATATCCTTAGTCTACGTCTACACGTAAACAACACGTAGACATTGTATTCTGCGAAGACAAAGGTAATCTATGTAGGCAACTGTAATCTACCTTTTTTGTGAGGCATGGGCGGATCTACGAGGGTCGTGTTCCACCCCAAATTCAAAATTTATTTATAATTAGAGTCAATATATCCAAAGCAATACTACAAATTGATTGGATCACATCTGAAGGAATACTAAAGAAGTACAAGTTGGAACAAGTCCCTACTTGTCTTTTGAGATGGATAAGGAGGTTTCATTTCTTCATCAGGAATGGTATATTTTGTTTGACTTACTAATTCGACAATAATTTTTTTAACATTACATTAAAACATGCTTCCACTATTACTACTTATTATAAACTATTTTTTTGGTTATTTGATGTGAAAAAATAGTCTACACAGATTATATTGTCTACGTAGTCTACACGTCAAAAGAGCCACGTACACCACACGTAGATTACGCGTAGTAAACACGCGTAAACCTAATATTATAGTCTACGGCACAACGTAGAAGACGCGAGACTTCACGCGCGCGCACTGTGCAGGGGCAAGCAGTGATTTTCGCGGCCCGGCGACGGGCCTCTCCGTGGAGGCGCCTGCGGCTCCGCGGCGCTGCGCTCCGCCCGACAGCCGCCAGCGTCGCACGCGAGACCTGCGCGTCCACGGCCTGGCAGGATTTGTCGCCAGATTATCGCACAACGTCCCAAATGACTTCCAAGGCGAACAAAGCGAGCGTCAGGCAAGAAGGACGACAGTACGTTATAGAGCGAGGTTAACCGGGGATTACACCCCAAGTTGCCTCGCTCGTCTTCTCGGAGAGCAAGAGCTCTTTAAGGCAGGGTGGCGAAGCACGAGGGAAGAGTCCTGCACGCAGATTTGTAGCGTGAAACTTTTTATGGGTAGTCCGGTGCCCGCACTGTTTTGTAGGTCAATATGCCCAGTCTGAAGATGTCTGCTACAAGTAACTCACATACGGTGGTGATGATAAGAGTGCAAAGGGCTCTAGAGAGAAAAACGTCGTGGAAAGGGTTTTCTGAAGAAAGGCGGAGACTGATAGAATCACCAATTTTGGTAATGATGTCGTTTGTATACGACAATAATGATGCAAAGTTACAATTGACACCAAGACCAGGCTGATACATGAAATATGTAGTAATTACGATAACAAAAGGGCGGATTTCTACGGTTTAAAAGTAACGAAATGTGAATATAATTATAACCGAAACATTCATACAGATATAATAAAAAATACCAGAATATGACTTACCAATAAGCTCATCAAATTTTGGATTTTGACACTTAAATGTGTACCGCAAACCTTAGATGTTGATTCTCAGAATTCTACCCACAGAGCGAGCAGTGAAAATGCATTCGAAAAATTAACTTGTTTCAAAAATACTCAAATAACACATGTGTTCAAAGTAACCATGACACTGTCGTTATCCTTACGACAACGTCAAAAATTCATCCGTTTCTTCTTGTCGCTGACGTTCGAGATTCCGGTGCGTCTAGCAAGCATTTAATCGTGAGAAAATAAGCGATTGCGTTCGAAGATAAGGCACAAAAAATGGTTTCAATAAAATCCGATAACCGAAAAAGGTTGGTTTTAGAATGAAATGACCCATTTAACTAAAATGCTCGTTTACCAACAAAGCAGGTAGAAGAAATAATAAAATTCAGTAAAATGTTTCGGAACGAATGCACTGTAACAGCAATTCTAGACGGAATCTTGGGTGTTCCGAACGAGCCGCGTCTGCGTCATGCTGGCTGTCGTTTGGGCAACATACCGCAGCTTTCGTCCGAACCGCACAACAGCAAAAACCATAAAGAAGGCCACAGCATGCTGGCCGAAACGTCATCCACCCCGCCAGAGACGCGGTTCTTCCCAATCATCCAAGACTCCGTAAAACGCCGGAAGACTACGCCAGTGGTGTCAACGTCTCCTACTGGTGGCAGTGGCACGCCTCGCGGCACCGTGCCATGCCACGAGTTTCTCTGCGCCACTAGCGTCGGGAAAGGGAACTATTAGTAGTAACCCCGCCGTTTTAAAATAGTGCCGGCGTTGTGTCTGGTGGCGGGGTGATGAACTGCGTGGAGGGGCGATTTCGTCGTGGCACTCGTGCCACGGTGCTCGCGGCATCGACCTCGACAACACGCAATCACAGCAAAACGGGACAATGAGGTTTTTTTAAAATATATTTTCTTTAATGAATGGATATACATAGTTCAGTATTATATACTACATCATATGTATTTTTTCTGACTTATGTTTAACTTAAATGCTAATCTTAAAATTATATCTAACTACACATGAATAGGAAACTCACAGAGCACCTAAAGGATTAATTCAGGTCTGAAAATGTGCTGAGGAATGAACCTAATTAGTATCTATTTTTTATTCTGGCTGGAAGCTGGTAGGTGGTGGCTAAGTCGTACTGGGTTGCTTGGGTGACCGAGTTTATTTGGAAAAGAAATTGTTTGATAGGAGCGCAATATGAACTAGGGACAATAACGTATCGGATATCCCACCGGTCAACAAGCGTCTTGCGCCACCTGTCCGCGAGTTGCCGCGCCGTCAAGTAGCAGGAACTCGCGGACGCCGGCCTCTCCGCCATCGCCGACACGACTCCGCAGTTAAAGCGCATGAATAATCCATAAGCGGCGGGGCGGCCCTGCGTTTCGCCGACCCGCGCCGCGCCGCGCCGCGCCGCGCCGCGCAAACAAACAATGAGGCGCGCCCGCGACAGGCGCACTAAATCACGGACCGGAAGCTCCGCCGCGCCCGGTAGCGCATTCCGCCGCGCTGTTAAGTGCGTCTCATTGTCTCTGGAACAAGGCCAAATTAAGCGTGTGGAATTAGAGCGCCCGGGCCGCCGCGCGACAATGCGAAGCGAAGAACACTGCGGGCGGTCAAACTACCGAACGAACGCCCTTTCCTTTCACTGGCTGTTGTTGTTTCGTCACATTCTCCACTCGGCGTGGAACAGATTTGGTTTCTGGTTCTGCCTTAAACTGCCAACCTCGGACTCGCTCATTTTTTCTAAGCATCATCGTTTGAAATCGTGATTTGAGACTAATATCTCACGATTGATTGAATTGTAATAATAGTTAAAAATTGTAATAGTTAATATTTTTGAAACTCTTTACTTTGAATTTTGTTAATTAATAGTGAGAACAAAATAACGGAAACAAGGCAGAAAAATCTCCAGATACCCACTTGCGGATGTATTTCAAACGTATTCAATTTGAAATTTACATCCAGATTTTAATTATGATACAGGAATGATGATTAGTAAGAACGTATGAGGATCTAGTCCTTCAATTTATTGGTGGTTTCTATATTTTCCAAAACTGGAAATCGAATGCAAAGCTAGAACGAGTGGTGTTACAACAGTACCTATTTTCTCACAATATCGGAAAGAGCTATGTAATTTTGAAATATTGCACTTTTCGAAAAAAACGAAAATGGGACTAGCACCGTATTTCTTACCGTCTCTTATTACGCAAGTAGAGAAAATTTAAAGAAAAAGTTGGAGGAGTTTGGAGGTGTTTTTGAGAAAAAATTCTTTTGTAAATTTCAAGCGCAAATAACGATAAACTTACGGCTTTTTTTTAAAGTGTACATTACCTTTTTTTTTAATGAGCTAGTTTAGTATAACAGACTTAGTCTGAGGCCAAAATCTCAAGCCGCCAATCGATTTTTCGGCAACACGAGCCAAAAAAAACACAGATTCTGGCTTCACTATGTGTTTAGAGGCATGTTTTTTTTTCTACATTTAGCAACCGGATTTATCCACTTTAGCAGAGCCCGGCAATGAGTTTTTCTGACGAAAATTCGCCGTTTTCTGGCGCACGATTACAAAACTTTCTCTTCTTAAGACGTTCCTTCTGAAGCGCGAGAAAGTAAAAAACAAACGACCAATCCTGCACAGAGGCTTCTTTCGAGTACTCAGATCAATCAGAGCAAGACACATTGCGGCCCGGGCGCAACTATTCCTGCAGGAGGCAAGACAAACAGGCGTCGAGGGCGACTGCAAAGCTGGTCCGCCTCGGGGCGCCTATTCCTCTTCCGCCCTCCGGCGCCGTCACGTGCTCTGATCCGGGGCCCATTCGTCTCCCCGGGACATGCCCACGGCCTCCGCCGAACCCTCGATTCCTTGGGGTCCCCTTCGATTCCAATAGCTGCCTCGCCCGCGCCCCACCGCTGTCGCCAGCGCCGCCGCGCCGAGCCACAACGCTCCATTGTCCCCGCCTCCGCCGGGCTTCCTTTTATCAAACTGCCTTCATCCCGTTCCGCCAATTCAAACACTCGGCGCGTCGCACAAAAAGCCTGCGATC
>JAHLJT010004567.1:14454078-14757006 GCA_031308135.1 Acheta domesticus | reverse complement strand
CCTAAACCAAACGTACGATTTCTTCCAAAATGGATATTCCCCGGTCGATCTGATTCTAGTCAAAGCTTTGAGATTTTGAAAAAGATTCTTCAAAATTTGGGGGTACTTTATATGAAGCCCCCCGGGGGTTTTGAAAATTTTCTCAAAAACGGCTCCAAATTTTTTTTTAAATTTCTTGTATGAGTAGAGTAAAATACACTTATTAACATGGCACAGGTTCGATTTTCATAGATAACCCTGAATTTTCGAAAATTTTGAAAATTTGGATTTTTTCGGCGTCTTTCTCCAGCTACAAAATTGAAGATAGAGATTTTTTCTTCAAATACAATTTGTTCTTTCATAAAAGGTCATGTAAATTCTTAAAATTTTAGTAGTTTTTGTGCAATATTGCGTGCAATATGTGCAACATTAAAAAAATTCAAAAATAAGATTTTCTCAAAAACGGCTCCAAATTTTTTCTTTAAACTTTTGGTATGGATAGTGGTAAATGTACTCTATCAGATGACATAAAAAGCCATATTGGTCTATCAGTTGGTTTTTTCAAAAATTAAAAATATTTAAATTTTTTCACATATTCTCACGTCGACAATATTTACATTAGCGGCGATTTTTTCACATTATTATATTTACGAGTACATGTGCTTTAAATAATGTCATGTAAAGGTTTCTCGAAAACACTACCGTTTTCTGTGAAAAGTAGCTCAAATTCGGTATTTTCAGAAATGCTCAAACGCCATTTTCTCATATATGGCTGCAATTTTTTTCTTGATACTTTTGTAACGGATAGTGATCATTACACTCTTTAGTATAGCGTAAATTTATTTTGAGTTATTTTTTTGTTTTTTCAAAAATTACATAATTGTAATTTTTTTGAAAGATCTCTCACATCTTTAATATGCACATTACCAGCAATTAGTAAACATTATTATATTTGTGTGTGTAAGTGCTTCAAATAACTTCAAATAAAGTATTTTGAAAACTAAAAACTTTCCTGTGAAAATGAGTTTCAAATTTCGCATTTTAGTAGCGCTAAAACGCCATTTTCTCTTACACGGCACATAATTTTTAAAAGAAAATTGCCATTTGGACTAGGTTTTTGTGTTCTTTAATATTCTAAAATTAATGTTTCCGTTCTACCAATAGGAAACCGAAAAAATTAAGAAAATGACAAAAAAAATGTACTTTTGGCGGTGATACATGACAGCTGGCAAGAAAGAGTTTGTGGCAATTCCGAATAGCTAGCGAAGACCCAAGGAAATAGAAAACTAATACGGAAAGTCTGTGCCATTCTGTAGTACCACTAGTTTTGTTCTACACGTACATATGTACTTAATTTTGATGTCCTCATAATCCTCAACAATAATTTTCTAATATTGTTGAAATGATGTTCTAATGATCTTTTGTTATTGATTTGTGACGAATATCTAGGAAAATACCAATTAGGAAGACTCTTGAATTTCATTTTATAAAGTTAAAATTTTGTAATATTACTGAGTATTCATTCTGTGAAATAAAATTGTTTAATATTCGTTGAATAAAAAAAACCTTTTTCACAAAAATGAGATAATCCTTCTATCACGCTTGTCATATGGAAAATTACATTTTGTGCAAATACTGAAGTGTTGAGGGTGAAATAGTGCTGTACAATGAAAAATTTCTGCTTTATTCTGTGACACGGGATGTCGGATTGAAACCTGTATTTTCGTATTTCTCTGAATGAACTCTGATGTCGCTCTACAGCAGCTTTTTGTAAACGTTTTGATAAGTAGAACTCATTTAAATTTCCATTTTTTTCGTGGAACCCTTGGTTTGCTTTAAAGGTTCAATGCAACATTCTGTAAATGGATTATTTGTAATTAAAATGAGAATTATTTGGAATAAAGATATGTTTTTAATATTAATAAAAATGCTGATGCCATTCACTATCAAACGCCAACGAATAAATACGATAAAGAATAGAAAAGGAGCGTTATCGTAGTTGCGAGTTCCACGGTAGAACGGTTAGCGTATCAAACAGTTATATCCAAGTTTGTGGGTTCAAACACTAAACGTGGATTTTTAAGAGCGAAAAAATCCTTCGTACCCCTTCTTTCGGAGGGGAAGTAAAGCCGACTGTCCCATGTTAGTAGATTTACTGCATGTAAAAGATCCTCAAGCCTAAAACAAGCCTCTGAGAAAAATTCAAATTGTCTGTTTCGTCGCACGCGATGATACCGTCTTTCTCCGCTAGAGGGTGAAAGGAGCGTAACGACATTTGCGTGGTCAGACGGAAGAGCGGGCCTGATGACTCGTGACTCGTCGATTATTTTACAGTTTCCCAAGTTCTTAATTGTTTAGTGGAGGTCTTCTTCGAGTATTCGTGAACATCTTCCACTACAAGTTCATCGGCAGCATTAACTTCAGATTGATGCGTCTTTGTTGTAAGATCTGCTTTTCCTTCCAGATTCTGCCCAAAATGCTTCGATGCCATCTTCTGAAGCAGTTACAATATTGACATTCGGTTTTTGAATGAGGCTGCGATAGAATCTCTTCGCGTCTGCTTCAAACAACCGATTTCTACGCACGAAGTCTCTCGAGTATTTAGGAATCCTCTACATGAATGAATTGGATATCAGTGATTAGATAAAAAAAATACTTCTGTTGAGAGCTCTGCCCGGTCGTTTTCGTGGGCTCCTCCGTTTAATTCCAGGCGCATGCCGGAGCATTACCTCAAGGAACGCCTCGGACACGCGTGTGTTTGCGCACGATCTTCGCAGCGTCCGTTCAGGGCTTTGTTCTCCTCCGCTCCTCGCACGCTCTGCGCCCCCGCCCCCGCCCCGCGGCGCTCGGCCTAATCAAGGGCCTTCACATTACACGATATTACGGCTCTTCCACGTCCTCACGGCCCCGAACCTCCGCCCGTCTCCAGCCAACGCGGCGCCGACACCGCGTCAAGATCCCGCCCCCGCGTTAAGGCGCTTTGATCGTTAAACCTCCGAGCGGAATGGGTATTAGCGTTTCGCAAAATTTCATCTGTCTAATGAATTCGCGTCGGAGCCTCTCTCTCCGGGGACGTCCCACCCCACCTCACCCACCCCCCCGCCCACTACACCCTCCACACACACAATCTCTCATCAGCGGTGTGATCGTGCGCTCTCTCCAGGTGAACGACGGCAAATAAGGCAAGGAAAGAGATACCAGCGGTTAACAACAACACTAAGGTCATTAGGAAATACTATTTGATTTCGAAACTAGAAAATATTTACTTACCTTATTATGTAATAAGATAAGTTAATTTTTTTTAAAGTTGACACTTCTTCCGTGCCAAACTGTACAAAAATATCATTACAACGCATACAAATGCACTCATATAATAGGAATAAAACTTTTTAATAACAATCCTACGATGATTAACCAAACACACAAACTTAATAACATACGTCCAGTAAATAAAAAGCAATAAACGTAAAAACAAACTCAAAACGTAATAATAAAGTTAACACACAATTTAACTCGTGCCAAATTGCCAAAACTGAAGTACAGCAGCGCCTACTTCCTCGCATTATTAGAAACGGTTAAATAGTGTTATAAAATTGCATTTCCTGCATTTGAAAAGGTTCAAGAGAATTCCAAGGAAGCCCTTGCGGTGCATACTGCAATTATTTCGTTACAGCGGGTATGCCAGTGCGATACGTGTTCAGTACTATCCGTATAACAAAAAGTTCACAGAAAAAATTGTTTACTTTTTCGGAGAAAATTTGGTGCTTAATATTTTTAATATTGCCCATATTTCGTATAAAATGCACGGAAAATACTAATATTTTCAAAAAATGTACATAACATTAATTAAAATTGAGGAGAACAAATTTCTCTTCAAGTAACAATCTCCATCTTCAATAATGTAGTCATGCGAGGGGTTTCACAAAATGTCAAACTTTCTTTCAAACATTCGGGGGGCAAGAATGAAAGTCGGGCGTATGACATCTTTATAAGTGTATTTCACTATATTCGTAAAAGAAATCAAAGCAAAAAAAGGAGCCATTTTTAAGAAACTGTTGAAAATGTCCCAAGGGCTTGTAGCAAAGCACCCCAAACATTTAAGTGAAACATTTAAATACATTCTTTTTTCAAAATCGCAGGGCTTCCAGCCAATTGAAACTGACCGAGGAGACAATATTTTTCGCAACGACTCATTTAAGTGCTAGTGATAAAAAATGTTCGATAACACGGAACCCGAAACTTTCTATTCCGTTGAAATGTTAAATTCGATTTTTCGCGTATTACATAACTTCATCTGAACTGCATTACACGTCCGCACACGAGCAAGTAAAAAATACAACGGAACGTTTGTCGCCCGATAAAAGAATAATAAGAATGGATGTATCCGTCGGATCGCTAATGAAAAGAATCGAAAAGTCATAGGGAAAGTTATAGCCAATCATACATCCCCGAAAAACAACCAGCACGAAACGTACGACGAAAATCATTTGAGCAAAGAGAAGATGGTCAAATTTCACGTGGAGCGGCCATTTAATTTCACGGTGGCCGCTTAAAGCCTGCGCA
This sequence comes from Acheta domesticus, assembly GCA_031308135.1. NCBI lineage: Eukaryota > Metazoa > Arthropoda > Insecta > Orthoptera > Gryllidae > Acheta > Acheta domesticus. The sequence continues at coordinate 14,752,464 of JAHLJT010004567.1, read as the reverse complement.
AGATGTCAGGGCCGCACGGAAAAGAGCAGCGCCGACCGCGCGCCGCGCCGTAAATTGCCCGGCCGAATCTCTGGAAGCGGCAGCAATCGCGCCCGAATGATATTGCCCGAAATCCGTGGGCCATGCCCGACCCGCGGCCCGCGCCAACGGGACGGCGCGAAAGAGAATCTGGTCGGGCCGCGGCGGGGGCGGGAGCGGACAAGGCGCGCGCGGGAGGGGCGAAGAGAAGGGAGGGGCCGGGCGGCGCGGAGGCGGGAGAGAACAAGGCGTGCGGAGGGGAGAAGGGGAAGGAGAGGGAGGAGGGGGAGGGAAGGCGCGGGCGGGGGGCGCGGCGGGAGCGAACAAGGCAAGCGGGGTAGCGGAGGGGGAAGGAGAGGGAGGGGAAAGAGAATCTGGTCGGGCCCGCGGCGGGGGCGGGAGCGAACAAGGCGCGCGCGGGAGGGGCGAGGAGAAGGGGGAGGAAAGGGAGGGGCGCGGGCGGCGCGGAGGCGGGAGGGAACAAGGCGCGCGCGGGGTGGCGGAGGGGGAGAAGGGGAGGAGGGGAGGGGAGTGAAGGGCGCGGGCGGGGCGGCGGCGGGAGCGAACAAGGCAAGCGGGGGTAGCGGAGGGGGAAGGAGAGGGAGGGGGAAAGAGAATCTGGTCGGGCCGCGGCGGGGGCGGGAGCGAACAAGGCGCGCGGGGGGAGGGGCGAGGAGAAGGGGGAGGAAAGGGAGGGGCGCGGGCGGCGCGTAGGCGGGAGGGAACAAGGCGCGCGGGGGTGGCGGAGGGGGAGAAGGGGGAGGAGGGGAGGGAGTGAAGGGCGCGGGCGGGCGGCGGCGGGAGCGAACAAGGCGCGCGGGGGGAGGGGAGGCGGGATAGGAGGGGGAGGGGAGGGTGCGGGCGGCGCGCTCTATTAAAGGGAGTCAATTCCACGAGACGCCGGCCGCCCTCACTCGCAATATCAGGTCCAGGAGCGCGGAGGGGGGGAAGGGAGGCGGGCTCCTCGCCGCGCGGACCCAGCGCACCCAGGAAGAGGGCCGGGATCCGAGTGGCCGAGGAGAACGAGTGCAGAAGAAGGAGACAAAGACGTGGACACGCCCAACAAGGGAGGAGGAATTTAATTCACACGCGGGTTCATGATAAAAATGCACACATGTTTATTCATATTCGCACTACTTTTCAACACAAATAATTTGACTTTCTACGCATGGCTAATATTTAATGTTCCTTTTTGAATATGAATAGTGGATATTAAAATAAAGTAATATAAATCAGTGGTCGCGGGAAGAAGTTCGTATGTCAAAAATCTTAGTTCGGAGGAAACAAGGGTTAGATTATCGAGCCATAAGCTATATTAAGCCGATGAAGCCATATTTCACAACGCTTTTTTGTCGTTAAGGAGGCCACATAAATTCGGTCGTCGTTTTACTGAAATAAAATATAGATACTTAACTTGTAGTTTCAGTACTTAACTCAATTTCGCCAAACACTGACTAATAACTTTTACCCCGTGACCATAGAAATATTGTAGCATTTGAAGCATAATTGATTTATTTTAAAAATATTTTAAATTATCTACATTTTCAGGGATATTATCCTTCGCCTCTTGATGTGCCCAGGATGACAGTCTCGCAAACTAGACACTGTCAACCAAAGTTTAAACAAAACTGTCAATAAAATTAAAGTATTTGGTGTTTTTTTTTTGAGAATACAGGGTTTGTTCTTTTGAAACTTTGCCTCATTAAAAATCCACCATGCATTAGACACCGATGGATGTTGATAGTCGTGCAAAGACACACTGCTCCTGTCGTACAGCGCACCGCCCGAGGGGGCAGCGATGGGACTCTGGTTGGCAGGGGGAGGGGGCAGCAATACGGCGAGCAGTCATCCAGAGAAGTACGGGGAGTTTAATTAGGCGTTAAAATAGACTTTCACGGCCATCGTAAAGTGGATGTAAAATATTTGCCCGGAGCACGCCCCAGGACAAAGTATTCCCAGAGTCTGCCAACGGCGGATCAAGGGCGAAGTTGTTTGGGAGTTGAAGCGGCCCAGCCGCAAGACCCGGCGATGCAGCCAGCGGTCGAGCTCTCTTGTTCGAGCGGATGGAAGCGCAGACAGAGCAGAGCTGCTCTGAGCAAACTCCACGACCTGCCAAGTGTATCGTGGATTTCCCCCGAGGGATCGTCACCGACTCGCTCGCGATTCGCTGAGAAAACATTGAATGAACTTACTGAACTGCGATTAATTCAGTTTTCCTTATCCATTATTTATGTACAGACACAGATAAAAGTACGCGTACCCTTACAGCTACCACACAGCTTTCTTTGCTTAAAACTGGAAAACTTTTGGTAGAGATAATGGGTGGCTGAATTTAACATCTAGATATCATGCTATTATTTCGAAATGAACGACCTTTTCCCCAGACCGCATCAGTACATTAAATTTTAAATTAATATTATTTTACATACAATTCTAAATTTCTACATTAAAACACTGAGTGAAGATTTTTAATGCAATAAACTTACATATACATCTACCGTATGGTATACTAGACAAATATCTGAACAAACCTTTATATACTACATAATACTAAAATTCTACATTAAAATATTGTATACAATAAACGCATCCAAAAGTATCAGAGCTTCAACAATACATACTTTCTCTCATTATTTGAAACAGCTACAACGTAATACTATTTTAATACTACAAGAAACTGCAGTGTTTCCAACCAGCAAAAACATTCTTTTCCGCGCAGGAATTCGTGCTACAGCCACATACTAAACACTGCCTGCACTTGCGCATGTCTGAACATTTCGATTTGAGTTCATTTTCTCAAAAAGATTTGCGTTTCATTAGAAATCATTTGAAGCACTTGAACTCACAAATGTAGTAATGAATTATGAACGCACTGACATTTTGCATAACTAATTTTCGGCGAGGACCCACAAAACGCGGATTCTCGCTGTTAGACGAAGTAATTTACAACGTATAATTCAAGCTTTATCCACTTTTTCGGTATCGGGGACATATAATACAATTTGTCCGCCGAAAAATTGCCATTTTCGCTGCAATATTACAATAGTTCCTCAATACTACGTATGCATATGAAAGTAACACGTCTACAGGATAGTCTATAACGTTTCGATCTCTAAAATTCTGTCTCAGTAAGTACATTCCGTAACAAAAAGTTTCCCAATCAACACAAAAAACAAGAAATTATGGATGGATTACGCACTTTGATGTTCCAAAGTAATACTCATTTGATTCTATGTCTCTGCAATTTTATGAATTGTTTGAATCTTTAACATCGCACTTCTCGTCTAGAGAGTACATTATTGGTGCACCACAAAAAAGGATGTATGTAGGTCATCCAAGGCACAATGTGTTTCACAAATACGTATAGCCCTCGCCGAGGAAGGAGGGACGCGAAGACGCGGCTACAGAGGGCCGTCGAAGCGAACTTGTCCAGGAAAAATGTGAGACACGCGAGGACGAAAGGTCAAGAGGCGAATCAGATGAGTGCATAATGGTAATGAAGTAAATCTTGCTCAATACAGAACGTATAAATAACGGAAATCCGTATATTGTGAATATAAATCACGGTCCTGCCAAACGAATTATACAGAATTGCATTGCGTTATGTGGAATCTTGTCTGATACGAAAAAGAAATACTGGACCCGAGAGATTCCGCATTGAGCACGTTTTACTGTACTGTACTGAGAAAAATATTTGTTTGTAGCCAAGAGATTCCTCTATGTTGCGTACAGCTATTTTAATTGAACAGCCACAAAAACATTTCAGTTTGCTGTAGCACCCTGGACGTTTATTATGTACAACATTAAAAACAAGCGAACAGATGCGAATAAATCTCAATTGTAAAAGTATTTGCAGCACATTATACAGCGCAAGAAAGGCTAATTTCACACAAGCTTGCCTTGATTACATCGAAGAGAGCTTTCAATTTTCCAATAATTATAACATATCATCGATCAAACGTTTTCAAGTAAAAGAGCTGAAGTCCATCGACTATATGAGTACATGGAAATGAGGTTTCAGAAATATAGCCTATCATTAAACATTATATCTAGAACATAAGAGACATTGGGCAAAAATAATTCTTCTGAAGAAAATTCATCATCACAAATTCAACATTAGAGAACGTCTGTGTGGCGTGTGAAATCTATTCCAACTATGAATATGTTTGTTGTTTTTTTTGGCCAAAAAATATCAGTTTTTCCGGCGCACGATAACACAATATCTTCTTACGAAGTAAGGCAAGAAAGTAAGAAATGGGCTGGATCGTTGATTTTACGTATGCAGCAACCAGAGTTAAGCAGCAGGGCCAATATTCTTCATGGGCGAATCACTGAGCGATCCTTCTACGCGACTGTCACGATCTGGAGAGCGGTGCAATTCCTGCAGTGTCTGCAACGACCGTAGTGCAAGAAGCAGCACAGTAGTAGTTTTCCGGGTGCGCCAACAACATGCCGAGTCTAGAGCGCTTTGAGGTATTTGAGAGAAACGCACAACGTTTCTGCTGACACAGAAGCTACGGCGAAATTGATTGATTCCGAGTGCTTCAAATGCTAAGTTTATTAGTCCAATAAGTGCAGTGCATGGTTTCCTGGGGATATGGCGATGATCTTCCTCTGCTGGCTGCCGCGCAGACCTATACACGTCGACTAGCGGGGTCATCCCAACCCGGTATCTCCTACCAGCGGGGCACCGCCCAGCCGGGACAACCTCTAGCTCCCGACCGGCCTCCCGGCATGTGTGCTAGTGTAGTGCATGTTAGTGTAAGTATGTGTGAGGATAGGACAAGGAAAAAGCAGAAAAGATCGCGCACGGTCCGTGGCCCGTTTGTTAGGGTACTCCTCCGGCATTCGCCTGGTGTTGATCGGAGAAACCACGGAAAACTACCGATCAGAGCAGCTAGCCTCTAGAATTCTCCTTCAGAGAGCGACTGAATTCGACTTAGCGGACAAGTTAGAATCGAATATCTTGCCACTGTCCGGACTCCACCCTAGGACCTTCTGGTCAGAGACACTGAAACGTCATGCCCCGAGCCACCAAATCGGATGTGAAATTGAAAAATTACAAAAAAACGCTCTCGGCGGGAATCTACGTTTCCGAGACCAAACCAGTGAAGAAAATCGCTAGCTCTGAGAAAAGCGATGAATAGTCGTTCGTTTTTTTCAGCAGAAATTACTCATTCCTTCCAGGAGAAAATAAATGCTACTAGGCCGCAAGAACCAGAAGTCGGAAAGTAGAGCCAGGAAGCGTTCCATTTCTAAAGCAATCTCCGCGGGAGGGCTTTCTGGCCGGATTGCAAGTTCTCGAAATAAGGCCTCGCCGCAAACGGCCCAGCACCTGCGCCCCGAAGAGGAGGAGAAGGAAAGTGAAGTGCAGGTTCGCCTGCATTTTCAGCACGCACAGCCCGGCGGGCGGGAACAAAGCGCTCGGCCGCCCCAGCCCCGCCCCCCGCGACGCACTCGGAAATGAAAACGTGGCGATGCGCAAGAGCTGTCACCGCCAATCAGTCCGCCTCCGCCATACCCCTCCCCCCCCCACGGGAATACTAAATCGAACAGGGCGAGGCAGCGGGTAAAAACTGGCGAGGTCGCAATGGATTCGAATCTAATGAAAGCGATATTCTCATGGAGCAGCGCAAGGGGGTGGGAAAGTACGCACAAAAAAAGGACATGAGGTATAATGGAATGGAGAAGAAAACTGTGGCACGTTTAAATAAGCGTAAACGTCGAGAACATGTCATTACGTTTCATGATCATCCATCAGCTTAGAATTTAAAAAAAAAACACACGTACGTGCAGACTGATAGTTTCAGTTGCATCCTTCTTTTCGCACGGAACATGAATATTATACGATTTGTCTATCTTTACAGCGCACGTTTAAAATACTGAGCTTTACGCACAACGAGTAACCGGTGTGGTTGCATTCGGAGAGATATGAGCGAAGGGCTGGGAGGGAATCTGCCGATAAGGGTAAACTATACATGGAATCCTCGCGAGAGGCTGGCGAGCGCCCGCTCACGGAAATGCACGTCGTGCGGAGCAGCGTGCACATCTCGGTTATCGCCGCGCGCTTCAAGATACGCATCCCACTGACAGATGCCATCCAGACCGGCGAGCGCTGACGAGCCTCGAAATTCTGACAGTGGTGCGTCCGGGACACATTCCACTGATTTAGACAGTCATGCAGGACCAGCAGAAATTGACGGCCGCGTACAAAAATCCAGGTAACGTACCCTGCTTCTATAACGAACATGTCTGAAATCAGATCACACACCTTTACATCGAAACATTTGACTCGATAGAACCTTTTAATACAACCACATTGCATCAATAACTGGTCTGTTTGGGCAAAGTTTTGTCAACATACGCGAGTGATCAAAACATTTAATACACATTCGCATATGTAAATGCAGTAAGAAACTCATTATTGAATTTTACCCTCATGGGATGCGAGAATAAGATCGGCAAGTGCATTTACAGGATTACAGGTACTTTTTCGGTAACGATATATCTGGCCTTTTCTTAAAGTACCTAATTTGTTGTAAATTGAACATGCTGTCCTGCCATGTGTTTCCAGCACAACCGAACGCGTTACGTTGGGTCAGCCTTTCAAAAGCATGTTACCATTAGAGGTCTGCATTCTCCGCGATTTTTACCGACCAGCGCTCGCTCGCCTCTCTTCTCTCGAGACCACGCGCTCGACTGTCCTTCGCAGCCGGTTGCGGACTCCCGGGAGCCGGCGCCCGACCGAGACTCGGCCTCCAACCGACGAGACTCGACAACCGGCGGACCCCGTTCAGGCGAACTGCGCCACGTAACAATCGGCCGACACGTCGGAGTGAATATCTAATGGCACGTTTCAGGAAAAGGAAGGAGTATTGAATGTTTTTTTAAATAAATGACCAATAATTTCGTTTTTTCAAAATTTAAAATATAGAGGAATTTTAATATAATTTTCAAATAATAAATTTTAATAAAATAATTTTAATAAATTGTAATAAATAATTTTAATAAATTGTATAAAAAAAGAATAAAAAGCTTTAAAAATCGACTCCTCGGACGCACGGGAGAACCTCAAGTAGATCTATTGCAGTTCTGCCTGTGACTTCAAAGAAAAGGCACTCAAAAGTTTTAGAGATAAATGCCGTTCTTTGTAATGAATAGGTATCGGATGCTTCGGAAATTGCCTATTTTATTCTAATGAACATAAAATTATTAATTTTCCTTCATTTTATATGGTGCAATACGGAGCAAATACAAATGCTCTGCTAAATTTAGATGCAAGTGCTATGAAATATATTAGTACCTTTCCCTTCCAATTTTGTATTTTTGCCGTCTTTTTCCAAATATTTTTGTTGTTGGTGTTGTAATTTTCAGAATCTGAAACGCAGGTCTTGGTTTCTTAACCCGGCAGTAGGCGTGCGGGGTGCCTCAGTCACCTCAGCATTATTTTGAGCTCATTGTACTTTTAGTTTTATTTATAATCTTGCGAGCTTCTCAATATCTTTCGAGGAAAGCTTTGTGCACATATCTCGACTCTTCTCTTTCAACTGCTTCCTGTCCTTTCCTGGAAATTTCGTCGCAACGGCGATGGCGCGGGAGCCACCGAGTCACCTCGCACAACCTTTGTTATCGCTTCCTGCCACGCTGTTCTCAGTAGTTCACCCAAAAGAAAGGGGGTCTCGTGGAGCTTCAATACTACTCCACAGAAGTCAATGATTCACAAATTCAGCTTTTACGATTTTTTAATTACAATTAATCGCTTATCTTGTATTGAAACGAAAAATAATGGAATAATTGAAAAACATTGTACTCGTACATATAAAACTTTATATGCATCATTTCATGCATACATACTTTTGACGAATTTAAAATAATGTTAAACGTGTGTATATAATAGTAAATAATGTATTTTGAATTATTGAGTTGAATAGGCTGATGTGCCGAGACCGCTGTTGTTTGGCCGCCGACTGAGTCGACAAATACAAAGGCCATGTCGGCTTACATAAACTATTTCACAATAAATTACTACGCCCAATGATAAGACGTTTTGATGCAAGGAAAATGGTACCCACCTCATTTTTGTTTAGCATATGCTTTTTTCTTATATACTCGTGAAATTATGACCAAATATTCATTGTATTTAATAAATATGCCTTATATTCGGGTTTGTAAGAAACTTCAATGACATTACAATTGGTACGCAACGAATTATCTTCCCTCAAGCACTATAAATATAGAAAAACAATAAAAATTTATTTTCAGAGTCTTTGTTTGCCTTAATTCTTTCAAAAAATGTATTGTTTGTCTCTATAAAATTATTTCCAGTCAATCGATAAATTGTTACTTTTCAACAAATTAATCGTTTAATTGAAATTGTATTTTCTTTCGATTACAATGAATTGAAAGTGTTGCGATCACTACATGCGGCGACTTTATATCCCGTACATGCATTGAGAGACGAAGCTACTGTGCAGTCCGGCGCTTGGCCGAGCGGCCGAGCGCTCGAGACGCTCGAGCGCTCGAGCGCCCGGGCGCTCGGCGACTCCCGAGTCTCGGCGGAAGCCGCAAGGCGGCCGGTCGAAATGTCGTTAAACAGCTATCTCTTCCCCCCCGAGCAAGTTCCCCCATCCCTTCGCCGAGCGTCGGCGCGGAGCCCGAGAGTCTCGAGCGGTTGTTTTCGCCTGATTGCAGAGCTCTAGTTACCATATGCCACATTTTAACATGTTAAATTCGTCAGAAAGATACACGATTTGGTGAAATAAGTGAACAATTTATTTTGCAGTTTACAAAAATATACAGCACTAACCACTTACAACCAATGACAAGAAATCATCAAACGTAGCGCGTAATCGTAGGAGGCGCGTTATATCGCAAGATTCAACAGAGGTGAAGTCATTTTTCTCGTAAGACCATTTAACATACATCCTATACGCAAATGGCGAATGAACATGAAAACAAAATATACCAGAGCACGATATGTGACGAGCTCCTAGTATCTAACCTGTAACTACAATGGCATGCTGTTATTTAAAGGAATCTCACTTTGTGTTATTACTAGCCTTTCTGAGTTTTTGACTTCTTTACCTGTTCACGCTTTTTGTATATTTGAATACTTGCCAAAGGTGTGTGCTCGTACTATTTAAACAACAATTTAGAATGATTTTTTACAAAATTAATCTGATCTCCAGAATTATATACACAAGTATGGCCATGTACATTTTTTGTAATGAGTAGTTTGGTGTAAGTTTTACTATCTTTGAAATTGCAAATTCGAATGTACCGCGCTTTTGCTGAAGTCTGCCTCGAGATATCAGTTCGTGGGATGACATTGGCTACGTCATCACACGGCAGTTTAAAACTATCAGAATTCCTTCTCATTGTTTGATGTTTCTGGCAGTTTGGGATTGTCGAATTTGTGATCATGTACAAGTTTTATAGAGTTTTCGCACCCTATGTGCTTCGATTAGCTTACAAATGTCGGATAAGATGAGTTAATATGGACAGAAATTGCAGTATTATAACACTATGTAATCATTATTAATGCGAGAAAGTACGTGCTCTTGTAGCATCACTGGTGTAAACAATCATAACGTTGGAATTCACGATTTTCTGAGAAGTATAATTTGTTTATGTTAATGTGTTACTTGTAGTAAGTTTGGTATTTTCAAGCAGGCGTACGTTAGCTCTAGATCTGCAGGGGAAAACAATTTCAAGTTAAGGATTTCAAATGTTAAAGAAAGTTAAAATTAAATGAGTGAAAAGAAAACACAGCTTTCCGATTACGAACGTCCGATGTTATACTTGCGGGCACATTAGCTGTACAAGGTGCGCTCGGCTCAGCGCATGTACCGGCAATAAATCCATACTTCTTTACGCTCAGTGCCAAAGAAAAGCTTACAAAGCCGTGCGTTCAGTTTACCTTTACGAGTGAAACCTCCGGGCGCCGCTCTCCGCCGCCACCGCCCGCGCGGCGCCCCGGCGCAGACGCGCGCCGCGATGCTCCTTTTTTCGGGGCGGGGATTCCCCGTGTTAGCGCGTACTTTGAAAGAGCCGCAAAAAGGGGGCGTGGGCGGGGGGGGGCGGGGCGGTCTGGGAGGAGGACGACGAGGGCGGCGTGTTCGCAACCGGTGCGCCGTAATCAATCAGAACACCTCGCTTGTTTCCGAGCGAAAGGCGAGCAAAAAGAGCGCGCGCCTTCAAAGGTCTGCGCCCGGCCCCGCCGGAGATTAAAGCAGGCGGCGGTGGTGGAGGGGGCGGGGCGGGGACAGGGTGCGACGGCGACGGCGGCGGCCCCGCTCCGGCGTAATCTGCATGACTAGAGGCCACGGGACCTACGAGGACGGGGCGGGATCGATGACGGACTGAAGCAGCGGTGGTGGTAGCCGCCATGAAACGGGAATAGACGAGCAGACGAGGAGGAAGGGGATACCAACAGATAATCAACAACAGAACAACGGTTGCGATGGATCGGTCAGGACCCGACAGTGGCGATGATCACGCCGAAGCAGACTAAAAGTTAGGACGACTTGCTCGGCAGGCGGGGAATGGCAAGAGAGCGGTCTGGGGGTGTGGTTGGGAGTTCTTTGTGTCGTGCGAACGGAATACAAAAAAATGAATCACTTGATTCAGGAATGGATGTTGGGAAATAAGTAACAGACCGTTCTGGGAGAGGGGAATGTGTGCAATGATACCCTCCTACCTGCGGCGATGTGCTGCACCCAGTCACTGCGGGAAGAGGAATGAAAGAAGCAGCCACTCACCTGCAACAGAGAAATTGAGCTAGAAGCATGAACGTACAAAGGGCAGCGTAATCCCGTCCAACTGCCGTCCCGCCGGATCTTTTTGTGCGGCCAGCGACTGCTTTGAAAAATTTTATTATACCAACCAAATACAATACAATTGCACAATTCATCTTATTTTTATTTAATGATATATTAATTTTCTCGTTGTATATACATTAAGTATGTTGAATAAAAGTTCTAATATATGTTTCAGTATTATCTCAGTAGTTACGGTAAAAAAAAACACATTAAATTACTGTGCGGCCCGCGGTGTATGTTGCACAGATCTGCTCTAGAAATAACAGACCTATAAAACTTCTTAATTTTCTTTACAAATTTCCTGGAAATTCAACTTTCCAATGCTCCCTCTTCAATTTCTTACATCTGCCACTTCAACATTGATTTTACACATTCCACAGTAAAGAACGTTTCCTCCACACGAAAGTTGACGTTATTTCAGGCATTAAAGCTTACCAAACCTTACGATACATTGGCCAACTATTTAAAGACTGAAAAAATTCTTGAGATAACTGTTTTATAACAATATTAAATTATATACATCATGACATATTGTTATAAAAGTTATTTCAAGCATGTTTCTGTCTTTAAATAATTGACCAATATATCCTGATATAATTGAAAACGCAGAAAATAATATTGATTCTAAACCTTAAGAGTATATGTTCTCCGTGATGTTGCTTACTCACCAAGACAGGCTGTAGGACAGATGGCAATTATTTTCCAATACAAATCAAATACCTTCTGGAAGATTTGAGACGTCAAATGTTCTCTCCGGCTTCAGTAGTGCCAACCAAAGAAACGAAAGCCCGAGCGCCCAGAGCAGCACGGTCGCGGTGCTCCTCGCAGAGCAATAATCGTTTTAGGGGCAGCAATGAAAAGTAATTTAATTTCCGCCCCGCAAATATAAACATAAAAACAAGTCGGCGGCGGCGCGTCAGCCGGGCAGCGCAGCGACGCCGTTTCGGAAGCAATTACGACCTGCAGCGGCGCAAATGGGAGCGCCAACGCACGCGGCACCACCGGACTCGGGACGTCGGAGCGCCGTGGCGGCTGCCCGCAGTGTCGGCGCTGGCTAGGCATGGGCAGACCAGGCCATCGCCCGGGGCCCGATGATGGGACTGATGGGGAAAATGAATAAAAAATTGAAAAAGAAGTTAGAGCTCGAGAAAATCGTCATCGTTATTTTATAAGTGGCGATACAGTAGTCTGATATTTCATTCAATTTTCAATTAATTTTTACCTTCAATATTTAATTACTATCATTACTTGTAAGGTAGGACTCTACGAAATGAATCAAACGTTAACATAACTATAGGTTCTGCTGTAATTCATATTGATTACTTCATGTATTTAACAAGTGATTTTATTAAACGCTAACTACATACACATTTTTTTTAGCGTTTTAAAGCTCAGCGAAATTGTATTATTCGATTACTAAATACTTTTTCTTAAAACTATTATTTAAAATATATTTCCAAAGACTTTTTTCAAGCTTAAACGTTGCGATTTTTGTTATTTATTGAAATAAAACAGTTCCGAGGTGCATGCTACAACTATTGCATTTCTATTTTTTCACGTTTCAGCCTCGTGTAGCTCCGCCACTGGCTGCCCCAGCGGCCCGAATGGCGGCGCGCCCATCTCCGCCTTAGCAGCTGCCCAGCTCCAGGAATTGGGGCAATTTTCTGCAACGTCCTCACTATTACGTACATGTGCCAAGAGAATTCATTCACGAAAAATATTCATATAACTTTTTTTCATATACAGAAATCTAACCTTTTCATATAAACAAAAAAGTACTATTACAGAATAAGTAGTTACAAAGTGTTGGCAATTTTTTAACTCATTTTACGGAAACAAAACAGTATCAAACAATTCAAAATAATTAAGAAAAGTAAACTGTTATTTTTAAAATACAATTATATTCTTATTCGGTATTTTTGCCTTTCAAGCAGCTTTTAAGCATGCTTCTGATATTTTTACCTGAGAATATTTGGGGTAGTTTTAAAACAGTTAAATAATTAAGATAATTACAAATTCAAAATGAAATATTTGGAAATTGAATGTCAACACAAAAGTTTACAAATAATTGCAGAGTGAACACCCAGAAAATACTCTGAATTAGCGTCGCCATTTTTGTCATTATCACCTGCATTTTGTCTCAAGTACAGTACCGTTACCAAGATAATACTATCATTCTTTAATGCCCTAATGCCAATGATATTGCGAAATCGATTTTGAGTTGCGGTTAAGTTCTTTTAAAAATTCTTATGAATTTAATTTGTTTAAAGAATTGTCACCCCGACCGAAGCTCGAATCCGGGCAACATTGAGACCTTGAAACCGTTCAAAGAATTAGAATTTGTCGTTTCGACAGCTTAGTGGTACAGAAACTGGGCGTAAACCAGAAGCCCCAGATTCGAGCCACGCTCAGGGTGACAAATCATTGAATGAAATTCATTCATAAGAATTAACAATATCTTAAAGGCAACTCAATTTCGATTTCACAATAATCATTCAACTATTAACTTCATTGTCAAAAGTGAAAACATACTTTAGTTTGGTAAGGGAAAATTTAATCTTTGTCGATGAATCGAAAAAGAAAAGCGCAGGCCAACAGAATGAAACAAAAATAATAAAAATCTGATAAACACAACATTACATCAAAGTTGGTCCAATACATGACATACATATGTCGTAATCGGCGTATTATTGTATCCACGTATTATTAAATGGTTAATTTATTTTTATTTAAATTTCAAAATCTCCTATCGTCTCAGTTGCGGCTAACTTAATAACTTGCCTGTATTACATTTTGCAAATGGAATCGCTGAAAATGAATGACAATTCAATTCGTACACTAAATGAAATTAACAAAAATCTTTCAAGGTGCTTCTTTATTATATTACGGGACAAGGAATATTGACACTTCAGTTGAACACCAGAATTACATTTCTACCCACAAGCGCCCTTTCTGCTTCTAGGCAATCAGCGACCACATTCACCGTATCTCCGGACTAATTCTGGTGCGCAACATGACGGCCATTTTCAGTAATTCTGACTGGAAGCCACACGCACAAACGTTGCTTTCATGAACTTAAAGTGCTAAATCCGTCACACTCGCCCTTATTATGAACACAACGAAGTGGGTCGTTCCAAACCAAGTCTTCTCGATGAGAGGTCACTGTGAAGTTGAACATGCTGCAGATTCTCTGGGAGAAACACGAGGACTAATCTCGAAAACCGAAAAACCAACACATCTACACAAAAGGACTTGTGTAACATTGTAACGTGTGCAACATTCTTTTAGACCTTTTTAGCTCTCGAAGTGTTACTTCCAAAATTACAATCGCTATTTCAGGTAAGATAATCAATCGAAGGATTAAATTCAAATAATGACATAAAAGTACAATCTTATACGCATTTACAGGATTTGTACATAGACGTAAATGGAATTTAATAGGTAATTGTAGAACAACGTGTGCTTAATGAATCATCTTTCGTAAAACTTGAAAATTTACTGGTAGAAAAATTTAATTGTTCAAAGTTGACCCTTCTAAGATAATGAGAAAATTGCCAGTCGTCTGCACTCATTTAGTCGATATTGACAACACGACTGAAGTGTCATTTCAATGGTTTAAATTGTTGTTCCTACACAAAAAAATTATCACGAAGAGATTACGGCAAAACGATCATGAAGATTTGTTTTAAATGTCAACAAGTTATATCCTGCATTATAATTTCCGGAAGCATGACACTGGAAAAAGACTGTGGTCCCGCATAAGATCCTTTCCAAGATTCCTTCCTTAAGATCCAAAGTAGAGAAAAAAGCCGAAAAATGTGTTTAAGGGGTTGTGGCACCCCTGAACACATTTTAAACGGTTTTATTGGTGCCGATGTTCTTCCATCGAAAACTATTTCTCGCTAAGCCTCTACAAATATGTTCAATACAGCCTAACAGTGAATAAAGAAATCATATGCAGAAGTGCGGCACAAATGTCGGATCGTTAATAGTGATGGCGCGCAGCGCAATTTTGGCCGACTGCAGAGGAACCACAGGGACCGCGAGAGGACCTAGGATCTGTTTCAGGCGCCGATAGATAGCATTTGGGAAAAAGATGGGGTCGAAATCATAAATCTAGTCTTGATTAAAGAGAACAGGAAAAGTAACTTACACGAGAAAGTCATGCTGTTTGGTCTTATCACTACATTCCATCTATTTTGACCAGGCCACTACTATTAGGAATTATACTGAATTGCTAACTGAAAATAAAAACGTCTTTCATTACACTTTCTCGCACTGATCGATTGACAGTCTACAAATATTAAACAAGCCACTAATAGCACTATTTACTGTAAGATATCTGAAAAGAGGGCTGCCCTACGGAGTCATGGATACTGAGGGTGTTAATGCACGAAATCTGTTATTAGATTATTTTGAGGATTGGAAGCGCAGAGCAGCAGAGCAATGAAATTCAATTCAAAAAACCTTTTACAATGATACAATTACCAATGAGAGTTTCAATAAAAAAAATTGACGAAAATACAATACTTAAAGTAAATACCAGGTTTTTTATACAAGGAGTACTGCACGTTTAAGTGCTTAGGGTTTAAATAATGTTTATCCACTTTGATGTTCTATTGTGCAACATTAGAAAACTAAAAAGAATGTTCTAATAGAAGTTACTAGAGAACTCAATATTGTAATATTCCAGGGCCTACTATTAAGAAAAGTCAACACTTCAAAGAACACATATTTATTATAAACATGGATTGCAATATTTGTACAATTATTTCAATTAATTCCCGCAGATGAAGACGGAACTAGACTTCCATCCTCCGTGTCTTTTCTGGTATTAAACAATTCAGAGCATAAGTTGTTCTTCTTTCAATTTCATCATTCATGCTTATTGATATCTCAATAATATTTTCTGAAGCAACAATTAACATGCGCATACCTTTTACTTTTTACACAACTCCTTTTCTCATCCTTTTGTCTTTAATGCTGATATCATCCATGGCCTCCCACTAACCTCAATCAACAAAATACGTCACATGCGTTGGACATATTTCTTAGAAGAAAAAATAGTCAATATTTCAGATATTTGAGTTTTTACAAAGTGGATAAAACGTTGTATGGTATACGTATCGTATCATCTTATTACAAAACTCGATTGGTTATCAAACACGCTCCTATCGTCGCTCGTTTTTTATAATTTTCCAATCTCGTACCAATAAGACGTACCAAAATGTAATCTTCCAATAAAATGTGTTACGATACTAATATCGTAAATAACTATTATAGGGATCCTTTTGATTGAGCCTCCGAGATTCAGATATCAAAACTCAACCGATCTATTACCACTACGATCAGTTACGATCTACCTTCTCATTGCATACAAGAATGCGCCAGGTACAACACGCCCACCCCATTTTGTTTTCATAGTCATACACACGTCGCAACCCTCCACAAGATACGCATTTCATTTTCGGGACTACGCGCTTCAACCACTATAAATTACAATGCACACAGCTCGCAGTAATTACCTTGCGAGCAAGCGATTCAACGCTGGGTCATCAGTTTTAACAAAATACATTCAGAGTACAAAAAAGGGGTCATTAAACGTACTAACTTGCCAGGGAAATTACAACATCAATAAAAATAAAACATTATACCGTGTATGTAATTAATAATACTCTAAACTACTATACAAATGGCGAGAAAAAATGTACGAAACTCATATATTTAAAGTATATGTCACATTAATGGAGGAGGGATAAACGTCAACATTCGTTATTGTTAATTAGGAAATTATAATATGGAAGCTTCTGTACATGGATTCTATACAAAAGAAACAATGGTATATGTACTTAAGATAGCTTTTTTAACAAATCATACGACAAAACTTGACATTATATAGAGATGTAGTAGTTACAGTATCCGCGTGTATATGACAAAATGTCACCTTTAAATTCAAATCATACTGAAATATGCCTTACCGTATTATGACGGTCGACAACTGCGCGTCATAATTCTACACGAGTTCGAAGGATGATCAGAACATCGAGATCAGGTGAATGCGTACCTCGCGACTCATCAATTTCTCTTTACATTCATATTTTTGTTGCGTGTTCGATTCATTCTGTGTCCAAGAGGACATATTAAATTACAATCAACTATACATTTTAGGTAATTTTGTTAAAAAAAGAAGAATAAAGTTGCAATGTGAGAGTTACGAAAAAGGGGTGTTTTTGAAGATGTTCACCTGCGTATCTGGCTTGATCAGAAGACAAGCATCTTGAGCACACGCTTTTCCATGTAGTTTTTCCGTCAATTTTTACTGTCTAAGAAACAGAGGGTTAAGCAATACTGCAGGAAAAACGCCGCTTTTTGTGAGATAAACACGTTTTGTGGCATCTGTGACCCAAAAAGTCAATTTTTCTTTATATGTAGAAACTTACTTTCTAGAATAAGTCAGAACTCACGTTTTGTGGTTCTTGACACCGTAGGAGTATGAAGGCTCGGATTGTTATGATACGTCATCTTTTCATTGGAGCATTCTAGACGTGGCTAACTTTTAAATGAATTGTTTATGCAGGTGTTAGAAATGTAGTGCCATTGGGTCATTTTTGTCATTTTTTTCAGTCACATTTTTATACCTTTATGTCATTTTTAAGCATTTTCTTTCCTTTTCTTGCTTTTTTGTTAGTGAATGTTTCATGAATTTACAATGATACACTCAAAGTTTTTATTCTATCATCAGTTCATGACGAAATTCATTACTGTAGTGGACTCTGTTTTTCGAACTCTCAAAATTACACGGATTTTCGTAACCTTTGAAAACTAACCGTTAGAAGAACGGATCTAAGGAGTATATTTCATCCTCGAATAAAGACTTTATATTGAATATAATTTTATATAAAAAAAATTGTTTAACACTAAAATTCATGGAATAAATAAACATATTCATAAAATGTTTTTAGTATCTTTAAAAAAAATAGGTCGTTTCCCCTCTTTCTTAAGTCATTTATAGACCATTTTTCTCTTATTTTAAAGTAATTTTGTAGGTAATTTTCCTCTAATTTTTAAGTCATTTTACACGTAATTTTTCTCATATTTTTAAGTCAATTTATAGGTCATTTAAAAAAAATTACGTCATCAGAATCAGAGCCCTGATTATAATTTTACGAGACCGATACCGATGCGAGAAAATACTTGGCGAACTTGACTCCTATTGGAAAGGAAAGCAAAACTTCGCGAGCGCGCTCCACAGCAGCCGCGGGTCGGGCCGCGGGGGTGGCCTCGCCGCCCGGGCCGGCGCCGGGGGCGCCGCGGGAGAGCATTGTCGCGACCGCAGCGCCCCTCCCGCGCCTTTTGTGATTTACAGCTGCTGCTCGCAGGTGAAAAACGCGCGCCCGCTCGGAGCTCCGCGGTTCGCAAGAGCGATGGCCCGCGTGGAAGCGCGCGCTCCGATCGCCAACGCGAACTGCACAACGCAAATGTTCAACCGGCGACAACTTGTGAATTAGTTCCGGGAACAGGCGCGCTGACCCGCAATGTTTCTAGCACAAAAGCATTCAGGCACGGTGAAGAGTAATACTGGGCACAAAAACTCGATAGTAGAGCAACTCGAATACATAAAAAAATCACCGTTGACATGAATATGTGGAAAGAAAAAAGTTGATTTACAAATAATGCAATGACATAGAAATCAATCGAAAGAAAGGGAGAAAGGAAAAAAGAAAAAATTGGGAAAATTATCACAAATAATACAGTGAATAAGAAAAAAAAGTGAGTCCTCACTTGGGTTCTCTTTCGAGAAACAGCGAGTGACATAGAGGGAGAAAACAATATTGCAGAAGATGGAAAGAAAATCAGTAGTTGTGGCGTTCACCTATACCACTTCAATTGGATTCATCCATTTAGTGAGGTCTACTGTTGTTAACACATTTTCCGCCTCTGGCAACCGAACTGGATTAATTTCGCGGCTAGTTAGGCGCTCAATGGCGGCATGGTCTATTATGGGTTAGATTACGAATTTCGCGCGCAGTAGTTATACGAATTTCGCGCGCAGTAGTTACATGAATAAATCTACATTTTTCCAGGCGAATGCGAAATTCAAAGCGCGCTGCCTCTAGAGTGCCTAGACACAGAGATTAGCGCATTTCATTCTTCCACCGGTCCCGCCATGTATGTCCGGTCGTCAGGAAAATTGGAACTGCATAATATTCCTTATGCTGAGAACCATGAATCTACCCCGAACCTATATTAATATTCTTGAAAATCTTCATAATGTCACCAACTGTTATAATTTCGCTTCAGTTCCTTATTGGTGGCTGACGGGGTTGTCCAGTGAGTGGATATTAAATGGCGGCGGTTGCGCTACTCTCTGTATCTAGGGACTCGAGCTGCCTCGAAACAGGCAGGCAGAAGAAGGAGTTTGAGGCCGTACCGCCGTGAGGCCGAGTAGTACTTAATAACATGTCACTGTGTTAAACAAGCTCCTTCTATTTTTTTCTGTAACTAACTTACGAGTTAAAAAATAGTTTATCAAAATTTAAGTTAAATCTCGAAGTGCTTCACTCTGATATATTTGTGACTAATTTTTAATATCTCCCTAACGTAAAATTAATAAACTTAAACACACAAATGTTGAGAGTGCGTTTCCTGTTCTCTCAACGTCTTCCTCCCTCGCTCTCACTCCTGCTTCCCACGTGAGAAACCCTTCATCTAAATTGCGTACGTATTTCTCATTGAATGATCTCCTTTTATCATACAATAAACTGTAATAAAAATTTTTGAAAGTGGTCAGGCGGAAGAGCAGGCTAAATAGCCTGAGCCTCGCCACCAATAAAGACATTTATTTATTTATTTACCGCCAGGCGGCGACAGTTGCTGGGGCGCTGGAAGGCGTGGCGCGCTCCATTCCTCCTGCCGTCTGACTCCAACACTGTTGGGGCGCGGGTGGTCAGCCGGCCGCCCCCTCCCCCGGTGAAGATTACGATGCCCAGCGCGACGGCCGGAGAGTGGGGTGGTCCGTGGCAGCAGGACTGTACCCGGGGGGAAGTGTTATTTTTGCTATGACTGAGAGGACAGTGCCCTGAGAGTTCTGCATACTCAGCTATTCTTTGTAATGTCTTTTTAAGCAAATAATCACACGCGATCAATGGCAATAGTGTTGGTGCTGTGTAGTTAAAATGTGAGCGAGTTCCTTCATTTAGTGCATATGTAATCGCGGAAGGTGCTGGATGATCTCCCCCGCTGAATGGTGACATCCGGAGCCGACCTACCTTCGGCTCCAGGGGATTTCCCAACCAGGTATCTCCCACCAGCGGGGCACCGCCCCACCCAGGACAAGCTCTAAGCTCCCGACCGGTCTCCCTGCATGTGTGGATGTGTAGTGCATGTAAGTGCAAGTCCATGGCCTGTTCGTTAGGATACTGGTCTGGCATTCGTCTGGTATTGAACCATGGAAAACTACCGATCATAGCAGCCGGCCACTAGAATTCTCCTCCAGATAGCGACCGAACTCGACCTAGCAATCTCGTGTCGAAAATACTGCCACTGACGGGGCTCGAACGCAGGACCTCCCAATCAGAGGCACTGGAGTGGCATCAGTTGATGCCCTGAGATTCATATCGTGTATGAATATCTCGTGTTAAATTTCCTTGATGGATCAGAGCCTCACACCAGGAGTCTCGTAGCTAGTTAATTACATTATGTTATATCAAACCTCTTGAATTTCATGTAATTTAACCTCCTCTGATTTAATGGGATTTGTGTATTATTCTGTTGTAATGCTTTGTAGAAATGAGTGGTATTACAAACCTGTTAGTATACGTAAAATTACAGTTTTGATTTGTTGTTTCGCCTTGCAATATTTCCTCTGTACAGTTAATGCGCTGTTTGTTCGCGCAGTATTCGATGTTCATACGCATTTCTGCCCCTTTTCTGTAAGGTTTACAAAAATAAGGTTTACCTTTCGTTAATAACGGCTTACCGTACGACCACCTCTGATTTGGATGAAATTTTGTATGTCTGGAAGCATCTTTTGTAAAGTAGTTTTCGTGACATAGCGGTTTGTTTAACTCATGCAGTTTCGTCGACAGTGCGACTACATGCTTTTCGCAATTCTGGGATTCAATAATTCCTTCTCAGTTGTAGGCTGCAGCTAAACAAATGAAACTAAGCTAACTAGTTCAACGCTCTATCAATGAAATATTAATTTAGTCTTTATTATCACCTTGTGGGTACATCGCAGCAAAGTCTCCCAAAAATGTATTGTTAAAAAATTCCAGATTAAATCTTTGAATGCTAACCAATTGTTGTGTTGTGCTAAACAGAACGTAGCTGCATATGCTTCGTCAACTTTGGTGTGGGCCAACCACCGTTTGCTTTACATCGGGCATCCCTCTCCGACGTAACTACAGGTTAGTTACAGGTTAGCAGCTAAGCACGGTTTCAGATGAAGATTCGAACCGATGCAAGTCATGTGTACACCCTCGCCAAGAGTGCCCAATGCCTTAGCAATCTCGGCTAAATCGACATCTGATATTCAGGAAAGAAAAAAACTTTCTTATATGTTTCGTTTAGAATGTTTCCATCTCTTGAAGAAATAAAATACGCAGGACACGGTACACAGTATCACGCAACAAAGAAAAAATGTTTGAGATCCCCAATTAGGGACCGTGATAGTTATATGGTTAATATTTTGAGTAAGAAAAGGGAGACTTGGTTCATAGAATGTCAACATTATATTGTTTCTTAGTGCATCATTTCAATCTCCTCAAACTCTTGCCAGTACTTCATAAATTAGATTCAAAATTGATTTTGGCAAAAAAAAAGAAAGTATTTTCAGCCTATATATAGAAAAGTATTTTCTAGAAATTCATTCAAACTAACAGTCGTGAGAAAGAGCAGTTTTTGAAGTTTCTAAACAAGTTAATTTGATTATCCACGGGAGGCATGCAATTCCCAAAATGTAATAAAAGTTGACAAAATGGTATTAAATTAAAATTCCAGAGTTCACTGTTGCTTCCTCAATATCTTTTCGATCTCACCCATCTAATTTTGCCAGAATATTGCTATTCCCTTATCTGTTTTAAACATTAAAAAGCAAATACAAAACTAGAAATACAGTGATTAACCCAGGAAGGAGCATATACATTATTTTAGAAATTAAGACAAGTGTGAACAGCATTTCACACATACCAACATATCGATCGATGTATCTATCTGGCTTGAAGGACATACTAGCTTATTTCTCTTTATTATTTAACTTTTGGTTCTATCTTTCTAATCTATTTTTTCTATCTATCTATCCCGTCGCTCTGGACACAGTGCTGCAATCTCTAGCTAGTTAAACCTCCCCTTGATTTATTGTTCATTATTAATATTATATTCTTGAAATAGGAACAAAGCGATGTGTCTCTCATGCGGTGCATTGAAGCAGTGGCGAAGCGAATGGTAACATCCCCCTGATAAATTAAGTATAAAAATATCTATTGCTGCATTGATTATACATTATTTCATTAAAAATACAAACATATTTCCACATGATAGTTATTTATAATATATTTAAAAATTCTATGTAATTAACAATAATTGCAATATAATTGCAATTAAATCATAATCTATGCTTATGATTTAAATGTATACTTATTAAATTAATACAAATAATTTTTAACTAAACCATAAAAATTATATAATTCCAACAATAAAATTTTCAAACTACTAAAACTAAGAAAATTAACTATTAATATATAAAATGTTTAAGTAAATGATTTAAATTATATAATTACGACTAAAAAATAATGTAATTGGTGTCACCCTTAGAATGGAGTCACCCGGGACGTGCCGCCCTACCCCCTAGCTACGCCACTGCATTGAAGGAGTTGCCACCGGTCGTTTCGTGAGCGCAGGGCGGGACGAGGGCGGGGGCGTGGGCGGGGGTCGCCATCTTCGGGTGCGTGCGCCCGTGCAGCGGCGGGGTCGCCGTCTCCGTTGTCGCCGCCGCCGCCGCCGCTGCGCCCCGGCCCCTCCCTAATCTCGTTGGGGTAATCGCATCGCCGCTGAGAGCGTCTCCGTGCCCACACCTAATGCACGGCCGGGCTCCTCTCGCCCACACCGCCCCCCCCCCGCCCTTTTCGCCCTCCGCTGCGCAGCCCTCAGCTTGCAGTTCGCCACGGAGGAGCCGGAGGCGGCTGCACTCCTCTCATTGCGGAGCTGATGATTTTCCCCCTTATTTTTCTTTTTAATAGACAAGTGTACAATAAAATGTTCAAACGCCTTTGTAAAATGTTAAAACAATACGTATTTCTTAATGATTCTTAAGTAGCTGGTATTTCAAGACAGATGTACGAAATTTTACTGAATGTATAAAATTAAACAATTTTCTAAAACTAAATATACTATATCTTTGGTTTCGTTCTTCAAATCATCTATAAGTGTAGGATTGTTTTTCATTGTTATAAAGTGTTTTCTTTCAGTTGCAAGTTGTATCCAGATTCTGCCGACTGAGATCTTTCTTATCATTGAATGAGGTCTGGATCGATATTTATTTTTTCTCTCACTGTAACAACATACCTCGTACAAATAATGTTCACAATTATTTTTCAAGAATTTTTTTATTGTAATACTCGTGTTTAATATTGCGCCCACGACCAAGCCCCATTGCATTATCCTGCGATTTTCGTAACTTTGCCCCTGACAGAAATCAGCTTTTGACGGTTTAATCCAATCGGGAGCTTGAACGTCACCATGGTGACATCACTTCAGCGAAATAGAAGCTCCCGATTGGATGGCAGCGCAACCGCTGATTCCTGTCAGGGGCAAAGTTAAAAAAATCGCAATATAGGCTCAAACCCGGGGTATTTTACTTGCCCCCAAGGCAGGCTCCTGCCGTTTAGGCCTACCCTCACCTCCTTCGGGTTGCCCCGAGGCCCCGTCAAAGCCATCCGCATGCACGGGGTTTATTGCGAGTTGAGAGGTGGCAGCGCAGCGGGGCGGGGTGGGGAGAGCGGGGGTGGGGGTGGGGCGACTGACGCGTGCGCCATCTGCTGCGACACGACTCGCCCGCGCGCTCTTCCGCCTCGCTGCACCCCCCCCCGCCCCAGCTGTGGAGGTAGCCTCGCTGGAGGCAAACGGCGTGTTGCGCTCAGACAAAAGCAAAAGAAGGTTCATGAACTGCATTGACTTAACGGTGCCGTCAATAACTTCTTGATTAGCCAAAGATTCTCGTTTGTTATACGAGTTGTCTGCCCGCAAGAGTTCTGTGGTCACGGGGTAAAAGTTCTTTTTTGGCAAAATGGGGTTAAGTACTGTATACCCCCGTCAACTGCGACAATTACTAAGTAATATCTCATCAATTTACCTTCCAATCTTAATTGGAAACGTGAACGTGGTACATGTGGGTGGCTAGCTCGACACCACGTCCACGGGGTGCTCCTGAAAAATAAGAATACTTGCTCTCTGCATTTGTCGTAGGCTGAAAATACCGCTCTACGAGGGCTCGGTCGATGGATCTTATATTTACGCTTTGGTTACCAATAATACAAAGGGAATAATTTTGAGAATACCTAATTTCTATTTAATAAAACGAAAATTTATATATGCACGTAACGACATGAAGTGTCGTACGTCTCTTTTTATTCTTAGAAATTTTTAATCAATCTCTTACATGCATTATCATATTATTTACTTGACAATTAATTTTCCCTAATGATGGCCATCAACTAATTGTTACAATTTTAAATTTTAATTATTGCTTTAACCAAAATTTTAATTATTCTTGGGGCTGTTACATCAAAATTTAGCTGGATTTGTCTTTCTCGAATTCGGGATTTCGCGGAAATACTTCCTTGTCCATTCGGCGTCAGCACACTTGGCAGTTGAATACCAGTTCAGCTTCACAGCTCCCTATCTTCTCCTGGATTCCGCTGTCTGCTTCAATCCACACTTGGTTAATTAGCTAGTCTCAGAAAACTTCCTACGATCCCGATACTCCTAAATTTTAACTATATAGTTCTTACACCGAGTTCTAATCTCAAATTAATCATCAAAGATGACGATTACAATTCGTACATCTCGATTCTATCACGCGCCTGTCTCAAGAAACTATAACTTCCGAGTACAAAATCCTACATCCTATCGCTAACAGATCCTGACACGAAGTGTTGTAAAAATTCCAAAATGTTCTACCTCGTTCTTTTTTTCAAATGCCTCTTGTTTCTATTCTTGTCCCGTAGTTCTCCTCGTGTTTTTAATCCCTATGTTATTGCTAATCCATCAATAAATGACAAATCTCTTCTGGTTAACAATGTTTCTATTTCTTTATGTTATTTTTCGTGATAATTTATTAATAAAACTATTTTCCCCATTCTTCAATTAAATATATATCATTTTTTTCATATTTATACATATTATTTTTCACGCCAAATTACGTACTGAAGTGCACGAAAATTGAGGGATTTTCCGATGCACTTCAGTACTGTATCGATATTTTATTTTAGAAAAACCACCGAATTCAAATGTTGCCTCCTTAACAAGAAAAAAGTGTTGGGAAACAGCGTTGAGCATAGGAAAAAGCGTTCGATCAATAATCTAGCCCTTGTTTTCTCCAAACTAAGATTTTTGACTTAAAAACTTTTACCCCGCGACCACAGAGTTATAGAATAAATCTAAGAGGTTTTACTACACGAGATATATTTGTTAATTTATTTCTCATTGTTGTTATATGTAACAACGGAAAATAATAATGTAATAAAAGGCCACTCAAAACGAGAACAAGCAAACAATTTGCGTATACCTGACCCTTGGCTAAAATGATTTTACAAAGGAGAATTAAAAAAGAAAATAAACACTACATAAAGTAATAAGAAGTAAAATATAAACACCTATTTCACATTCCGGTTGTTTGCTAGAAAACAGTCGGCAACGTGTTTTCACACGAAACAAGCATTCGTTGTGATTTATTTAGCGAGCTTTGGGAATTTCTTTACCGCTACAGACTGCGCGGGCACATCCGTTTTCGGATCTGGAGGGGAAATGAGAGTGGAGGAGGGGAAGCTCCTGTGCCCGAACGAGCGCCGGGCTTCCCAGGCGTGCAAGCAGCTCGGGCGGGCGCCGTGTTACGCGCTTCTAATAAATTACGGAAGTTTCATTTCCTACATTACTAATTTATTTATTTATTTGTCAAAAAACAGTACAAACTGTATATGACGGTCTTGGATATAGCGAAGATGCCCCTCTGCCTCATTAACCTATTTGACCTGCGCCGAGTGACACATCTCTCACCGGACGGGCTTAGAGGCCTAACAATCGCCGGCCGGTAGATCTACCACTTCGTCTCTGGCAGTCGTGGCGTGCACATGTATGTTGTGTGAGAAAATGGCGAGGTGGCGGGTGGATCAACATACCGCCCTTTATCCTCATGCATCTGGTATATTATTCTGAGTGCGACGTTAATTATATGTTCGTCAGAGTGTCGCAAACTTTGAGAACGGACACAATAGTTCGTTTTACTCCTTTTTTTGAATAACGTGTGAAAGGGTTTGGCACGTGTGAATTACATGGGCAGGAGGCATGCCTCCCCTTTGCCACTTGTTATTAACCCACTGTCAAGTTCACACGTAAGCAAACCTGTATTCAATACTACCGCTCTGTGTGGCATTTCCTCGTCCAGGGACAACTACGGATAGATCACGTCCGCGAAATTGAGTGCTTGCGTACGTCTTACTGGCAAACTCCAGGAGCTGTACTGTCTTCAAGAAAACTGTAATGTTTGATTGTTTAATTGCATGTGTTTTCTATTTGTATCTTCAGGTGTTTGTGACGCTTTATGCATTAATTACTCATATTAATTCATTGTTCAAGATATTGTACAGATGACTATTAACACCACACATGGTTTGAATGCTATTTATACAGCATATTTGTTTCTGTAACCTCCTCATTTCTCGTATAATTAAACTAAATGATAAAATGTGGATTATTTGTTACCACTCTGAACCACCGAGGAATGTGAAGTTAACTGCCCCACCCCAAGATCCTTTCTACAGTCCACTGCTGGGGTAGCAACATCTCACAGACGTGTTTTTCGAATTTCGAATGCGCGTAGAAACTGAAAGAAAACTATGCAATCTGGAACAGTGTCTGGAGTGTCCATGGTTTCGTTATACAGCCAACAACTCGGGAAAAATACAAAATAATCTATATTTGCAACTTAGAATTTGTTCTCCTCCTTATGTTCGATTTTGAAAACGGAAACTGTAGCTGAAGATAACCTCCTTACACCATTTAATGTCCATTGAAGCGGCAATAGATTCAATGGAATGACTGTTAGAAATTCACGGGTTACTTCACGATCGCACATTCACTCTTGATAACTGTTTTTCTAAGAGCACAATGTTATTAATAAACAATAGTAAATTAGAGCAATTATTGCTTTCACTCTATATTGCAGCACCTATAATGTGACACTACAACTAATCGCACACCACGCCACATATTTCAACATACCAGAAGACCAAGAGTCGTCTGGTGTATTAACTAATAGCACACCACACTCCAGTTTGGGTTTGGGAGAGTAGCTATGGGCACAAGCGAGCACTGGCGGATTTTCCGTTGTCTCAGGGGAGGAGGTCTCGTGCGAAGTGGCTCCCTCCTCCATCATTTGTTCGCGAACGCTCGCACTTGGTTCGGAAACCTTCGCTGTGGCTAGCTCCAGTTGCCAGCGAAGCCTTGGCGTCACAGTTCACTCATACCCCATTCCATCGCTCTTTCTGGTACGCGCATGGTATTGTCTATTCTTTGACGCCTTTTAGGCATTTCCGACGGTCGAGATAGGCAAATATCTTCGAGCGGCCTCTGTGTCACTAAGCGTGGTTCCCCCGTTCTAACACCCAGTAGTCCACGGGTTGGCATTGTCGAAAAATACGAAACATAGGGGGCCACTATCGCAGCCTGTGGACTCCAACATGCTACACTGAGAATTAGTGCAGGGATCATAGCCGCACCTAGGAACTCTGTACCCTAGGACCCTTACGGAACGCACAGTAATATCGTCAACACTGTTTCCGACACGACGGCAATTGAGGAGAACAGTCGATCTGTGAGTAGCGTGTACATGGTTCACAAACTACGCGCCTACGTCTCATAGGTAGGTAGGGAAAGATGATATAATGATCGAGAGATATTGTACAAAGAGGGACATAATGAAATTCATGCTGGGAGGGAAACACCTCCATGTCACAACACAGGAAAGCATCCCACGCCCAAGCACAATTCGAATCCGTAGTCCTTAACGATCTCGACCGTCCGGGCCGGCTCACTGTTCCTTTTCATTGCCCCTCCTTTGTCTCCCTTAGCTTTCATCAACACGGCATCAACATTACGCATTACTACAGAGGAAAGCGCGCCAATGGTGTGATTAGAGCGGTCGAGCATCGAACAGAAAAAAAAAAAACAAACGAAAGGAATTTATTGGTAAATTCCAGATCAAAAGAGCAAGAAACGTCATTAAAGCGAAGAGCAGCCGTAACAATGAAGCGGGAGAGTAGCTCGGATGTTGATACCCCCGGAGGTGGCGTTGCCGGCGCGCAGAAAGGGTCCGCGGGGAGCGCTGTCGGGGCCACTTCCCCGAGTGGCTTCGCGACCTCTGAATGCGGCGCTGGGGCGCCCTAAAGCGGATGCGCGGAAGCACCCAGAGGAAGGGGGCACGGGGCAAGGGGCAGGGGAGGGAGGAAGGAGCAGGGGCGGAGGGCGCCGGAGACAATGGCGGCCCGCACTTCGCTGATGGGCTGCCCTGCCAGCACCACCCAGCCTGCGACAGCGGGACGCAGATCGCTAACGAATGAAACCACGGCTACCCTACGTACATTTTTCCTCCGTCGGCATACGTTCGCTTGTGCCGTAAGAACAGCGCTGATCCGCTTTCAAATATGTCAAGATGAGAAATTACTTAATTAAATTACAAAAATTACCTTTAACGGCAGCAAGAACTGCGCGGAAATTTCGAAAAGTAAACTTGTATCTTCAAAATTCAAGACTGAAGAATGACAGTTCCCCTATATTCTTAGTAATGAAAATTATACAGATCAACCAACAACGCAGAGATTTACGAATAAATACATATTAATTGATTAGTTTTGGGTTCATCAAAAATTAAACAAAATTTTGATTTGTATTGTGAATAATTTTGTTGTAAATAATTTGTATTGCACAATAAAATAACACTTTAGGGTTGTACCAACGAGAATAATAAGTTGAGTTCCTTCAGTTATAAATTATACTGGCATGTTATTTAAAAAATATATTTTCAGTTGCTGTAAACAAATAAAAAAACAAAGTAATCACATTGATTTAACTTATACTAATGCAGTGGATATTCACTATCAAGCATTTAATATTACATACTGCATCTCAATTCTTGCTGATCTATAAACACTGTTACGTAGTAGTCTTCAAGTATTCAAAATATAAGATTTGTAACATTAACAAAAAAAATATTTCGATTTAACTTAACAAAGAAACTGCATTGTTAATAATGTCACATCTCTACGGAAGGGTGAGTCCCGAACGCCCCGAAAATGATCTCTCCTTGCGGCGGCACCTTTGCCAATCCCTGCGGGGAAAGGCGCACCGCACATAGCGCGCATCACATACAGCGCGCATCGCACATAGCGCGCACCGCACATAGCGCCCATCCCATATAGCGCGCATGGCATACAGCGCGCATCGCACATAGCGCGCACCGCACATAGCGCCCATCCCATATAGCGCGCATGGCATACAGCGCGCATCGCACATAGCGCGCACCGCACATAGCGCCCATCCCATATAGCGCGCATCGCATATAGCGCGCATCGCATATACCGCGCATCGCACACAGCGCGCACCACACATAGCGCGCCTCGCATATAGCGCGCATCGCATATAGCGCGCATAGCACACAGTGCGCACCGCATACAGCGCGCACCGCACATAGCGCCCATCGCATATAGCACGCATCGCGTTTAGCACGCACCGCACATAGCGCCCAACCCATATAGCGCGCATCGTATATACGGCGCATCGCACACAGCGCGCACCGCACATAGCACCCATCCCATATAGCGCGCATCGCATTTAGCACGCACCGCATATAGCGCCCATCCCATATAGCGCGCATCGCATAAAGCTCGCATCACATATAGCGCGTATTGCACATAGCGCGCATCGCAGATAGCGCGCATCCCACATAGCGCGCACCGCACATAGTGCCCATCCCATATAGCGCGCATCGCTCATAGCGCGCACCGCACATAGCGCGCACCGCACATCTCTCGCAACCGCAGAAGTTCGCGATAGTCGGGTAACGGAACCCCTTCACACATAGCCACCGTCTAGCGACGCTGAAGAAGGGAAAGAAATCATAAGTTACACTCCATTGAACGCCGCCAGCCGCAAGTAAGAGCTAAATGGCGCTTCCGAGTGGCCGGAGCTGAGTCTGCCATCTACAACTGCAGTGCTGGCGGTGGCGCGTCTGCGCTGCGGATGGTGGGAGTGCGCCACTATCCACCACTGCATCACTCGTGTGAAAGCCTTCACTTTATCCAATGCGTTACCAGCAGGCGCGCCACTCAGAAGCGTTGCAGAGTGACGCAGTGTGAAGGTGTTTTCCATGCTCTTCGTGCATTCTCGAGGACAGTGTCCAAATGCAAGAACTGGGTGTCCCACTGATCACTCGTCTGTCACTAGACCAGAGCCGATCGCGCCAGACAATTTCCTCTCCTCCCTTCGAGTTGACTCGACAAGAAGTGGGCCACACCGTTGGTTCCTAGATCAGCGGAGCGCTCGGACAGGGCACATCCATTTGGCTGCTCACTTGCACAGGCATGCTCTAGAACCCCGACCAGGCAATCGCGGTGGTTCAACAGCATACGTATAGGGACGTTAGGGGTCGTGGTCCAAACGAAAACGGTCTTTCGCTACCTTTCGCTGGCTTCATGTGCAATGAATTGAATTGAACTGATGCCTTATTTTACGTGGCGAGACTCAGGCCATGTGGGCTGCTTTCCGCCTGACCACGCACATTTCGCTACGCTCCGTTCACCAAGCTAGCGGAGAAACACGGTATGATCTCGGGCGACGAAACAGGCGATCTTGAATTTAGCTCAGAGGCGTCATTTAGGCTTCGAGGATCTTTTAGAATGTAGTTAATCTACTACATAGGACGGCCAGCTTTACTTCCCATTCGTAGGATTTTTTCCGCATCTTAAAAATGCACGGCATCGATCGGGTTTGAAACTGATAACTTGGGTATAACAGTCCTGTACGCTGACCGTTACACCATCGACACCACAAATAAAACCATGACTCATAAAACAGCCCGGCGTACGGTGCATACCTAGCACAGAACGTCCTCATTTTGTCGCTGCCATTCCTTCCTTCATTCATTCCTTCTTTCTTCGTTTTCTTCCTTCCTCCAATAGCTCACTGTGACAATAGATCACTGCACAACCGCCCACTGTCACCAGCGAACTGAGCGAGAGTTTCCACAACCGTCGGCAACACGATTTCATCTTAATAACCAGCTGCCATCAGTCAAAATAGACACTATCATCGATTGTAATTTGTGGGGAATTTGTATTTGTATTTTATATAATATATAAACTGTTATTTGAAACATTTTCTGTCTTTTAAATGATGGACCAACTTATTGAATATATACTATCATCGATTCTCGGACACCTTCGCAGAATAGGCGCGGTTATTCTATTTTTCAGTTGCTAAGTTTCAGAACTTCTCTTACATAATTGATTACAACAACCGCAAAGATATTTAGTTACGGTAATCGTTGTGCGTGATTTCGAACTTCATTTCTTGTGGTTACAAATGAATACGCTGGAGGCCTACATGTCACATCAAGACGGTCCATTGCACCACGCACACTACGTAGGGTTCACGCGCTTGTGATGAGGGCGAACGCATTGGGGCTAACGCGAGCACGAGTATGGAGTGCACATCGCAATGCAGCAGTGAGACTTTTAATCCCGATCATACACATTTAATGCATGCGCACATTTCAAACTTACATTGTGTAACTAAATCACGAACAAACTAATTTCATGTGCTTTCTGTTTGTTTATTATAACATTTAATGTTATTGATCAATCTTGCCGTACATGCTATTTTTGCATTCAGGTTGTATTATTTACCTTCGTTGAATGTTTGTTTAAAAATTCACCAGAATAATTTCATTCTTGGTGTTTGTTCTCCGAAATATCCTAGAATATTGGTGGAGCAGGGTAAGCATTAAACACTTTTTAACCGTTAACTCGTGACGTGCCTTCAAACTTCTCTTACCGGTGACGTGCGGTCTGTGTGACCCTAAATGTTTTAGGTACCAGAGAGGGGAGCTACGCGTTTATTTTTCTTCAGCGGTCTCAGAGACCGCACGTCACCAGTTAGGAGTTAATGCATCTAGTTATGATACGATCGTGTAGGGGTAACGCGCCTGGCACGCTCTCAGGGGCGTCAGTTCGAATCTCCGTGCGGAGAAAACCTTTTTGCTTGTTGGAAACTCTTCAGCAGGATCATGTATTATAATACTCCGCAGCTGTTACAACAAATGCGACAAAGTATGTGCCGTTGTACCACATCTAGTTTTACATACATTGAGGAGAAATTCTGTCGTTGTTCTAGGAAAATGCGAGGCTTAAATGCACCACCGCATTACCTGTAATTCATTTAATTCACAATGATATTCATATCGAATTATTTGTGAAAGTGGACGTTCCCCATTAATTATCTGTAGGGGCTCAGTGAACATTTGTCGCATTATTTGTACATAGTGCCGCGTCCAGGACAACCGCGTGCCACTTTAATTACTTAGCGCATTGTTGTCGCGGAGGAGGGGAGGGGGAAGCGGCGAGAGCCCATTGTCGCTGTTGCGTGTTTGGGCCACCGAAGGCATTCGCGCAAATGGACGACCGTTGTTGCGCGAATTATGGCTTTCGAGAGCGCTTCGTGCTATGAAGCCGCTTATTTTTTTTAATTTCGCCCTTGTATCTACTTGTTTTTGTGAACACAAAATATGCAAGAATTCTCTTCGGCTATTTACGAGGCACGAACATATTGAGAATTTACGCGTTGCGCTCAGAATAGGAAGTTAAGAGTAAAGCTATATTCTGTATACATTTTGGAATACCCTTACGGGCTTCTGTTTTATTACCTTACGTAATGATTAGGAAAACATTATCCCTCATTCAATTCTATAACAAAGTACGCGAGCGTAGTGCACGTGCACTATGTAACGTATTTTTTATTCAAGTTTGCGCATCCTATTGCATATTTTTAGGCGGCAATTTCAGAAGACTCGTATCGTCAGGACGATCAACCTACAGCACGGAGTTTCCAAAACGGAGAAGACCTTTATAATAAACTGTTGGGTGCGAAAAGCTCGTTCAGCGAGTATTCCTAAAAAAAAATAATCTTTTTTTATATTTTGCACATAGAATTTAATGTTTCGTCAGAAATACGACGGTACGTTTCATTTGCTTTCCACTTTCCAACACCTACATAACCAATTCTTTCTATTATAATCGTTTTACAAAATTAGTACTCCCACTTTATATTTAACTAAATATGTTCGAATTTTTTTGAAGTATTATTTAAGGAGTCGAACCGACACGTACTGTAAACTTTCTTGAGTTTCGTCATAATAACGTAGACCGAAAAATCCATGCAGGTAAGAAGTGGCCTAGCGGCTCCTAGGGTGCGTAAGTACTATGCGCTAAGTTTATCCCTTGATCTATGTCTTTTGGAATAAGTTTTCCTTTCGTAGTAATGTTCGTGTATGTACTTTTTGCAGTCAAATCTAATATTTGAAACATTCTGCTTTCTGTTCTTAGTATTAATTACATCGTTCTTTTCGAAACATCCTGAATACTATTTAGCGACTTGGCAGTTTCTTTCCAACGGTTTCATATTTTTCACACAATGTATTGGGAATGAGAAGCGTTTGTTGCGCACCATATACATCTTCACGGCGTAAAAATATTCATGGAAATTAGCCATTTTGCTTTGAAATAGTTCTTTTAATTCAAACTTTCATTGAATATATGTTTATTTCACTTTTCGTGTATTCAAGGAGCCGATACCTATTAACATTTGAAGCAAGATTTCCTTTAAATATAATCCATTTCCACGGAACAGACAATCGCATCTCTGAAAAGGTGCTCCTCAGTATTCCCGCACACTTCTGAAAAATCTAAAAAGACGTTTGCTAAAATGAGAGGAATAGCAATGACACATTACGCGTTGTCATATGAAGTTACTTACGTACCAAGGGCGTTATACAATAGTTATTTATGTATCAAAGGCGTTAAGATGATGTTTTTGCTCCGAGGGAGACTTCCAACCCCGAGGGCCTCTGGTCCGAGGGGTTGGAAGTCGCCTGAGGGGCAAAACATCTAGTAACGCCCGTGGTGCATACAAAACTTTATGGTTTACTAGTTCGTTGCTGACTAAAACGAGAATTCGAAACATTTTGTAATATTTCTTGCGTCTGAAGTGAAAAAGACGCATTGTAATAGTAATTTGTCAATATGACGTCAGATACACAAAACAGAGTGTGTATCTAATTTCTATTGCATGATCGTTATTGGACTGATTTGTTCGTACAAAATGAAGGAATATTGTGAACTTCCTGCAGAAATTCTCGCAAAAGCTAAGAAAACTACGGTCAGTGCTTTCCATTAAAATCTTGAGAAATATATGAAACTGTTTATGGTGTATTTGAGATTTACCAGTGTGTATAACAGTGTACGAGTAAATTGTGCTGATGAAACGGTACTTTTAGGTTATTAGCGTCTATTGTCAAATGTTATTTAGAATATGTCATAACACCAAAAATTAACATTTCGGAGATGTTAGCAGATGTACTTCATATATCTTATTACTACTAGTATTGCTACTGGTCAAGAATATAATTATGTCTCTAAAAAAAGTGATACGTAACAGTGAAATGCGAATGACTGATGGTAATTATAAATTCACGAGAACATTCCAAAATTGCAATTTGCATATCAGTTAAGCAAAATAAGGTTTATAACGAATTAGTTTATTTATTTGAGCATTATGCCATTTATTTATTATATTTGCTTGCATCTTAACTCAAAAAAATAGAATCCATAAGTATGTTCTGTGTGTTGTGTTGGTATTAGAGAGGGGCCATAAAGTATTCAAAAGGCCCTAGGGGAATAAGAATCAGAAAGGCCCACAAGGGTATTAAGTATACAATTACGTGTTTTGTTTCAGGTCTGTAAGCACACAGCAATGAACTAGTAAACCATAAACTTTTTTTTACCTAATTTTATTGATTCAGATTTACTATTTACTAATTAACTAGATGTTAACTTGACTCGGTTTGTCTTTTCACATTTCTCTCCCATAAATGTATTTCATAATTCCCTCCTTAAGAGAACATGCAGCATGATTCAAGTGTTTTCATATTTCCTCGTAACCACGATCATTTCGATCCAGGTAAGTTATGCAAGTGTATACTGAGCTCCATATCCAAGGCAATAAAAATCTATAACCTGTAAAAAATAAAAGTAATTTACCGTACAAGGATAGACGCGATAAAACTGTTCTACTCAACAATATCGCTTTAAAAATACACCATTCCTAACTTCCCCTCGATATCGTCCTCCCACGTTCTGTACTCCCCACCGCGGACGGAGACGCAACCAAACCAGGCAACAAAGAAAATTAAGAAAGAGAATTAAATGGAAGAACGAAAGCGCGCTTGTGCAAAGTTTACGTGGCTCTTAATAGACTCCTGGAAACTTTCGAACCAATTATCGCAACTACAGCTCTCCGACGAAGATGCCAACTTGGAACAAAGAGCAGTTCGCGAAAGCTGGCAAATTCAGATCATAGAGGGAGAGAGACAGAAAAAAAAAAGAAAATAAAGAACGAAGAAAACGAGACAGAGGAAAGGAGAGAAACGGATCAGGCACGGGTGCAATTTTCTCCATTTTCAGGACCGTTTACATCTAGATAGTTATACATAGTTACACAAATACATATAAATACATACATAGTTACACACACATCTAGATAGTTATACATAGTTACACATAGTATATCAATTCAACAAATGTATCACCACGTAATACGTTAATTGCCTTTTGAAATCAAGTTTTCAACTATTAGGAGAATGGTCCAGGATTTATTTATAGACAGTCGGGATTTGTTTCTATTGTAACATTTATTGACTAACGTTTCAAAGACTCTTCCGGTTTCTTTCTCGAGGTTTATTGAAACATTCTGTACATTTAAAATAAAAAAATGTATATAAATATAGCATTTCATATAATTTAAATGACGCAAAATTAGATAAAACATTTTAACAAACGTAATTATAAAATTCACCAAGAACATGTGATAGCTTAATCTTATGTAAATCATAAACAAATTATTAGTTCAAAATAACTGGTTCACAAATATGTAAACCATATCAAAAGGATAAACGATTGTGATAGTAGAGATTACACGAACAGAAGTTTCCATTACAATCTCTTATACGTAAAAAATATTCACAATAGCTAAATCTACCTTCTTCTACACGTAACACAAGAAATGTGATTTCAACATCATCTCCATTATAGGAAGGCTTTTCGTCAATTGTCCGATTGAAATATAGGGAGTAGTGACATATCATCAACTGCGACGCAGTTATCCAATCGGAAGTTTCAGTACCAGAAATTAAATCCATCGCGAAGCTCCTGATTGGACAACCGCGTCCAGCTGATGACCTTTCACAGGCCAGTAATTTTAAATCGGGCAATAGCAATGCACAGGGCGCGGCGCGGCGTCGACCGCAAGGCCCCATCTGCGAATCACGCACCGAGCGCTCGCCGAGTGCCATCAGCAGCACGGCGCGCAGGCGCGATGAGGGCGCGGGCAATCCGCTCTCTCCCGGAGCATCTGCTCCCGCCCGGACAGGCAACTCAGCGCACCCCCGCCCGACAAGGGAACGGTTGCCATGCGGTCCGGTCCACTTGTCACAGGCGCCGGGACTCGCACTTCCGCGTGCAAACGCCTCCAACTCAGTCCAGACCAGACCGCGCCTCGTAGTGGGTAGAGAGATCCCAAGCACTGTCCTTCAAATCAATCGTTACATTGTTTGTGTTTTCATTCATTTGGAAGAAACAAACAGCATTCAGATACGTACTATTTTATATTTGAAACTCATTCGTCAGCACTTCTAGCTATACAGAATACGGGGCGACATGTAACAGGGGCAGATCGACAATTCACACAGTCAAATATTGAATAAGAGAAACACGTACGAAATGAACGATAAAATCATCGTTTTCGAGGGACTCCTTATACACTTACCGAGAGTTTCTAAAGAGTGAACACCCAAGCAAAACGCGGTAGATTCAGTCAGGTCTAATCCACAGCACATACGTGAATGGTTTACTGCTTCGGTATAATCAATACTTACTCGGTAGATGTTGAAGTTCCTTCTTCATACAGAAAGACATGCGGGGACACTATGTAATACAGAAGAGACTTTCGAAACTGTTTCTTTCAGCA
Source organism: Acheta domesticus (assembly GCA_031308135.1). Taxonomy (NCBI): domain Eukaryota; kingdom Metazoa; phylum Arthropoda; class Insecta; order Orthoptera; family Gryllidae; genus Acheta; species Acheta domesticus. Next base: position 14,715,058 of record JAHLJT010004567.1, on the reverse strand, counting down.
AAAGTTTGACATGATGTAAGTGTAGGCAAAGACATTCATTACGAGTCCCAGATTACAATCTAGAAAGAAAGAAAAAAAACAACCAATTCTGATGCAGCTTCGATGAAAGTACCAGTCGCTATCCCTGAAAAACATCTTCCTAGGCAGTAAGTTTGGATGTGTTGCGTTGGACAGCTCGCAGCATATCCCGCCCCGCATTGTAAGTGCAATCAACGAAACATTTCACAAGAGCAGAGCGGAGCGGAGCAGAGCGGGGCGGGGCCGCAGCGAGCGTGACAGCGGTCCCCTCCGCCGGCGGCGCGGCGCGGCGCGGCTGGGCGCGAGCACAAAGAGCTTCGTTACGCGCTGTTGGGATCAACGCGCTGTCGCGGGCGTCCCCGAGCGCGCGCGCGCAACTCCGCTCCAATGCAATACCAACACGGCCGCCGGCGCTTGTTTTGCGGAAGCCTGCGCGGGGCGCGCTCTTCCGGCGCCTGTGAAAGGACGCGGCCCCGCCCCCTCCCTCGCCCCTGCCCCCGCCACCGCCCCCGCCCCCGCCACCGCCACCGCGCCCCTGCCCCCGACTTCAGCCTCTCTCGCTCACGACTTTGCACTTTTCCTCCGTCATTACTAGCGTTTGTTCAATTAAAGCTTTTGAATGCGGGGACGTATATATTCTCAATCATACACAATACCACAGGGGTGGAATATTATCTTGAATCTCTAACTCTGGCAAATTGTAAATACAGTGGACTACGGTTTTAGCGAGTTTCTAGGGACCAAACATGTTTGATTCGCTACACCAGAGTTTCACTATATCCGATGATGTCAAAATTAAATAGAATTTCGCCACAATTATTCCATTTATTAATAAAGAGATGTAGCAAAATTTATGAACAGCAAATTTCAGTATCTTTATTTGTCCTTAAAAAATAAATTATTTTCAGTTGATTGCTTCGTACATTTTTCATTAGTAATTTCTCTAGATCCTTCTCGAGAGCTCGTGTTCTCTCCGTTCTTGATCCTGCATTGTCCTCTGTCTCTAAGTATCGTAATGCAGTCCTGACACCCTTGAATGCCTCTTGCAATATTAGAACACCATCCCACTTTCCCAAGGCCCGTCTACTCGCCTAATATACGAAGTCCAATTAATCTCCAAGTCTTTATTTCCAACGACCACTATATCCGAGGTACAGGTTCACTTAAACCGAATCTTCTTATACTTTTTTGTAATGCAAGTGAAACTGGACCAGTGACTTACGTTCACTATAACCGAGGGTTCACTACACCACAGTTCACTATATGCGAGGTAGACTTTTATCAGGACGTCTGTTGCTCCAAAGCTAGGAAAACACGCAGACCTTGCCTTCATATATATCACTACTTTACTATCATTTTGATAACACACCTTTAATATAATTTTGATAACACTGTTTTACTATTATTTTGATAACACTACTTTACTATCATTTTGATAACACTGCTTTACTATCATTTTGATAATACTGCCTTACTATCATTTTGATAACACTGCTTTACTATCATTTTGATAATACTGCTTTACTATCATTTTGATAACACTGCTTTACTATCATTTTGATAACACTGCTTTACTATCATTTTGATAATACTGCCTTACTATCATTTTGATAACACTGCTTTACTATCATTTTGATAATACTGCTTTACTATCATTTTGATAACACTGCTTTACTATCATTTGATAATACTGCTTTACTTTCATTTTGATAACTCTGCTTTACTATAATTTTGATAACACTACTATAATATTTGATAACGCTGTTTACTGTCATTTTGATAACACTACTTTACTACCATATCGATAACGCTGCTTTACCATCATTTTGATAATGCTTCTTGCACTTCCATTGGTCCGTCCGTTGGGATAGCGAGAAGAAAGTTGCAAGCGTCCACGCCAGTTCTTTCTGTTGTGTTCAAAGTTGCATCCAGCGAGTTACAACCAGCCCAAATCGCTGGAGTTTAACAGCCTGAGGCGATTGAGTTCTCGCAACTTCAGAACATTTCGAATACTCTCATTTGATTGAGCGATTAGTCCCCATCTCCATTCACAAACCAAAATTCGCCTGCTTGCGCGCGTTAACAAGATTTTTAAAGTTAAATCATTCGCCGGTGTTCTCAAAGCGAGTATTACGAGTTGCTGTGCTGTTCTGTGCCGAATGACATCGTGACTTCACAGTTAGTGTTCAATCCAACTTGCGGCTCGCAAAGAGTTGCTATCGCAAACGAACTCCAAACTCCACTGTGGAGATCAGAGGCGAATTTCTTGTTACGCATGTCCGGGTTCAGGCAAGCTCTGCGACGTCTTCTGACTGGTCTGCCCATTCGACGTGTTGTCAAAACTTGGGTATTAAGTGCACCATTGTAAAGGTGTCATATGTGTTCTATTGCAAGAGCAATGTTGCATCGATTGTGAATATTCTTTCATCTTAATTTCATATGTGCCTGTATGTTGTAAGGAGGATTCCGTAACATACAATCTATTGTAACCGCACTACTGAACTATGTCAGGGTATCAGTGGTATGTGCCAAACTCTATCAACATCCCCCGCGCACTTCGCTGAACAACGTGGAACTCTCCCAGAAACGCGAACTGTGGCCGTGGAACCCCAAGCATGGCAGAAAGAAATGGATTTGTACGACTCGCAGGTGCTGGAGGCTTCACTGACGGATGAGGAGAGTTCGGCAGGTACCGATCCCGAAGCATCGAAACTCCGCCGCAGAGCCCGATCGTATGTAGCGCGCATCTCCGCGTTTCGCTTTTCCGGCGGCGCGGTGCGGCGCAGCGCGGTGCGGCGCGGTGCTCGACGGGGCCAATTTCGTCGGGGGTTTAATGGGCGGAAATTTCTGCGTCGCTCCCCGCGGCGCGCAAGAAAGCCGGCGGGCGGGCGGGCGGGCGGGCGGGCGGGCGGGCGGGCGGGCGGGCGGGCGGGCGGGCGGGCGGGCGGGCGGGCGGGCGGGCGGGCGGGCGGGCGGGCGCCGCTGCGAGCGGCGCGCGGGGAGAATGCGCGCGGGCGGGGAGCGACAGGGCGGGGAGGGGAAGGAACGGGCGAATGAAGCGGGGAGCGGCTGCGCCGTCGACACCTAATTTTCTGGCCGTTGCAGCCCAATCGACACGGCCCCCACTCAAGGCTGCAGCGGTGAGCCCTGAGCAAATGACGGAGCGGTGGAAAAGAAGACTTGAGCTTCATCCGATAGGTCATATACAGGATGTCCGGGGTAGGTCATATACAGGATTTGCAATAAAATTTGGTACTTTCAAAGAATTTATCAAATCAAACCCATTTGGAGACAAAAGCGCCATAAAAGGTGGTGGAACAAATTGGATTCTGCAGTTTTCAAAGTGCACAAAAAATGGACAAAATACAATCAAGTGTAAGTTATGAATTTTTCATTCCTCAAGTGCTGACAGTTTTGTATTTTTAAATAAAATATTTTTTTGTTAATGAAAATAAAATATTTATTCATTCTTCTATATTCAATAAATAATACAAATAAATTCATGGTAAAATTAATTCAATAATATTTGGTCTACAAATTAATGGTTATTTATGCGCCAAGGGCATTAGAAGATTTCTAATGATACTAGCAACAAAAAGTCTGAAGAATTTTTGTCACCCGTGATCTTCAAAAAGTAAACGCCCATGGCACGTAGATTTTATTTTTACCTCATTTTAATGGCTGAGGATTACTGTCGAACTAATTAACTACATGTTAACTTGACTTTATCTGTCCTCTCATAATTCTCTTAATAAAAGGACTTGAGGAAAAATTCAATTGTATTCATATTTACCTCGTAACAATTCTCTCGATTCACATAAGTTATGCAGTGTATTGCGAGTCAAAAGTAATAATTAGCAATTACGTATCGGTAAAAAAATAACTTTTACGTTTATATTAAAGTAAACGCAGATTCACTGAAATTAATGTACACGAACAATAAATTTAATTGTACACGTACAGTAACTTTAATGGTCATGTACGCACATTAAATTTAATTTACAAATACAGTTACTTTAAAATACGTGTACATTAAATTTAATGTACGTACACGATTATTACTTTAACATATTTTTACATTAAAAGTAATGTAGACATTTTTGATAGTGTAGTGATTAAAAAAATAACCCCGATAAAATCCCAATAAATTAGAATAGAAATTAGTTTGTATCATGCACGTGTCAGGATGGCACAAGAAATATTATACATTTACTCACTTAACTGATGAGTGGAAACTTGTAATTTTATGTCATACGAATCGCAGATGTTTAAATGAATTCAGACTGTACATTCTATATTATGGTGCGTAGTAAGGTCTGAACAAATGAGACCCATTCGCGCGAGAGAGAGAGGAGAGAGAGAGAGAGAGAGAGAAGGCGGGCGGGGCGCAGCGTTGCCGCTTCGCCGCGCCATTGGACGAGGCTGCTTTTGACGTTTCCTCTTGATATTTTCACAGGCTGTCAACGCTCGCGGGCGTTTCTGCTGCGGATGATGGAGAGGCCGCCAACTCTACATGCGTCGCTTTGGTACAACGTCCGGCGCCAAATCACGACAAACCAGTACGAGGCGTCGGTACTACGAGTTCAACAGCGTCACTCACACATGTTATGGCTAAACACTTGATGTCTTACTTAATTTTTTCTCGGATATTAGGTGTATTCCAATCACGAAACTAGTGGTGATAAAACAGCACGAACTTACTCGCCCGTATTTTCACACAAAATTAGTGCGAAAAGTACTCAAATTTTCGAAAAACTGTACAAAACTTATTTCAAAATCTATCGTTAAAGAACAAATTTCATTAAGAAAAAATCTCTATCTTTAATATGTTAGTTGTAGGAAGACTCTTTAGAACAAATTTAGAACTTTTGCAATATTCGAAAATTAAGAGTTAACCCTGAAAATCGGACCTATACCACCTCCATAAGGTATTTCACTCTATTTTTATAAGAAATTTAAAGAAAAAATTTGGAGCCAGTTTTTAAGAAAGTTTTGAAAACTGTCCAAGGAGCTTCATGTAAAGTACCCCCAATTTTTGAACATTTTGTTTTTTCAAAATTGCAGCGCCTCGGAGTCGAGGCGCATCGACCGGGGAATAACCATTTTGGAAGAAATCGTACGTACTGTTTAGGTGCTAGTTGTGTTCATAGACGGACAGACACACGGATGGACGGACGTTTTGCCGTTAATTGGTTTTTGGAATCAACGACCCACAAAACAGGATTCCTGGCTACGCCACGTGTTGGAGTATTTTTCTTAATTTAGCAACTGGATTTATCCACTTTTTCGTCATCACGACCCGGCAATGATTTTTTTCTGCCAATTTTTGCCGCCGTTTTTTTCGCGCAGCATTACATAACTTCCTCTATATTACGTATATTACTCGGTGTGTACGTACGTATACGAGAAAGTAAAACTGACTTCTTGAAAATTAAAAGAGACCAGAACTATTGGGTATCATCGCTTATTTTGGTGAATTGATAAATACTCAAATTTCGTGGAGAAAGAATTGCTTGACATTCGGATAAACTAATATTTTCCAGTTATTGAATCGGAAAAAATACTCAAACGTCTTGTAAGTTACCTTGTACCACTCTGAGATCTTTACATAAAGTATCATCTACAAATGATGAAGTATTCTTGTTTAAATAATTCAGAATATCAAAAATACATTAAACTAGGTCGACCAGTGAGAACATTAGTAGTTTGAAAATCATAATTTTAAAATTGAAAATAGCTTCGTAGTGGATCCTAACTTCCATCGGCCAGTCCCAGAACCGACGTCCGTTAATCTGCCGCAGCCACTACTGGACAATTAAAAAAACCAATTGGAGTGTTAGGCATTTATTTATTTATTTTACCTCAATAATAGTTAAAACTGTGTAATGACATACTACGAGGAGAAGCGAATTCTGTACAGGTTTTCATAATTCTGTGATCTCTACATTAAGCCATATACTAGTTGAATTTTCAATATGGAACGAAATGAGCGTTGTTTGCAAGGAATTGTTAACAGAAAATTCGCTGCGATATAATAAAATATATTTCCAAGGTAATGTCAACTATAGATTTGGCGCTCATCGTGTCCTTCGTGAAGTAATATACTTCCCGCCGCGACAACATGGATAATGATAATTTGAATAATTCTATTTCCCACAGAACTCCAGAAAAAGTGCACAGATAATGAAGATACATTTATGTCCTGAAGCAAAACAAGGGGTCATCTCAGCATTTGCTCAAAGGATCGAAAACCTGACTCGACTAAAATCCTGATCGAGATGGGAGTCACTGCCCAGCAGCTGAGGTACAATACTTGTTACAGGTTCTTTAGAATTATATGTATTAGTAAAATTATACATTATATCTAATTATTAGTACTAATTGGTTGGTACCAGAAAATTAAATTTTGTAACTTCATTTTTTAAATAAATGCATTTATGCTGGCTTGACACTACAGTCTGGTAAGTTGACATCAAATTTAAAAAATAAAAATATCCCCTAATTAAATAAAACCAATAGGAATATTTAGAACTCATTTATTATCATTTATTACCCCCAAATTATTTTTTGACTCTTGTCATTTATTAAATAAATGCAGTTCAGCTGGCTTGGCAAACTCTCACAGCCAAATTTTATAAATGAGCACAACCAAATAAAACCATTCGAAATATTTAGTACTCGTCTATTTCTAATTTCCTAGCTGCATGTTCCATCACCGACGATTTTATCTGTTTTTAAAATATTTTTGTATGCTAAACATGTCTGCTATGCAAGCTCTAAATTAAAAGATTCTTTAAACATCGGTCAGCTTTTTATCCTCGGACGTAGTATGTAAAAAATAATCAATTAAACATTAAAATTAAATAACAAAAATTTGAAAATGTCCCTTGGGCTTCATGTAGAGTACTCCCAAAACTGAAATATCGGTTTCAAATTCAAGGCACCACGAGATTAGTCAGATCGATCGAGAAATATCAATTTTAGAGAAAATCGTCTGTACGGTTTAGTTGCTAGCGTTGTTCACAGACGGATAGACATTTTGCTTTCAATCGGGTTTTCGATATCAAGGCCCCACAAAACAGAGATTCTGGTAGCATCAGGTGTTAGCAGATTTCCCCCCTTAATTTAGCAACTTGATTTATCCCATTTTTTTTACAAGGGCCCTATAATAAGAGTTTTCTGCCAAATATCCGCCGGTTTTTTTTCTCGCATCATTACATAACTTCTTCCCTATACTACGAGTATATACTCCGTATATACGTACGTATTCGGGAAGGTAAAAATTTAGATACAACTCTTCTTGCCGGACGTTTTTCGGGCTAAGACTACTACCCAGTGTGCAAGCTACTTTTGGAAAACACATTTTGTATGTTTTTTAGCACCATTTTTGGTCGTGCAGGCCACCAATATTGCGAAAATTCTGGAAATCATTGTGGGGACTCGTAAAGAAACGCCCCCAATGTGTGCAGGCGTCTTCCAAGAAGCCCGCGAAAGAAGCCCGGAGGCCACACGAGCAGCGGCAAGGAGCTTCCCCGAAGAGCGCGGGGCGGAGGCGCAATCCTCACAGGCAACCTCAGAGCAAGGCGGGGCGGGGGCGGCGGCCGAATTTAACAGGCAATATCCCAGCGCATTCCCTCGCTTCTTTGTCGACGGCAGCAGCTCCGAAGCGCGCTCTCGCGACCGCCCACCTGCTCACGCGCCCCCCCCCCTTCGGAACCCGCTCCGCCCCAACCTTCGCAACCGCGCGCGCTCATCTCGAGACGCCCGCCCCCCGCCTCCTCGTCGCTCGATCCGCCCACGAGCGGAGAAACATTATAGTGCGCACGCACGTTTCACGTCTGCTGCCTCGGAAGAAGAAGGAAGAATAAAAGGGCGGAACAAGATGGCGATTCAATTCCGAGGGAGGGGCTTTAACGCAACTTTACATCCTCCGCGCCGCGCCTCGCCGCGCACGCGATGCTTCTGCTTTCCTTGCTCAAACCTTCTCCTCCGAACCGCTTTCGGCAACAATGCGATGTGCTTACACGACCTCCCTCATCAGGAGTTGAATTGAAAAGAAGGTTCCCAAGGCACATCGAGTATGAATGTAAAAGGGCTTTTTCAAAAAGGTTTATTTTCAAAATTTTCTTCGCTGAAAAGGAACAAGAGATACGATTTTAGAAGTTTCAAATTTGTTTCGTAATAACAAATTAATAGTAAACGAAGTAAAAACTGTTTCATTGGAGTTTCACACTTCAAACCGACAACCGCGTGTGCCATTGAAAATTAACCATGTCTGGTGGATTTTCTTCATATGACTCGGCAATTATTTTATCATCACTAAACTAACTTTATTCTTCGATATTCTATATCATTATTTATCATGACAATTGCCCTATGCACACATCGAGGTCAATCCGCTCTGATAAAATGATTTTGTGGGTTTGACGAGACAACTAAATACTCATGGAAATTACTCACGTGTACATATGATATTATATTCAAAACTAATTCCACTATTTTTACCTTTATTAATCACACTGTTTTCACTTACATTTTAATTATATATCTTTCGCCATATGTTCCCCATTGTTGCTGTCGTTCATTCTTCTAGTTTACACGAAATTTGCTTCACTTTTGTTTACCGTGTGATAAATCACACATGTGCCATTGTTTGATATTAAGGAAACAAGGTCTCTCAAATAAATTTAACCTGATAAAAATGAACTGAATTGTAAATTAAGTTCATTACAATCCGCATTCAGAATTCATTGAAATTCAGTGATCCTTCGCGCAGCTTGGGTGTATTTTACAATATGCATTCCCGCTTGAGATATGGCACAATTTTCTGGGGAAGCTCATCCTATAAAATTAGACATTTAGTTTCGAAAGTTATGTATGGATAAGCAAATCCTATCCATGTGATTTCTGCACGACTCTCTTCGTTGATATTGAAATCATATCCTCATCAATATGTATTTACAAATTCGTAGTTTATGTCAGAAGTGACTTACTACAAGGTAGGAAAGGTGAGTTTCACGCAACACTGAAATTTGTAATTACAACAAACGTCGTAAAAATCTCGTTGATCAGGTGTCACTATCGACAGGTCATTGTAAGAAATTCACATACATACATGTGCATTACTTTTCAACACACTGCCAGATGGCATTAAATAATCAGAATCCATACACTTGTTTACCTGACATCCGACACTTACACTCGTTTACCTGCTGAACCGCACCATTACAAATATTTTCACCAACCGTTCTGCCATAGTATGGACCATGGGTACAACCAAATCCCCCCCCCTGCACTCCAGTCGGTGCAGCCAGCTGCTCGCGCGTGAGTGGTGAGTGGTGAGCGGTGAGCGTAACCCAGTGATCTCAACATAACAACTGGATGCACAATTGCAATGCTGTAAAGTGCTTAAAAATCGTGACGGTCTTTTTTCGTTAGGTTGGCTGCGGTGAACGTCTTATTACAGACTTTCGTACGAGTGAAATGTGTCTTGTGTGTTGTCAGCGTTGCTTACAATCGTCTCTGGCAAAAAAAATGCCAAAAGTAATCGGTTGTAAAGAACGCTAACAAAGTGTAAACTAGATGTGAATGTTATTAGATGAGATATTTAGCCATAACCTTTATAACACTTTTTTATGTTTTCGACGACTATTATTTGCTGTAAGTCGATCTGACAAAATTATTAAAGATACGCAAAACAAAAACACTCCGCTCCGTTAACTGTTAAAAAAGTTTCCAAGAAATGAAAGAATGGATTTTGTGTAATTATTAGGTAAATAGAAATGTCAAAGTATTAAATATTAATTACTTCCAACTTTTTTTAAGTTCTAGTGAACATGAAAGAGAATAAATGTTTAACATGAGAATGAGACCCTACTTCCTGCTACTTCGTTCTGAGGTAACTAGGACAGAACACACGTTCACCATCATGGTGGTCCGTCACGATTTCTGAGCAGAGAGTGTTTGTCTCCAGTCTACTCTAGAGCTCACTGGCGTAACCCCACGCGACAACCCCCCTCCCCCCACCCCATTCGCCGCCGCCCGCACCATAATGCGCGGAATCGTGTTTTGTTTAAGGAGCTTCGTGTAGTTGCCTGCAATGCGCCTCAAAAACAATGTTTCTGAAATCCAATTTTCCAAGCCACATTACTTATCCGCTGCAACACAGATAAAAGCATACCTTCTCCGGGAGAGTTCGTGACAACAATGGAATTCGCGCAGCGTTTACCCTTGCCTGCCACCAACAGATAGCGTGCGCGCGCGCCATGCGTCCTGGGCACGAGCTGTTGGCGCAGGATGGACGCGCGCGTGTGGTGGTGCAGCGTTGCCACATGATTAAATGAATATCCCAGTACCAACCTCCAAAATACCCGGTACTTTCACTAAAATTCCTAGCACCAATGTCATGTGATTCAAATTCTTACATTGTTCCTATTTCTTCTTACTTGTATATTTTTATCCGCGCACAGGAAAGTCGTTTAATTGAGCTCTCGACATCGGTTCATTTTATATTTATAAACTATATGGAAGACTAAGAAGTTCTATCCTTTCCTACTGTAGCATGTGCTAAAACAAAAAATCTTTTTTTTAATTTGTTGCGTCTACATTTGATGCAACGCGTCTCTAGGTCCTTTGGGGGCGTTGAGCGCTTTGTGCTTTTCAGAGTAACCCTCCATTAATACCAATTAACTGTATGTCATATATGTCACGTGTCGTGGCAGTTGTCCAGAGGACCGTCAGCGCACACGCCTCTCGTGCGCCCCTGCGTCACTAGCCAGCGGCCAGAATTGTGAAGGAATAAGGATTGAGGTAGGGTTTAGGACACCTCACAGGGGTTGGACTAGCCTTTGTGAAGCAGTCAAACTGGTTTTTGTTAGAACGAATTTCACATGAGATCGACGGGAATGGAACTCAGACCTCCTTGGTGAAAGGCGAGCGACTTCGCTCTGAATCACCAGATGATCCTCTTATATTACCCTTAATGGGTAGGGTTTTTAGGGCAGTGATTTCACAAATATCACAGATATTTGTAATATTGGCTTTATATTTAAATAATTGAATAAAAAACTACTAAACGAATCTTAAATCTTACATCAAGTACCGCTTACTTATAATTCTGATATTTAAATGTACCAGGATGTTGTCATTTTGGTGCCTGGTATCTTCATTAAAATCCTGGAAAAGTATCAGGATCCTGGTACGTCTGGCAATGGAAATCTTTTGAATTCACGCAACTTACACATCGTTTTGAGTACAATGTGTGCGTCAATGTATTTCATTCCATTTCAGCCACCCGTCACCCTTCACGCCGATTGTACCTTAAGACTGAACAGACACTAGCCGCCCGCCAAAGATTACGCAAATGAGAATTACGTTTCCAAAACATCAAAGTTTGGAAAGGAAAAAACAATTGAATTACATTATAAGACACATCCTCGCAAACAAAAGTTGCAGAAAAAAATTGTAGTACTTTTGATGATTCTTCTCGATCGCTTCGATCAATTCTCATCCTCTGCTTGCAAGAACTATTAATATTTAGAAAATATTCACCATGCATATCTCAAACACCATTTTTATTGAATTCGAAAACCAGGAACCATTCTTCTTGTATAACTGATGGACCTTCAAAACATCTAAAACATCTCCAAGGGATTAAATTCATGTGGCACGTACTACAAAAGATTGAAACAAAACATGGGAGACCGGATAATGGAAACAATAACAGCAAAGTGAAAAAAAGAAGCTTTGTAATAAATGTAAAGGCAAGAGAACAACGATACAAAAAAACCGAAAAAAGATGGTCAAGTCAAATAATAGAACCTAATGCGCATTGTGATATGAAGGAAATGCATAACTAATTTTCAAAACGTACCGACTCCAGTGAAGAGCGCATTTCAGGATTCACATGAAACCATTCTCACAGAACAAATACTCGCTACAGTGCCGTGCCGTGCCGTAAGAAGCAGGAGCAAGCGATACAAGTGAGGTCCTTCGCAGCATCCTACAGTTAATCACGGCACATGACGTCAGCCGGGCGCGGCGCCGCTGTCGCGAGAGATAATAGGCTTCACCTCGTAATTAGTTTGAACCCGCTGCGAGGTGAGAGGTTGGCCAGACGGTGCCACGTGCAAGAGCGGGACTCCCCACCCCTTTGCCCTTCTGCTTCCTTCTCGCTCTGACGCACGGCCAGCGCACGACCTCGCAGCGCAGCGCAGCGCAGCCCAGGCGCAGTGGGGGGCGGGTGCCGTGCGAGGAGAGGCGGGGCGGGGCGGGGCGGGGCGGGGCGGGGCGGGGCGGGGCGGGGCGGGGCGGGGCGGGGCGGGGCGGGGCGGGGCAAGGCTGGGCATGGCAGGGCGGAGAGGGGTAGGGCTGAGCGGGGAGGGGCGAGGCGAAGCGGGGTGCGGCGGAGCGGGGCGAGGCGGAGCGGGGCGGGGCGAGGCGGAGCGGAGCGGGACGAGGCGGAGCGGGAAGGGGCGGGGCGGGGCGGGGCGAGGCGGAGCGGAGCGGGGCGAGGCGGAGTGAGGCGTGGCGGAGCGGGGCGAGGCGGAGGAGCGGAGTGGGGAGGGGCGTGGCTGGGCAGGGCGGAGCGGAGCGGTGCGGGGCTGGCAGGCAGGGTGGAGCGGGGAAGGCAGGGCGGAGTGGGGGGGACGGAGCGGGGAGGGGCGGGGCTCCGCGGCGCATCTGGCACTTCGCAAATCTCCAAGCGACCGCTCATTTCACCAAATGTAGGTTCACAATACAAATGATCATGACTGTATCTATAAGCGTCGTGATACAGACAGATGACACTGATTATTGACATTTCCCTCCGCTGGATTTCAAATCAAGTTACGCTGACATTGAGCATGTGCCATTAACAGAAAAAAAAACACTTGTTATAACGATAACTAAATTAATTCACGCGATTTTCGGCACAAAAATGCGATTTGGAGAAAGAACTTGGGGTGTCCGAGGGCAGATACTTTCTCGTGGCTTGTCCTAAAGATTCCTCAAAATAAAACAGTAATGCAACCATTACTACCACTGCACTACCTTCGCCATCGCCATCGCCAATTCTCATATATTAGAAGAAATGAATCCACTAAATGAATTGATTATTCATATTCTTGAATGGAATACATAATAATATGGTATCATAGTAACTACTTAACAATATAACTCTAATTTCATCCCTTCAAGTAAGAACATCAGTCTACATCAAGATGATTCTATAATGAATTCTTCTAGTTTCACATATTTTTACCGAAGAAGCAACGCGAAAATGACGAGCTACTTTGGAAGTTCCTCACAAACTAGCAAAGGACTGTAAATTATTTGCAGATGAGCTTTACTTAAAAGTTGTGTTTTGATATATGAACAAATTTTCTGGGAGACAGTCTAAAATCAAAGCAAAGAGTCTGTTGATAAGAGCTGGCCAAACGCAAGAAGAATTCGAGAGAGACTGCACTCGAGGAGCCGATGCAGTTGCCAGCCTGCCACCCGCCGCGCACCAGAGCAGAAAGGACTACTCCGACATTCCCCCTTTCCCTCCCCCCTCCTTCCCGGCCCTGCCCCTTCCCCTTCCCCCTGTCCCGCCTCGAAGGGAGGACGACAAGATAAACGCCCACTTGGACAGACCTGTGTTAACATTCACAGTTGCTTGCTTGACTGATTGTTGGCGATTCCGGGCGCGTCAACTACTGAGGCCATTATTCCCGTAAATGCAGTGCATGCATTTCTCTTTAAAATTTCGGGGTACTTTACATGAAGTCCCCCGGACATTTTCAAATTTTTCTCAAAAACGGCTTCAAATTTTTTGTTTAAATTTCTAGTAAGAATAGAGGAAACTATAGATGAAAAAATGTCATAGGTTCGATTTTCACGGTTAACTCTGAATTTTCGAAAATTGCCAAAGTTTGAAATTTTGTCGGCGTCTTTTTACAACTACAAAATTGATGATAGAGATTTTTCCTTCAAATGAATTTGTTCTCCAAAGTCATTTCTTTCATTAGGGTGATGGACTTTTTTTGGAAAATTTTTAATAGTTTTCGCATACTAATGCGTGCAATATGTGCAATTTTAAAAAATAACAAAAGCAAGATTTTCTCAAAAAGGCTCCAAATTTTCTCTTTATACTTTTGGTAATCTTACTGCTAATAGTACTGCATGAGTTGACATTAAAGCCATATCGCTATAATCTTTTCTTGTTATTGTTCTTTCTTAAAAATTACAAAAATTAAATCTTTTGATTTCTCTCTCACGTCGTAAATATTTACATTAACGGCGATTTGTTCACATTATTATATTTATGAGTACATGTGCTTTAAATATTGTCATAGAAAGTTTCTCGAAAACTCGGTAGTTATCTATGAAAACTACCTCAGAATACCGCATTTTAAAAAGAACTTAAACCTCATTTTCTCACATATGTATCCACATTTTCTCTTCAAACTTTTCGAACGGATAGTACTAATAGAATTCTTTAATATCACAAAGTTTTTTTTTTTTCAAAAATTACATGTAATTTTTTTGAATGATCTCTCAGGTCTTTTATATCCACATTTCCAGCAATTTGTAAACACTAATGTATTTGTGGGTTAAAGTACTTCAAATGACTTCTCAAAACTTTTTTCGAAAACTCAAAAATTTGCTGTGAAAAAGAACTTCCAATTTCGAATTTACAGTAGCTCTTAAACGTCATTTTCTGCAAAATGGCTTACCATTTAGGTCGATGTTTTACTGTTCTTTAACATTCTTAAAATATCAAAAAAAGTACTTCGGGCGGTGACAGATGGCAGCTGGCAAGAGTATGTGGCCATCCAAAACCAAAGGAAATAGAAAACAACGGGAAAGCCTGTGCCATTCTGTTGCGGCACAAGTTTTCTACGCATACAGTTTTACAGCGTTTTTCGTTTATACGTCATTTTCCGGAAAGTATTTTTTTAATTACACCACTTTTACTCTCAATGGCTCAATTACTCATTTTTGGTCAGTTTGCACTTAAAAAATACTCCAGGACGCACACACTCACATACACTTCTCTCCAAATAGCAGCGTAATATTTTTTGTTTTGTTTGATGTAGGCTAACCAAAACGTGACAAAAATAATAAATTAATTCCATGCACCATAATTTTTTAGTAATTAATAAAAAAATAAACAAAATAGTACAGCTCTGGAATATTTTTATTTCAGCATAGGGATAGAGTCGTAAAACAAAAAGCAATTTATAATTTGCAATTAAACACTTTTCTAAATTTAGGAGGTATCTCCTTCCTAAAGGACTTTGCTTGTTTCATATTTAAGATAACGATGTTCACCACCAAAAATCCCACAAAATAAATCTTCGATTAGCTGTTGGGTTGCATTTCTGACATACGCGGCAGATATCTTTACAGATACTGATGTACGATTTAGTGATGCACAGGCGGCACACGTCGCATGTAGCACGGCAACTGAAAGACAATGCAGTATATAAAACAATGTTCATGTAAAGCACTCAAGTATCATGAAATATATTTATTTTGGATTATCTCAATGTAAAAAAACATAGCAACTTTTTTCCATTTCTTTCTACAGGTACCTCAGAATAAATATTACAAACTGCATGTATGGGGGCCAATTTTCGAAAAAACTATCTTGTTGGACATTTCATAAAAATAACAGTGATGTTTGTCTCTGATTGGTAAGTAATATACCATTCACTGCTGTTCGACAGATCACGTTTCGTCGCTGTCCAAGAAATTGTGCATGTGAAGTTCTCACCCATGGATGTAAAAGCAAGCAAGTCCAACCAATAGAAAATACAAATATTAAATTAATCCAAGCTTTAGTACATAAAGCTTGGAACTAAAGCATCTGTTTTACCTAATGTGACTGGGGATCCAGTCAATGAAGATGTGACTTCACTACCTTTTACTTTATTGCTACCTCTTATGCAGTAGAGAGAAAAATTACGTAATTCCAAACAAAAAACGGCGAATTTTTGGCAGAAAAACTCTTTATTACAGGGCCCTGGTAACAAAAAAGTGGATAAATCCAACTGACAAATTTTGAAAAAAATTCTCTAAAATTCTTTAAAAAAATGGCTCCATCGTTTTTTATTAAATTTTGTTGGTGGACAGTGTGAAGGTCGTTTAAGAGAATGGTGTAAATCTCATGATCGTTGAAAACCTTAATTTTTCGAAAATTGCAAAACTTTTAAACTTTTTCGGAGTGTTCCTGCAACAAAAGTATTAAAGCTAAAGATTTTCACCTGAATGGAATCTGTTCCTTAAAGATAGATTTACAAAAAATCATGTAAAATTTTTCGAAAATTTAAGTACTTTTCGCGTAATCTTGCGTGAAAGTATGGGCGAGAAAGTAAGTGCTTTTTTAGTTTTGTTTTCGTTTGCGATATTCTTAGTGTCGATACATTGATTCCTTTATATTAGGCAAATGAAAGGTAAGTAAATTTGTTAGAAGTTACTATGAACAAAATATCGCATCCACCTGGGTCAGAAAGTGAATTTTCGACTTCGGAATACTATTAACTTCGGCTCTGCTAAAATTGTTTCCAAACCACCTGGATAGAAAATGTACCACCTGACATCATTCATACGGAAACTACTATTTTATTCATGCATTCCTCAAACTCCACTTACAATTCTGTTTATCGTCCGTTTAATGTTACGCGCTTCGGTTTAGGCCGATAAAAAATAACATGACTAGGCATGTAAAACTCATTTGTTCCAACTACAGTACAACTAACGTCATGTGAAAAATTACTGTTTTCAATTTTATTTAAATAAGAAATTTTTAAATCAAGTTTATGTTTCAATTATAAAGTTAAATATATGTTTCTCTACATTATTCAGTGCCAATAGAATTTTTTCGGTATCTGATCTTACGTTTCCCAATAATATATTATGTAATCGAATAGTATATTTTTAATTACCTGATGTACTCATTTCCCCGTGCGTTTATTTATTTATAATAATCATTTATTAGGCAAGAAAAGCCCTCGCCAGTGTGCTTCCTTTTCATGAAGCGACCTCGAGTTCGATTCCCGGTCGGGCAAGATTATAGTGTACGTTTTCCGTGCAATGCCCCAATACATGTTGCTGTGTGACGATGAGAAAGAGCACTTCTTAGGTTGAGAAGACCAGAATACGGCATGGGGATGCCTACGTGCTAAACACACGTACTCTGTAACCAAGGATGAAATCAAGGCCGCAAGGCCGGGACAACGCTGGTAGGCCCAAGACTTCGTCAGAGGCTGTTGCACCGAAAGACAAGACGGGCAGCAAAAATGATAAATCATGACCATTGCGAAAATGAAAGTACTTTTTGTTACATCCCCGCCCCTCTTCCCTTCGCCCGGTCTAGATTTTTCTCCTTTCTCACTCCTCGCCTACCCCGCCCTCCACAGCCATGTACAGTATTGCACTGTCAGATATTCATCACATTCGTTCTATTGGGTCAAAATCATCGAACATTGCAGCTAAAATTCACGCGCTTCAAATTCAAACGCAAATTCCCTGTAAATCTGAATATTTCAATGGAAAATTTGCCTCATACAAAAGAGGAGAGTCGCAGAAGAGTGAAGAAAAAGAGCGTAGATGAGAGAGAAAATAAAAGAGAAGCGACAGAGGTGAAGAGAAGTGAGAGAAGAGAAATGCGCACACGCAGAGAAGCGTTTTTACACATGGACGTGAACTTTGTTTTCCGTAATACTAGCTGAAGTACTCCTTGGTTGCTCGAGTATTTATTAATCCCAATTCTCTATCATTCAGGAAAAGGAATGCATTTTATATGTAGCATTCCACTGCCATCGACATGCCGCCCCGATGTGCCGAGTGTTGCAAAGATTATCGTTGCCAAAAACATCATAGCATTCTCTCGGCAAACTTCAAGTAAACATTTGACAACTACCCAAAGAAAAGTACTGTTATCTGAAAGAACAAAAAAGCATTACGAATAATAGACTATGGACTCAAGAATATGTTCAAATCACTCTGAATAATTTCCCCAAGGTTTTCGGTGGATCCTCGAGAATTGAAAAAATGCACTCTTAAATTAATATTCAAGAAATAGAAGAGACTAAGGTGATTTTACGAAGTCTCTTGCACACTATAGTTTTTCTCTCGTTTTCAAGATTTTAGAAGAAGAATTTAATCAAGATGAGAATAAAATTGTAAATTGAATAAAAAACAAACAAACGTATGTACTTATGTAAGCGAAATTAGTACTTTGAAAAAGGTATGCAAACTTATGCCCGACAAAACACTATACTTTTAGTGAAAACCGCATTGAACTCGATTGAGCAGTTCCAGGGATTTCCGCGCAGTAACAAACAAAATCATAAAATCCACTGAAACATAGCAATCTCAATAAGCATATGAGGTTATAAAAAGGCAGTTGTTTTGAAATTAAAGACAGGCAATCCAATTTTACTTTTTTAGAACATTCATAAACCTGGCTACATATCAACTATTACTGCTCTCCAGAAATATTAAATAATCGTCTGTCAGCACTAACACCAAATATGATAAAACTGGCTCTACAAAAATATAACTTAACTGTTATTATGTACAAAAGTAAAATACATCTTATATTATCCAAGAATATACAATATTTTTAGAGGGGAGCGTATCACAATTATTGTTATATGCACCTCGGCCAAAATGATACATTTTTCGGGAGGTAAACCGTTCTGCCAAAAAGTTTCTTTTAAACGCCTTGCGTGAAACATGGTTTCTCGTGCTTTTGTTCCATGTGTATAACAGCTACTTATTCATCCTAACGAATGATGTACGAAACATTGCGAACGGTGCTTGAAACACCTTTCGCTCACGACATATTAACATGGAAACGTCACACGTAACTTAGTATTGTCTTGATGCGGGCTAGCTATTTTAAATGGATATTTTAAAATTTGTTTTCTATAAACGTAACGAAACAATTATCATAAGCAAATGGAAAGTGTACATTAAAGGTCTTTAAATACGTTGTGAAACTGATTTACACGTATATTTTTCAACGATCTATGAGTTTATCTACCCATCTTCCCCTTTTAACGATGACCTTCTCTCTTATATAAATCCTTTAGTCTTTTTCAAAGTGAATATTTTCTGTTGTAGAATTAACAACTTATTAGAACTCCTTTGTTCTTAAAACTACAAGAATTTACCCAGCCAATACCTGTTACTGTTTTTCTGCTGATAACCTTCTTCAGTTTGAAATGAATCTGAAGGTTGCCCTTCAAAATCTCCCTCCGAACCTCCAGAAGGGTATTCTTGCATGAGTCCGCACGATCCGTGTGACAGAGAGATATATAACTGTAATACGACGAACACCGTCGCGAGTTTTAATGGAAGGTTCATGGCTGCAGCACTAATCGAATAACGGATAATTCTGGCCACCCACTTTTATATAATACCGTTTTCTACTCCTATCTATCGAAAATATATCGAAGTCGCCATATTTTCCATCTTGTACGTCAGTGTCAGTTTACAGTACTAAATAAAACGGTGTTTATCAGAGTACTATCACTATATCCTTGAAACTACAACTGGTAACCTGCAACTTTGCCTGATAATCTGATGACCTGCAGCTTTGCTGGGTGCATATTTCCTTTCAGAACATTAAGCGTAATAAATAGTGACCAATTTTATGCTTTGTATGTCCCATTGTATTTTTAAATTTATAGCATTACGGTTAATCAAAGCGAAAGGGTCAATCCATTTTATATAGTCCAAAATTTAATAAATTGGTCGCTCGACCATGTCGAAAAAAATTTATAATTTTGTACATAAATTTCCTTATGTTTTGGCTGTTCAAAAGACATCTTTAATATTTTTTATTATACCTGGTTTATAAATCGCGGCCATTTTGTTTTACGCCGTGCGCCATTTTTCGCGTTTGTAGACATTCACTCTTTTCTAAATTACTCACCTTTGAATTGTTCTAGTATTCTAGAATAACAGGCATTGCATTCAGTATACTCTGGCCTACAAATCGAAATTTTATTTACCAAACTTCTATGCCACTTTTTGGGTACAATTTGCAAACAAAACTATGGAACACGAAAGAACGAAATTTGATTTTCAGAGAGTAATTTCTCAGAGAAGAAATAGAATCACAGCCTTATTTTTTAAGTGTTTTTACACACAACAGTATAGTTACGATTTGTACAATATCATTGGTAAATAACGTATCACTTGAAAATTACATCCTCCTAAAAATTGGAAATTTGATTTCCCCCCCCCCAAATTTTCTACTGTAATATCTCTGTTGGAGGACCATATAGAAATCTGAAAATTGCACAGGTGGTAGATCGTTGTAATATCAAACTTCAGTAAAATTTCAACTTTTAGCCTTAACTCGAAGTATTTTTTATAGTAAAGTTATGCAAAAAGAAAGGCTTCATTTCCACATTGAGGATACGTTGTGCTAAGTAGTAATCACATTATTTTGAAGCTATTTTAAACTAAGGTCTGCACTGATTTAAATAATGTATTATATTTTATTAATAATAAACATAAAAGTGGCCTAATATATAATTTTGAATATTACATATACTTTACTTTAAAACAAACTTACAATTTAACATCTACGTTTGTAATTGAAAATATGGTCATTTTGATTTCAAAAGTTGAACCAGCTAATACAAATATTGTTTATAAAATATAAAAATATATAAGTTTGTTAATTTTTTGCTTTTAAATTTGCCATTCTACTTGTTATTTCTGGACGTTCCTGAAGAGATCTACACCACCTTTATAAGTGTATTTTACTCTATTTTCAGAAGAAATGTAAAGAAAAAAAATTGGAGCCGTTTTTTGAGAAAATACGCGTGATAAATATACACGAAGCGGAGCCTGAGGCGTCCCTGTTCGCCCTGTTGTACTTCCAAATATATAAATTGCAATTAAATATAGATAACTTTGTAATTTAACCTTCGTAAACATGTTTGTCATACCAACAATGTATGTCACCTTGTATTCACTAACTGCATGTTTTCGGCCCATGTGGGTGACTTCAGTTGAAAATAAAGCCGATCTCTGGTCCGGGCTGCGTCCGGCCGATCACGGTACACCCTAGCCAATCAGAAGCCGGCGTTGCGCGGACGCGGAGCCGTGAGGATCAAGAAGCTGTTTATAATGTTATATTTATCTAAGAGATATTTTTCTAACATCCATCAAAATATCATTATCATATCCAGATAACCTAAAAAATTATTATTTAAAAAAATAAGTTCAATTATTTGCGTGTTAGTACAAGCTGAACGTGTTCCTCGTCGATGCCCTGTCGAACGTACTCCCAAACCAGACATACGACAAAATAAGGCCGTCGCCAGCAATCACCCGCCGATAGGGATTCGCGCAAGGCAGTAGGTCTAATTAAAATAACATTTCCAAATATCACAATCCCATACAAAGCTAGTAATTAATCATAAAAACGCACCCCCCCCAACGCGAATAACGCAATTACGTAGTGGGTAGCCACTGGAGGCGGCTGCATTTGCAGTCGGACGCAGGCGTCCGGGTGACGTGAAGAGCGCCGGGCCACTGCCGTCGGAGGTCGATGAGTGCGAGTGACGCAGGCGGGCAGCGGGGAGCGGGGAGGGGTGAGCGGGGAGGGGGAGCGGGGAGGGGGGAGCGGGGAGGGGGGAGCGGGGAGGGGGAGCGGGGAGGGGGGAGCGGGGAGGGGGGAGCCGGGAGGTGGAGCGGGGGGGTGGAGCGGGGAGGGGGAGCGGGGAGGGGGAAGTGGAGCGGGGAGGGGGAGCGGGGAGCGGGGAGCCGGGGGTGGAGCGGGGAGGGGGAAGTGGAGCGGGGAGGTGGAGCGGGGAGGGGGGAGCCGGGAGGTGGAGCGGGGAGGTGGAGCGGGGAGGACTGAGCGGGGAGCGGGCCGGCCCCGTGCGGCAGGTGGCGCCGGGCAATCGATGTCCCATTGATGGCACCCGCAGCGGCGCCGAGTGCACGCGCGCTCCACCTTCGGCCGAAATGGAAGCCTGCGAGTTTAAATATAGATTTTCATTATAACGCGTGGATGCCTGCGGGGAGATGTTTAATAACGCGAAAGCCTCGTCAATACAATACAGCGCTATATTCCTTTCACAATTCGCGTTAATCACATTTCAAACACGGAGAACGTAGGCAATAGGTTTGTGTGTCGCGGACTAATTCATTTCAATCATTCTAATGGAATTTCACATTTTGATTTTACTCCTTGTTTTCTGTGATTCCTAACTTCCTTCAATTTCTGGCCATTTTCGTATATCCTTATACTTCGAAAACATACTGAAGTTCGGGTTGTACAAGAATATGTAAGCGAAATTATGAAGCTTTCGTGAAGACCAAGATTGTAATTCATCTTGAATATGCTGAAAATAACTTTCGTAAACAAAATAAATGAACACATTTCGAAAAGAGGAAGATGAACAAAACAATACAATATACAACTAATATTAAAGACACCATGGAAACAACTGAAGAAAGAAGAGCACAGAATCTACATGGCTGCTGAAAAGCCTATTAAACTATTGCTGATTCAGAAGAAAACAGTTGATAATATAATAACATCTAACACAAACTGCAAAACAAATTTTCTCATATAACATACTAGGAAAACCCGGCAGACATTGTTCTGCCCTTCATCTCCCTCTTTCCCCTCCCATCACTGTCTCTCCCTCCCTCCCTCACCCTGTTCCTGACTGTCTCTGCCGCTCTTAGTCCCGCTCATTCACATTTACTTGCAGATTCTGCACGTCTCTGAGAAGGTGAGGTAATATCGGGAAACGCCGGACCAGCAAAAATGTAATAGAATGTTCATGAAGATCTCATCCTATATATTACGATGTGAGAAACGTTTCTTTCAGGCCTTCCGCCTCAAAATTTTAGTTTTTAAGGGCCTAGAACGCATCGTTTATGAGTTATTTAACGCTATACTTTCAAAATGCTGCTGAATGCGTTGCGGGTTGCATTTGACGTGACTATTTCGTTTTGTTCTACAGCGCCATGTAGTGGAGTTACAATAAAATTAACCTACATATACCTTCTCGGTAAAAGAACACCCAGTAGTGCCAACTTTAATGCCTCTTTTACCTTTTCTCTCTCTTTTTTTTTTCTTCTTTCGCTCCCTCCTTACTTTCCTCCTCTTTTCTTTCCCCTCCCTACTTTTCTCTCTCTTTTCCATCTCTCTCTCTCTCCATCTCTCTTTCCATCCCGCTTTTTCTCTCCCTCTCCTATCACACTTTGCCCGCTCCTTCACACGGCAACGCCCAGCAACAAGGAATCTGGGTTCACAGGTGGATTGGATTTGCATTTAACTTAATTGACATTTGTGCTATAATGCCATCTAGTGGTGTTACAACAAAACGAAAAGCATACAACCTTCTCAGTGAAATAACATATAGATGTGCCATCATTTATGGAGATTGATCACACCGTGTCGGAGTTCATCGATCTCGTACCTACCAACATTCATTGTTTTATATACATTTAAATACTTTTGCAACTCATAACATTACTAATAATGTGAAAGTCGCTTCTACGAAATACTACTTACTGTCGGTTGGTTTAATGTATAGTACGGTAACAACGATCGAGTGTGGTTAGAAAGAGAAAAACCGTACAAAATGCCTTATTCAGAATCTCTGTAGCCCTCGCTCAAGTCCATATAGCATTCCCTTCCCAAGACGAAGTGGTCAGACCTCATGCTTGAACTCTGTAATCTTCACAGTCGCCTCCCCTTCTAATTATGGCAGAGCTATCACCCGTGCCCTGCCAGATCATCTGCTGCCGGGCCCTATTCAAAGCCGGATGCTCGATCAAAGAGGCAGGCGTCCCCTGGCGGGCCCGCGCCTACTCAATGTGCAGCCGAGATAATGAGCGTAATGAATGGCAATTACTCAGAAGCAGATTGGCGCACTGCGCGGCTTTAGCGCCCGCCATCTCGGATTACGGAACCGTCGAGCAAGAGCGGAAAGATTTTTGGTCGCAAATTGCACCGCCGCAAGTTGATATTGCATTCTTCGTTACACAAACCGTTTCTTAATGTTGCGCATTTACATGAACTCACCAGCAGAAAATATATCTACCATATACATACATTACGTTCAACTTTGAAGTAGTGTGTCATCTCGCCTGAAGTTCCACAGCAGTGATACAGAAAACAGGACTCACCTGAAACAAAACAAAACTTTCGTCATAAATTATGTACAACTGTAAGACACAAAATAGCCAAAATGCTCACTCGTACTTTTACGTATTTTCTGTAATGAGTACGAAATTCTGAAATACATACGGTCATGTTATAAAATGAACATAAATTCTATCCGATAAACTGCAAGTCATACGTGCAATGAGGTAGTCAAGGAGTGAAGTCCGAAATACAGCTAATGTTAAGAGTACTCGATTAATTCACACATTGGGCAGACTCTGCCTATTAAGCAGAATGAACGACGACGAACATATAATGTCGAGCAGTATCAGGTTAATTTTGGCAACTTCAGAGCGGTGGCTAAAGATGACCTTTGGAGTATGAAACGTGTGTTTGCAAAGAGAGTTTTAGCACATTATGCGTTGGAAATTATGGTTTCCACAGACTCAAGTTTGTTTTATAGAAATCGCGAAGACAGAGTTTCGTCGCTCAAACTCAAGTGAGTTGTACAGTCAACCGTGGTATCGCGTAAATATAAATTTACGACTCGGTGAGAAAAAAACAAACAGCAACACATTTTGTCTCTCACTAACTTGAGAAATTTTCTATCAGTTGACTGATACTTATTACCACATTTGCTAACGCTCGTAATGAAATGTAATGAATTTTACCAACGCTAGGCACCTTATTTTGACTGAGCACTTTATGCGGCTAATGTCCGAAGTACCCTCCTAAATTTTATATAGCGGACTTGACGCACACCTTTCGGATAATGTGAATATTAATCGGTTGCTTCTTGAAATAGCCACATTCTGAATTCACCCTCACCATATTTACAAATCAATGTACATAATACGAAGGACATTCCATAAGTTTAGGCAACTATTTTACAACTTTCAAAATAAAATAAATGCAGTTAGTTCACTATTAGAAACTTTCTTTTACAAAACATAAGAAAAACAATAAATTCTCCTTCATCCCCTACTTGACATATACCGATGACATTCACAAATATACATCAATGCAAATACATGCATACTCGCATGTAAAGAGAGAATTTTTATAAGAAGGGACTGCTTTGGCAGCTACTACTTTGCTACTGTAAACAAAACTGGAGGTCATGACCATGCACGCAATTCGTCAACGCGTTCACTTAGTTAACTCATTAGCGAATGGTTTTCATCCCCGCCTCTTGCAATGCCATCGCTCTACACGACATTCCTTTCCCGACCCTGCTCTCGTCTTAGCGTAACTGTTCTATACCTGCATACACTCAGGCATGCATACATACACGAACACAAGCTTGCGACTATTCAATTCATAAACATACTCAAACAACGAAGGATAAAAATGTTTCCCAACATCACATTATGTCTGGGAAAACTTCGGTGTCCATTGATGACCATTTGACAGCTCGCGCAAAACTAAGCGTGATAGAGACTGTGTTCTGTGTGTTAAATGCAAGTGAAGTCCTCCTCTAAGTGCTGCGCGTGTGGCAGAGACCTTCGCATTGCCAGAAACCTGACATCGACGAAGAGCAAAACGCCCACGGTATTCAATGCCCAACGTCGGCAGTGTTCTGTGGCCACCTGGCACACTACTGAGAAGAGAGTTAAAGTATTATACGTTGTTTTATGTTGTGACACATGAAATAATGATTTCTACGTACGCATTAGTACGCCATGCCCACATATATACCATTTCTTCTACTCGCTGTATTCTGTACCAGGAACCAATATGCGGTATTAGCATTTCAAAGAACATGCCAGGGACATACCACCGCATACAGTGAATTTCTGTTCTTGGCACTGTATTGCGTGATATAACACAGTTGCCAAGACTTGTGGAAAGTTCCTGCATTAATATTCCACACAATACGAAATTCAATGTGGTATTTTTCAATTCACGCTGGGTACAAAAGGATTTCACAATCGAATAACACATCTGCCAGTCAACGATTGTGTTGGTCATGTACAATTCGGCATCTTGGCACTCCCACGATCCTTCAACGCCTCAGGTCGACGATTTATTTATAAATACGTGATGAAAAAACTTTTTACCCCTTCATAAGAATATTGTGCGCACTGAGGAGAATTATATTTGTCGAAGTTGAAGTTATATGAATAAGGAAGCTGAAGTGCAGGAAGCTGAAATTTATACATGTGTTAGAAAAATGTATGTATATTTCGCACTTTGTGTCGACCGTCCGATATCGCCAACCAGTTAACGGTGTCCCCATGGTTGAGCTTCGATTAATTCCCACGTTCTGGGGTAAGAGAGGCATGTGGCGAACATGACGTATTCCCTTCACCGTAACTAGCACACTGCGCCTGTCACATTTTCTTCGTCACACGTTACAGAAACTGAGACGATCTGGAAGGAAAACGAGAGCTCTACCATTCGTCGACCGGGAATCGAACCCGGGATCACAACCACCGGAAGTTAGTACGCTGTCCATGCGCCATCGTAGATGCTTTGTCACAAATACATTAAATTAAATAAATATGTAGATATAGCGTGTAGAGGCAACCTGCAACTCGCTACTACACACCACTATCGTGCGTAAGGTGGAATTTTAGAGCCTTAAAAGGGAGTTTCGTGTTCCAAAGGGAGACGAGTTTTGTTTTGATATATGAAGAACATAATATTTAACAGAAAAACATACTTGTAGCACATACATACTTAGACCATTAGATGAAAACTTATCTTCGTCGAAAAAGTATTCTGATGAAATGACGTCAGAACTGAAATCCTGATTAGTCTGCATTAAGCAGAAATGAAATCGAAAAAAGGGTTTTAAACGGGAATTTACCAAAATCTCCAAGTGAATCGTTAAAAGAAATAAGAAAAGTGTTATTCAAACATACAATTTTCCATGGGTGAAAGAAATTCTCGTTAAGAAAATAAAGACCAACATGTCTCATGAAATTGCATGAAAATAGCTGCTTCAATTAACTGTAATGTTGGGGACTATATCAGCTTAGATAGAGATGTGCTAACCAAACCGGATACAATGGCTATCGATTAGACTAGGGCTGTCCAACGTAGAAAGGCTTATGGACGAAATATCAAATTCAAGTTAAGCCGCGGGCCGCACCGGAATTTAAATATGTTTTGTACCATAACAAACGAGATAATACTGAAACAAATATATATCTTAGATGCAACTTTTATTCAACATACTTACATACAACGAGGAAATTAATACATCATTAAATAAAAATAAGATGAATTGTGCAATTGTATTGTATTTGGTTGGTACAATAAAATTTTTCACAGCAGTCGCGGGCCGCACAAAAAGATCCGGCGGGCCCCCAGTTGAAAAGCCCTGGATCAGAGGAGGGTTTTCTAGGAAGTCGGAGAGAGGAAGAGAAAGAGTTGATGTTTTCCGGAGTGTGCCTCCGAGCGAAAGTCCTCGTCGGGGCTTCTCCTCTTTCGCGCGCTCCGCAGAGGCGATGGCTAGACATCGGATGTTTAGGGAAATGCCTATTTTTTTCTAGCCAACTCATTTAAAGGTTGATAATATATGTGTACGAATCATGACAAATGACGACATATTACCAAGTTTTATAATGCTTATTTTAGCATAAATGCCCTTTTTTGCATAAATGCCTTTTCTTTAGAACTATTGCACGTTTTTGCCTTTAATGTATTATTTTTATCTACAATGCTAACATATCAGAAAATCGGCCATGGTTCAACTTGAGCATTCACTACGAAACCTTCAATTCACGTATTTGTATTTTGAAATACGAGAGAATTCCTGAAAGAACAGCGACATATTTTTCTTCATTTCCCTATTTCATAAATACTAGCCATGTTCTGAGAAAAAGGTCGACTGACAATATACCGAGGGCACCTTTTGAGTGGAAATAAATGTAAATTCTCAGAAGGTTTCAGTGTTGCTAATCTTGGACTTCTAAAATATATGCCAGATAAATCAGTAGATGTTCAGAAATCCCTCTCTGTATTCAAACTGATTTTATCTGCCAATCGTTGCAGATTTGAAATTGCGATCCTTGAAAAGTTACTGGTAATTATTGCAATGGAAACTATTAAGAATAAAGTGTAGAAGAGTTGTAAATATGTACGGAGTTTTACAAAATAATTTTTAATTTTATTGTGAATAAAATTTATGACAGTATCTTTTTTCTCCTTATTGTTGAAATTTTCAGTGCCTACCTAAACATCCGATGCCTAGCGCTGGCGAAGGGCGCGGAGGAAGAGGCCGTGGGCGGCGACGGGCCCGCCATCTGTGAAGCGCCCCGCGAAGCGCCAGGCGGAGGGCGCGTGGGCGTAGTTCGAGAGGCGGGCGCCTGCGCTGCAAGGCGCGCCCCTGCCACGCCCCCTCCCCCTCCCCTCCCCCCCCTCGCGACCCGCGTCCACTGACGCGACATCCCTGTTCATAATGCATCGACCAAAAACCGTCATTGTTTTTAAACAAAGGTTGTGGTCGCTTCAATGTTTGCGACCGTGTTTATTAATTTATAATTGTGATGTGCCCACAACGTTAAAATGTCATTCGTAACAAAGGCCAACGCAACGCCTGATCGCCCAGGATCAACTCAAGGGGTCGGCCCCCCGTTCGCCGCAGAAGGATAGGGAAGGAAGGGAAGACGGAGGAAATGCGAAGGGAAGGGGAAGGAAGCGGGAAGGCCTACGCCCATAACGCATGCGCTGACCGCCACTGCGTGTGCGAAGAAGAGGGAAGTCTTAGGAAATGCTAGGACGGCACAGGAATCATCTCGTGCGAGAGATAAGTCTGCTCCATGAAGGTAGCGCTCCTTTGGTTCGAAGACATAGACTAGCAGTTTACAATCAGTTATTTCAAATTTCAACTTTTTCAAAATGTTAACTATGGTATTTTTCATCCATAAAGATAACATCGAAAACGAAAACACAGTGCATAAAACATCCATGTTAAAATATGGGCTTTAATCGATCGCTGTTAAAAACATATGTGTTTCTATAAAAGCAGCAATGTTTTAAACCATCGCCATCATTGTCGCGTCCCTACTCCACGTCCCTTCGTCACACTCTCGTGCTCGAAGTAAAACACTTTCTAATCACGGAAGGCTATCTGCTGCTTCAAAAATGTTGCTACCGTCAAAACCTGTAATCATAAAACCTGCTCAGTTAGCTTTGGGCAACGCAGCGACTCTAATTGGGAGGTTCTACAATTCGAGTCCCGATGGTGGCGTATTTTCGACACTGGCTAGGTAGCTACGTAGAATTCAGCCGTTGCCTAGAGGAAAAGGCGCCCGGCCGGCTGCTCTGCTCAGTATTGTGTGGTTTCTCCAGCGAATATCAGGCGAATGCCGGAGTAGTGCCTGAACAAACGCGCTACGGACCGCGCACGATCTAGCCTTCCTCATCTTTGTCCTCATCGCTCCCCCGCCGCACCTCCCTTCTCACACACACCCACGCCCATGCTCCCCCCACACACATACATTTACCACACACTTAGGTAGACTAGACGAGATCTTAAAGACTGTCCCGGTTGGCGCGGTTCCCGTCTGGGGAGATACGCGGGGGGTGAAAAGCCAGTAACACCACGCGACGTATAGATCGGCGCCGGATCTCGCGTACTAGCGGGGGACATCAACACCTTCCGCAATGCAGCGTGCGCTACAGTTACGGGGCAAATGACAACAGCAGCGGGCGCGCTTGGAAATGTAAATTAACGGTAAAAAACGCTGTGATATTGAATAAAACTTTACTCAAAATTCCATTTCTAGAACATTCGAACTTAAAAGCTTCTGTTGGAATTCTTTTGCAGCACAAAGTAAGAAAAAAAAACCAAATGAGCACAAAACTCTGTCCTTAAGTAAGGAACTACCGTCTGCAAGCAATCTTGTCTTAAAAGTAGCAAATGCATTAAAAAGACGACGTTCCTTTCTTTTGCGCGGTCTTTGCTGAAGGAAAGCAGGTGCAACAGCGAGCCTCCTGTCGTAGTTGCCCTGGCGAGCGGCGAGCGCGGACACTACCACCAGCCAACCAGCGCCAGCCAGCACCAGCCAGCGCCAACCACCGCCAGCCAGCGCCAACCACCGCCAGCCAGCGCCAACCACCGCCAGCCAGCGCCAACCACCGCCAGCCAGCGCCAACCACCGCCAGCCAGCGCCAACCACCGCCAGCCAGCGCCAACCACCGCCAGCCAGCACTAACCACCGCCAGCCAGCGCCAACCACCGCCAGCCAGCGCCAATCAGCGCCAGCCAGCGCCAACCAGCGCCAGCCAGCGCCAACCACCGCCAGCCAGCGCCAACCACCGCCAGCCAGCGCCAACCACCGCCAGCCAGCGCCAACCAGCGCCAGCCAGCGCCAACCACCGCCAGCCAGCGCCAACCACCGCCAGCCAGCACCAGCCAGCGCCAGCCAGCGCCAGCCAGCGCCAACCACCGCCAGCCAGCGCCAACCACCGCCAGCCAGCGCCAACCACCACCAGCCAGCGCCAACCACCGCCAGCCAGCGCCAACCACCGCCAGCCAGCGCCAACCACCGCCAGCCAGCGCCAACCAGCGCCAGCCAGCGCCAACCACCGCCAAACACCGCCAACCAGT
The DNA here is from genome assembly GCA_031308135.1 of Acheta domesticus. NCBI lineage: Eukaryota > Metazoa > Arthropoda > Insecta > Orthoptera > Gryllidae > Acheta > Acheta domesticus. The sequence goes on along the minus strand of JAHLJT010004567.1, from coordinate 14,684,357 downwards.
ACCAGCCAGCGCCAGCCAGCGCCAACCACCTCCAGCCAGCACCAGCCAGCGCCAACCAGCGCCAGCCAGCGCCAACCACCGCCAGCCAGCACCAGCCAGCGCCAGCCAGCGCCAACCACCGCCAGCCAGCGCCAGCCAGCGCCAGCCAGCGCCAGCCAGCGCCAACCACCGCCAGCCAGCGCCAACCACCGCCAGCCAGCGCCAACCACCGCCAGCCAGCGCCAACCACCGCCAGCCAGCGCCAACCAGCGCCAGCCAGCGCCAACCACCGCCAGCCAGCGCCAACCACCGCCAAACACCGCCAACCAGTACCAGCCAGCGCCAGCCAGCACCAGCCAGCGCCAACCACCGCCAGCCAGCACCAGCCAGCGCCAACCAGCGCCAGCCAGCGCCAACCACCGCCAGCCAGCGCCAACCACCGCCAGCCAGCGCCAACCAGCGCCAGCCAGCGCCAACCACCGCCAGCCAGCGCCAACCACCGCCAGCCAGCGCCAACCACCGCCAGCCAGCGCCAACCAGCGCCAGCCAGCGCCAACCACCGCCAGCCAGCGCCAACCACCGCCAAACACCGCCAACCAGTACCAGCCAGCGCCAGCCAGCGCCAACCACCTCCAGCCAGCACCAGCCAGCGCCAACCACCGCCAGCCAGCGCCAACCACCGCCAGCCAGCACCAATCAGCGCCAGCCAGCGCCAACCTGGCCAACCAGCGCCAGCCAGCCACGCGCGCGGAGGTTTTCGGTTTACGATGGAAACTTCCGCATTAACGACTGTTCCATATTTAGATTTCCGAAATCATCGCCCTTCATTTACCCCTCGTATAGATATCATTTTATGAATGAAAATGCTCGTCCACATCGTATAGCCGCTGTTAACGATCTCTTTCGGAATGACGATCGCGTGGAATGGCCTTCGTACCTTCCAGAACTCAATCCGATAGACCGCTTGGAGTTTGAATATTCGACCTAAACAACACGAATCGTAACTCTATGTACAAATAGGAGATCACAAGTGACACAAACGAATGCGCTGCCGGTGGACATCAATGTCGAATGATGAATCCGCAAAACTGGGAATCACCTGAAGTACACGTAAAACCTGGCTTAATGGGAAGAGGAGCAAGAGCAACTGGGATGAGAAAGGGAAGGGAAGGAGGTAATGGAAAAGAAGCGGAAAGATGTAGGGAACAGAACGAGGAAAGGGAAAAGAAAGGGAAAATGAAGTGAAGGGAAGAGAACGTGAAGGAAAGATAAGACGTAGGAAAGGGAAGAGCAAGAGAAGAGAAAGGGAATCGCATAGAAAGAAAAAGGAAAAGGGGAGGGGAAGAGAAGATAAAGGGAAAGAAAATGGGAGAAGTGAAAAAAGAAAGGAATGGAAAAGGAAATGAAGGAAAGTGAAGGGAAGGGAAGGAAAGTGAAGGGAATGGGAAGGCAAGGCGAGAGCATTCGCTGCGTTACGCGAATTGCCCACGACCTCCTTGCTCCGAGGGCGCAGCCGACCGCTTTCACTTCATAAAATTTTCAGAGCTCCGCGCATCAGCGAATTCTCCCTCAGACTAGCCGAGATATAAACGAACATTGCTGAATATGTAGAAAGAAGGCCGTAACCCGTTCAGGTCGGTACAAATACTACCGAATTCTATCGAATGGGAGTGGCGCAAACACGTTTTTAAAGTGACAGAGGAAATGGAAAAATACATTCAGAGGACTGAAATACCGAACATGTGTTACAATAAGCTGGAGGCGCTATTGGTAAATAGCTGATTCCAGGAGATGGAAACTGAAAGGATGCTGATTAAAACAGTGGCAATTCGCAGTGAGGAAACATCTGCGAAATCATATTACACAATCAATTATATTATCGACATTATGACCACTGAGCAACGTGCTCCCGGGACACGAAAGTACACACGTGAAATAAATACGTATTAAAGTAACCAAATCATGCACTTGTATGAAGCTACAGCTTCAGAAGCACAACTGTCAATCGACAACTTACTTTAATCAGACCACAGAGTCATCAATTATATCATCGACATCAACGTCGAGGACATGGAATCCTCGACATTCGTTCCAAGAGCCGAATCCAACTATAAAGTAGTGGCATGTGAGCAATATATCAATTTCAGAGGAAGCAATTCGAAAAGCAGCCCAATAAATATAGGTATATGGGAGATGGCGTGCATACCACTACCGCCGCAAGCGCCCTCCCACGCAGCATTCAATACACGATACTTCGATACGCACCGGGGCGGCGGCACTCAGACACACTGCAATGGCGTTCATACCAGCACGCGCGTGGGGCGTGGAGCTCTTGCGCGCGGGGCGGGCCGAGGCGGGGCGAGGCGGGGAGGGGCGGGGCAGGGCGGGCGAGGCAGGGCAGGGCGGACGAGGAGGGTCAGGGCGGGCGAGGCGGGGCGAGGCGGGGCGGGGCGATGCGGGGCGGGGCGAGGCGGCGCGGGGCGGGGCGATGCGGGGCGGGGCGGGTTGTCTTGCGTGGTTCGCCGCGTGGCACGACGAAAAAAGTGGCGCGGGTAATGAAATAAAAGCATCCATAGTTAATTAACGGGCGGAAGGTGCGTGCGGCGGCGGCGGCGGCGGCGACGCGCAGCACGTGACAGGCATTCGCGAAATCCGGGCAGCGACGCCCACCCAGCGCCACGGGCACACGCGCGGAATGTCGCCGGTCAATCGAACGCTGATTATCAAAGAGGGGCACACATTCGCTGCACCGAGGCGCGCATGCGGCAGTCTTGCAGTGCGAACTGGTTTGTGTTTCCACAGAATACGCTTCTAAGACCGTAATACATTGGAAAAACAAAATGGGTCAAGCAAATTGACTTCAATAGACTTTTTGTATTTTTGCTGTGGTCAAAGCTTAATGAACGGGAATATAATAGATTTACGACGCCTGCAGAAAAGACTGAATAAATACGGCCCATGCCCTGAACTTTTATAAATGAACTTTGATCAATAATGCAGCTCTACTTTTGAAGATCAAGAATTCGATTGTGTATAGCACCGTGGCCTATTATTCGACTTCGTAGCACAGGAATCGCGGACTACTTTTTCAACGTAATTCGCAGCTTCAAGACCAATCGATCATTTTCAATCAAAATAAATAATTTCGCCTCCATGAAGACAATTCACGCTGGTGTCCCTCAAGGCTCCCCTCTCCCCCACAGTGTTCAATTCCTTCACCGCTGACATCCCTTCTACAACCAACCACTCAACAGCATTACACGCGGATGACACAGTCATTTATACGTCAAATTCGCAACTGTCTAAAGCCAATTGTCAACTTCAATCGGCATTAAACTCCTTTTCTTACTGGGCCTACTCCTGGAGATTAAATATAAACCCCTCAAAATTTGAGGCACAGATTTTCACCTTACAGTGAATCAAAAATCATCAAATATATCTACAAAAAACTCTATTAGCCTCTGGACCCCAACAAATAAACCAATATAATACAAAAATTACAATAATATAAAATATCTTGGATTGTAGAGGCACTTTTGAAATTTGCGACAAAACTTGTGTTTTTCTGCACTCAGCAAAAATATTCTCATATTGGCCGAAGCAGTATTGTTTATGCCCGTGCGACTGCATTTGCGAGTGTATGTGAGAAAGACAGAAAGACAAAAAGAGAGAGAGAGAGAGACAAAAAAGAGAGAGACAAAGAGAGAGAGAAGACAAAGAGAGAGAGAGAGAAACAAACAGAGAAAGACAAAAAGAGAGAGAAAGACAAAAAAAGAGAGAGAGAAAAACAAAAAGGGATAGAGAAAAAGACAAAAAGAGATAGAAAGACAAGAGATAGAAAGACAAGAGAAAGACAAAAAGAGAGAAATACAAAGAGAGAGAGAGAAATGCAGAGAGAGAGAGAGAAATGCAAAGAGAAAGAGAGAAAAGACGAAGAGAGCGAGAGAGAGAAAGAGAGGAAGTGAGACAGGGAGAGAGAGTGTTAGTTTTGAAGTTCATCGGTGCATCCCAAGTAATTGTACTTGGCTAGCGTGGTGATAGCGCGCTTCGCACAAAAGGCCCAGCACCTGCGCTCCCAAAACGCACCGCTGGCCCGCTGCAGCGCTCACAGAGGAAATTGCAACTTGCATCAGCGGATGGGCTGCTCGCCACTTCGCTCGCCAAAACCCACATGCTTCATGCGCAACTGACTTTCTTGCTGAGGTAGTTTGCAACCCATGAAATCAAATGTGTAGTGTAATGAAATGCAGGTTTTACATGTTCGTGCAACAAATACTTCGAATCATTCAACAATAAAATTACAAATATTGTAGGATAGTGGTGTATCCTCAGGATATTTGAAGGTAATCAATACATTTATTTATTTAAAACAGAAATACATTGCTATAATCAAATGCAGTAAAGACGGAAGGTTTCGCGACTCAATATGGCTGCACCGCCAGCTAGTCTGAAAAACGGAAAACCACTCGCAGAAGAAAATCACAGTCTAAAAACATAGTCCAGTAAAAATAAAAGATTCTACCTAAATTTCAGCCATGCCTTAATATCGTTCTCCACCGTCGGAATCGGTTGCCCAAGACAAATAAATGACTGTATTGATTGTCATTAAATATCCTGAGGCTACGTCTGTTCTACAACGTCATATAAACAATCACTGATTGCTTTTAATTAAAAATCAGAAATAACCGCGAATGAACTCTTCCATCTTCGTATGTAAAGAAAACATCACAAATGCTCTTCCAATGACAAGATCTGGAATTTTGGAAACCAATTTATATCGACTCACTTTAACCGAACCATGAAATAATATTCAAAATAAATATTACTCGATCACATCGTTTTAACAAGAAATAAAATAATATGACTGAAGAATACACATCTCCATTAATTTGTAGCAGTCCTTTGATGACAAAATAATTGCCATGTAATTCAGGGAGAGTCGTTTTGTAGCAAAAACGTGAATTACATGCTTCGATGCACTTGTTTCTGTTAAATGAGCCAACGGAGTAGAAAAATATAATGAACGACATGTAAAAGAACAATTACCGTCTAATTTTGCTTCACGAACGACACTAAAACAATCCAGTTTCCCAGAAATTTCAAAAGAAAGTCGCGCCGAAAAATTAAATCGTTACAAAGCATTCCAACATTTTAACAGGAAGAAACATTTTGCATAACGACCCTAAAGAAGACATATGAGCAAATTTTTCGGGTTTGTTGTCACGGAAATGATGATCAACCACATTCTCCACGCTTATTTTGACCGTAAATAAAATTAGTAGATTTATAATGAAATGGCGGCGGCGGCGGCTACTTGCTGTTCCCAAACTATGCTTATCTGCTGTTACCAAACAATGTGACGCTAGATTCTTTCGGCATATGCGTTTCACACAAGTGTTCTCAAAATTCCGACGAAAGGAACAAAATCAATTTTTTCAAAAAAATATAGAGACAATAACTGAACGGGTGGTTATTATTATTATTATTATTATTATTATTATTATTATTATAATATTATATCATATTTCATTCACAAAAAAATCTCTATTTTCAAAAATGTATGAGAGGGTCCTACAAATTGCTGACCTTTGCAGCTTTCGAAAATTCGGAAATATCAATGAATAGGTCCTACGCCATTTTTAAAAGCAAACATTCCTCTATTCGGGCGAGAAGAATTTGAAACATTTGACCCACTTTTAGACAAACTTAAACAAATTAAGTTCCTTGATATCCTCGAAAAAATTCCTTAATATCAATAAATCCGTGGTGTCCAACTGTGGAGTCCTGGAAGCCTAGGGAACTAGAACATCTCCACGCGTCTGTTCCCGGGAAGGCAACGAATGCAAGGCACATAGCGCGCTCGCGCTATTGGTGGCAGACAGCGCAAGCCGGGGAGATATGTTTAAATAAAAACATCTGCTACGTTGTTCAATGCGACTATCTAATACAATAATAACAGGTGTAAATAATATTTTGATAAAATATACAAAACAGCACACATCACTGATGCTGCGGTCCCAACAGATGACAGGTTTGTAACAACTGAAAAGAGGAAATACCAACCGCTGTTAAGTTGAAGGACTTGTATGGATTACCTGCAAAGGAAGTGCTTCCAAGGGTAGTATTAGCAAATGGATTGGTCACCACGGAATGGGAAGAGGCTGCAAAGAAATTAAAAATGACAGGCATTTGTGGACAATTCAGAAAGCTGCATTATTGGGAACTGCAAATCTGATCAGTACATGATCACGCCTGAATTGACTGATAGAAAAAATCAAATATGTTCTCGATCCACTTGACGTGCAAACCACTATTGCTTTAGAAGAATTTGAAAATATCATTAGTGGAGATCCAGAGAAAAAGGGAAATAATAATAAAACAATACTTCACCTGTTGACCTAAACAATATGACATGTTCTTCTCAGTATTTGCACCGCTACAGCTGTGTTTTTACACATGAATTCAAAAACATACGCCGTTCTTAAGTTAATTTATATTTGATGTAATGATATTATCGTAATAAATATAATAACACATCCATACTCTTGATATTCCGAAATTTGTCTTGACCATTTCAAACAACTTGAATATTGCATATGATAAAAAGTTGTCGGAGTATCCCTTTTGAAATATTAAATCAGGTGGCATTCCTACGATATTGGTAAGGTATTTTGTAGTATAACGAAACACAAATACATTTGCAGAAGTCATACACAATACTATGGTTGTAATGTAATTAACATTATTATTTTATATTATTTTTATAATACATATTTATATTCTACAAGATATATTCTTGCCTAAAACATAGGTACTATTTATATATTATTTATTCCAACATTGAGTGCCACATTGTCCAGAACACTAATCATATATATCCTTTGTAATAATTCTGTTCATATGCATTGGCAAAGTTACCTCCCCACACACAAGAGTATCTGCGTAGCAACGGAAAAGGTAGGGAATGTTGAGAGTGAGCGCGTCGGTCTTTCGACAGCGATTTACAACTTGGGACTTGCGATCTATGCCAGTAACGCCACCCACCGCCAAAGGTCAGAGCGCTCGCGCGCGCGCTGCGGGACAGCAAATGAGTTACGGCCTCTTCCCGCGCGCGCAACATGCCGCCGTTATAATCGCAAACGCGGCGACAGGCGCCTGCCACAGGGCGCGCGCGGCGCCGACGAGAGGCGCTAAATCACGGCGTGCACCCCCCCCCCCCACAAGACCTACTTGAGTGGCTTTCCCGGGACGGGTGGCTCAGTGCATCAACTGATGTCACTGCACTCCCTCTGACCGGGAGGATTTTCGGCACTAGCTTCTCAGCTAGGTCGAATTCAGTCGCTGTCTGGAGGAGAATTCTAGCGGCTGGCTGCTCTCATCGGGAGTTTTTCGTGGTTTCTCCGATCAACACCAGGCGAATGCCGGAGCACTACCCTAACGAACGGGCCACGGATCTCGAGCGATCTTTCCTTCCTCTTCCTTGTCCTATCTTCACCCTTTACATACACACACACCATTCATGCTGGGAGACCGGTCGGGAACGTAGAGCTTGTCCCGGCTGGGGCGGTGCCCCGCTGGTGGGAGATACTTGGTGTAGGAAATCCCGCAAGTCTACGGTAGGTCAGCGCCGGATCTCGCCATCTAGCGGGGAATGATCACAGCCACCTCCCGATGAAAAAACACCCACTACACTTACGGGACTAATGTCCTGAGAAGTTGACTCGCACACAAACACCAATCAATCAATCATTGAGCGGCTCTGCGCATCCATTGATGGCACCGCAATGGAAAGCTCTAGGGTTCGAGCACCGATCATGGCAGGATCTTCGACACTCGCTTCATAGTTACTCGGTCGAATTCAGTTGCGGAGTGGAGGAGAATTCTAGCGGGCGGCAGTTCTAATCGGTAGTTTACCGTTGTTACTCCGATCAACACTAGGCGAATGTTGGAGCAGTACCCTAACAAACGGGTCGCTGACTGCGCGCGATCTTCCCTTCCTCGATCCATCTTCATCGTTTTTAATTTCGATTGATGGATCGTTTCCGAGAGTTCATTTTTTTTTTCGAAATTTTTCACAAAACTTACTTTTGACATGTGGTACTTGATAAATACATCGACGAAACGTATTTATGACCATCAAAAGTGTATTTGGGAGAGCGCTTTAAACTAGAGATAAAGCCCCTATCCTCGTACTTGTTGCATGTCTTCCAGGTTGTTCCGACGCCTATAGGAGACACATACCAAGCCTCTGCAGTCGCGCTCCTTCCACCTATCAGCTGCGCTTCCACGTTGACGTAAGACGCTGCCACCACAAGCGAATTTTCCGCTTCGAATGGCAGGTGAATTGGTATGGCAGAGCACGAGCACTCGCTTCCAGCTATATTTAGCCGCGCTGATTATCGAAAACAACAGCGCGGTGCTCCGATGACGCGCGAGGGGAAAGGGCGGAAGGAAGTGGTGTCAAGGTCTTCTACTGGTGGCAATGGCACGTTTTGTGGCACTGTAGCAAGCCCCGAGCTTCTCTGCGCAACTAGCGTCGGGAAAGGAAACTATTAGCAGTAACACCGCCGTTTTACAATAGGGATGGCGTTGTCTCTGTTCGCGGGGTGATGAACTGCGTGGAGGGGCCATTTCGTCGTGCCACGGACTCCCACTCGTGGCATCGACCTTGACAACACTGGCGTAAGGGGTATTCCATAAATTACGTAACGCTAAAAGGGGAGGGAGGGGGTGTGAGGCAGCGTTAAGCTGCGTTACGTAGAGATTGGGAAGTGCGTTACAAGGAGGAGGGGAGCATTGAAAATACTCGAAATTTGCGTTACGTAATTTATGGAGTGCCCCCTAAGGAAAAGGAGTAAGGGATACCTGTGACGGAGTACACGTGGAGAGAAACGGAGATGCGGAGGGGGAGAAGGAGGTATATATTCATTCATATAGAGTGACTTCTGACAGATCATCAGCTGCACGCGGTTATCCAATGGAAAGCAGCGTTACGACTACAATGTTTGGTTTTGAAACACTCGATTAGATAACCGCGTCCCAGCTGCAGATCTGTCAGACGTCACTCTATTTAAAACGGAGTGTGGTCATGAAGAGATTGGCAATGGGAATTGTGGAGGAAGAGAGGGGAAACGCACACTCCTCCTCAAATAACCGATAACGGAATTTGTTTAGCACAAGAATGGGAAAGGAAACAACAAGAAGGCGAGAAAGCAGCCAAAGAGGAGAGCGAGGCGAAGGCAACCCAGGAGGAAAGAGTCCCGGACGACAGGGTTTCCGTAGTCGTCACATCAAGGGAGTGTCGGGTGAAGTTCAGGAGAGGGCGTGCCTGGGGTGAACCCGAGGAGGCGTGTCCCAGGGGCAAAGAACCGAAGCGGGAAGGGCTCGACGGAACGTGCTCGACGCGCGCTCTCGCTCTTATCGATCGCGGACGCCCGCGGCGCTTTTTCTCCGCTCTGGCGGCCAAGCTCCAAACTAGAAAGCATCGGCGCCCGGCGCGGGCCGCGCGGCGGAGACATCTGGTGGCGCATCGCGGAGACTGCGCCAGATAAGAAAACAACGGGATTCGATTTTCATTGGCGACAGGCGTGGGAACGCAGTAGGAAACGGGTGGAATCGGGCGGGGGGGAGGGGAGGGGATGGCGCCGTTGCACAAGGCGTGAGTCAGCCGAGGCCGCGGGTTGCTTGCCCGTACGTCACGTGCGCAGAGCTCGCCGCCCAACTGGCCCACTGGCAGTGCAGGTGTAATATATTATGTATTACAGGTTGCACATACAATAACGTGCATTTGAATTCTAATTCAGAAGTTATACTTCGAGAGATTACTATTTATTCATTTAAATGGAGAAAATATCCGAAATATAAATCCGATATTTAATATATAAAATATAATTATATATAATATACAAAATATCCGATACTTAAATCCGAAAATGTCAAATCATGAGAAGTGGCCTTTTGGACATTTCATTTGTCTTTGGAGTAAATACGTTTCCATCACTTGGCTTCAAATAATGTAGGACTTGTGTCTCAAATATTCAGGTCATGCTTGTTGTCCAACACTGTTGGACCCTCCTCTATCGGATGTCGCTTAAGCTGCTACGCGTGCGTGTACTTCACCATTCACGATGCAATATGCACGAAAAGAGACACTTCGCCCACATTTGGGTAGCACGTATGACATCGTATGACATTACTGACCTGGGAGATTGAGGACGGCGGGCAGAGGCGGAGCCAATATCCAGGGCACTATGCTTCGATTTAAACGTAGCTACCCTTCAAGGTCACGAGCTGGAAGGAGATGGGAACAATGTCATCCAATCAGGAGCTTCGTTAGGACGTACATTTTTGGCATTGGAGCTCCCGATTGGATAACAATGCTCCCTTCTCCATCCAGTTCGTGACATTGAAGTGCGGCTAGGCTTCAATCGGTGTATAGACAAGGCGGCTTGCAGGGTGGTTGGAGTTTGGGAGGGGCGGCTGGAGTCTGTTTTGGGGTAGCAGTGGGTCGTTGGAGGAGAGACCTCGTGGAAAACACAGGCGCTGGAACGAGGCATGTCCAGGGCAAGCCGTTGTGCTCGCTTCGTAGTGCATGCGGCCCCCCCCTCTTCACCAACTCATTTAAGAGTGCTTTGGACTCGAGAAGAAATGCTAGAACAATTTTGTACTCTATGTGTAGTACAAAACAATACTACATAAGAAACACGAAGCAGTTCTCAGATATGATTATAATATCATATCATTCAAAAACTACGTGAAGTTACTGTTTTGTAAAATAAATACAGAAAATTATGAATAATATTATATAAACTACACTGAGAGATACCATACTACGGTAGCATTATTTTAGCGTGGCTGCTCAAGGTCGTGGTCTCAAAACTACCGGAAGAGTTCATTCTTCAAACATTGCTGTTTTGGGGGAGCGCGTCCTTTCCCAGCACGTCTTGACAGTCCTACTCCAGTTGTATAAACATTGACCCTGACTGTCCGTATCTGCGAGGTGCAAGCTTCCAGTCGCGTTCTTCTAGAGTGGAGCATTTGTACGTGATTCGGAAGTTGTGTTTTAAGTGATTATCGTTCCGTTAGTGATCATTACAATGCGTCCGGTTCAGAGCAAGTTTCACAAAGGAGGGCTTCATAGTCAGAAACCTAAAGTAGTTTCCAACGCATATCATTTTATGAAGAGAGAAGCAAATTGTGTTAAAAATGTCACAGCAGTTCTTAAAAGAGTGGCAGATGCTACGGGTGTTTCGGGATGACGTATCCGCGGGCTTAATAAGAAAATTAATTCTATTGAACCTAGGGAATCGTGTTCATATTGAACTTCTACTAAAGAGAGGAAAAGGAAGAACGTGGAATCTGCTCTCGAGAGATTCAATGAGAGTCATTCGCCGCAAAATGATTTAATGCACTATATCAAGAAATGGTTATTTGTAAAAGGCGCAAACGATAGAAATGCTAATTATGATAGTGAGGAAACGGGAAACAGTGGAAAAGATTAAGACGATGGCGGCAGAGCTGCGCCATCACGTGAATTTAGTGCTTCTCTACTACCGAACGAAGACACTATAGCAAATTAATTTCCAAGTAAGTTCGCTAGCACGTGCGGTGCGAATGTTTTTGGAATGGGCAGACGCGCGAAAGTCGCCTCCTGGCTCCCTCCCCACCACTTTCAGGTTCCCCCTCTACTCGCGAATCCCAGCGGCCACGCTAGAAAAATTTAGCTGTACATTTAAACGTAATTTCTGAAGGAATCTATTCCCGGAAAAGGTTCAACAGTACTGAAAAAATATTTCGAACGCAAAAACCACTTACGGGATTTCGGAACTTCAAAATTATTTTAAAAACATACTGAGAGCGATAGACACACAACAGCGAACACAGAGATTGCCAATGTTGTTAGTATGCAACAGAAGGTCCTGGATTGGGGTTCTAACGGTGCCACATTTTCGAAACCATCTAATTAGCTAAAATATAGTGGCCTGGTTTTCTGATCGGTCAATTCTGTCCTTTACTCTGATCAAATCGAAGAGGGTGTGGAGCAGCAACTTCGACATCGGGTTCCATGCGGCATAGTTCAATACCTAATACTCTCGCAATACTAACATACATTACATAATTTTTTTTTATTTTAACAATTATAATTTGTTAATTTTTTAAAAAATTAACAGTCTTTAGGTGGCACTGAACATTGCCATAACGTTCCGGCATGATCCCTTCACAAATAAATGTACGATTGGAAAAACTATACATTTTCATTTAGTTCGTTTTTGTCCCCACATTTTACTGCCTATTCTTACGAGTGACAAATTCACAATTGTCGGATGATAAATATAGTCACTTCAGCACACTTATCAATAGGAAAACTATTATTGGTTGTATGTGGATGTCACGATCTACCATTAAATGTTTAATGGAGAGAATTTAAGGTTGAATGGAAAATAGTATAATGCTCTTTTAGTATAAATTCTAGACGCGGTTACGAGAGGTCACTTCATTCTTACTTTTAATGGCAAGAACATCTTTATGAAAACGAGGAAACGAAAATCAGAAACACAAAAATATTTAAGAAATGTGAGCATTGTGTGGGTGCTGTTTTCTTCTTTTCTTCGCTCTTAAACAACAATGATGTAATCCCTCTCTTGCTTCCACATCTCCCAAAATAAACTGCACATTCATGCTCCAAAATAAACTGTACATTTATGCTAACAATTCCTTCCCTAAGACTTTTTTTTCTAGCGGAGAGCTGTTCTTCGGCGTTGGGGTTTCGCCGAGTTTCCTCATCCAACGGTATCTCGCGTTGTGCGACCCACCACGGCTCTCCAGCAGCCTGCTCGTCCCCTTTATTGCCTTCTCTCCTCCTCCCCCGCAGCTTCCTGCCCTCCAGAACTCCTAGCGGCGGAGGCGGGAAGTCTTTCCCTGCGGGAGGGATGGTCCCCGGCGGGAGCGGAGCACCGCCCGCCCCGCCCCGCTCCGCTCCGCCCCGCCCCGCGCGCAGCACAAAGTTCCTCTGGCTCAACCGCCGCCGCCCTCCTCACCCCCCGCCCTGTTATACGCAAGCCCCGTCTGGACTAACGCATCACCTACAACCATAAGTAAACTGCAAATACACAAAATAGATTTCCCGATTAGCAAATCACGCTCAATGGCTTGTATCTCTTGCGTCAGCTCTTGCGGCGTCGACCGAGGCTTTGTTGCTGGGGGGACGTGGTTTGTGCAATCATCTCTAGATCGCAGCGCTAAAAAAGGCAAAACAGGCTTTTTGAAAAAAAAATTCTTAGAATTTGTTTGATGGACCCGAAAAATTCCCCAGTTCCCATGACAGAGACGTGACGAAAGCCCCTTCATTTGTCTTGATTGGTGGACGGGAAGGGGTCTAACCGTGACTGACGGAGAATGCACGCCAGGACGGACGGAGCTTACTCGAATACCATAAAAGGATTCGTTCCACAGGGCAGCGATTTAAGTATTCCATCATTTACAGGTAAATCGCAAATTGCATCTTTTCACCTCATTTGCTGTTGTAATGACTGCTTTTACGTTTATTAATGTATGTAGAAGAGAAGCAATTGTATTAAATATCCTGGGTATCTTTGTTTGTAAATGTATTTGGCATTTTGGGTCGATTGTCTGACTTAGCCGGCTAACTAACGGTGTCCCCCATGCCTTGGGTACAGAATAATTCCCACACTGGGGTGGGGGGGGGCTAAGAGAGACATGTAGCGAAGTATTCCCCTCACCGGAACTAATAAACTCCGGGTGCCTGAGCTTTCCTTCGTCAAAAAGCTGCATAAACTGAGACGATTCTAAAGGAAAGCTACAATTCTCTTTTTCACTGGATTCATATATTTTTTTATTTCAAAAAGATAGGAAAGAATACAGTGAAACATTCTGTGGAAATGGGTTATGCTGTGATCAACGATTCAGGAGAAATAAACTCATTCTTGAAATGCACAACACAAAACGCCAAGTTCAAATTTCTATCACGAATTGAGACCATAAAAAGAAGAAAGCTGTGCTAGTCCTTCAGAGACGCTATATGCAACGTTTCTCGTCGGCACCCCTAGCCCAGTGTGGCCTAGTCGCAGAGCATTAGCATTTCCAAAAGAATCCAATTGAGTTCCCATTCCCGCGCGGGTTCAGCTAGTGGCGGAAATAATAAATGCAGAGAGGAAGCGATACCCCGTACTCTCTGGCTCGGAGCGCGGGCGCAGCAACGAAAACAGCAGAAGCGGAGGCGGAGGCGGAGGCGGAAGCGAGGCGGAGGCGCTGAGGCTGCGAGTGAGGCGAGGAACCCTCCGGAAGCAAAACAGCGGCGCCCGCGCCGGCGGAGAGCAGCGACGGGGCGAGGCGGGGTGGCGAGGCGGGGAGAGGCGAGGTGGGAAGAGGGGGGCGGGGCCAGGCGGGGCGGGCGAGCCGCGACGAGGGGGGAGGTGGGGCGGGACGGAGGCGTGGCGTGGTGGGGCAAGGCGGGGCTTGGCGGGGCGAGGCAGGGCGGGACGGGGCGGGGCGAGGCCGGGAGAGGCGGGGGGGAGCGGGGTCACGTGGGCGGAGCGCAGCGTCGGTGGCGTGTCAAGGAAAGGGTGGCGTCGTGGAGGGCATGTAGCGGGGGCGGCGTCGTTGAGGACGCGTGGGCGGAGCGCAGCTTCCGGAGGGTGGCGGGGAGGGGACAGTACAGGGCACGTGGCGGGGGCGAGGCGGAGCGGAGCGCAGCGCAGCGCCCGGGGCGTGGCGTGGCGGGGGCGGCGACGTGGCAGAGGAGGGGCCGGAGAGTGCAGGGCGCGAGTAGGGGGCGCGGCGCAGCGCGGGGTCGGGGGCGTGGTCGTGGATGGCGCATGGCGGGGGGAGGCAACGCTGCGTCGGCGGTGACGGGGACGAGGCGGGGGCGTTAAGAGGGCGGGGGCGGAGTCGTGAAGGGCGCGTGGCGGGGGTGGGGGAGGGGGCGGGGCAGGCGACGCAAACCGCGGAAATCTGCGGCGCGGCGCCGGAGGCCGACGGGGCCGGAGCGAGCACAAAAGGAGCAACCGAGAAACCCGCTGGTTTCAGGGATAGGGAAAGGAAAAGCAAAATTGTGAAACATGGCGAGATAAGTTCAAATAGGTTGTTCGCTTGGCAAGTTTCGGCTTGAACCAGGTCTGCGAGGAAGAGTCAAGGATGATTAGCGGATAACACAACAAGAGGGTTACTTACGTCCTGGCTAGAAAAATCACTGATGTATGAGGAATATTGATTCTCGGGAAATTTCAAATAACGATAATATTAAGAAATGCTTGATGAAACAGAGCTTGCTCACGCATATTTTCTGATCACCTTTAAGTACGTAGGTAAACATGAACAAAAAGTTCATGTACCCAGGCGAAAATGCACACATGGACGAATAAACGTTATCAACAGAGATGGGGCGCAGAGGAGCTTTTGACAGAGTTGAATATATTTCACATTCCGGAGATGTATCATTTTCTGTTCACTGGCCTCTTAAAGTAATAAAGCGAATACAAACACTTTTTTGTTCGCCGACGGACATATTCGCCTAATGCATTTTGGGTATAAAATGTGAACTTTAAGTGTCCAGCTGTTGTCATGTTCATTGACCAACAACGCTCGTTAGTTGTCTGAGAACACTGAAGCACTTACGTATTACATTTGCTCATTTTTACCGCATGGTTTCACTGGTTTGGACCGAGGACCCTTCACTATTCACACGATTAACAAAATGGAAAATGTCGCTTTTTAAGAGGTCAATGCGGGGGGAAAAAATGTGTATGAGACTAGGTATTCTTAACAATGGCCTAAAACGTGTTCTTCTATTTTTGCATATCTTGTATGATACTCGTAAAAGTCGCATTTAATGAAGAGCTATAGTTTGTTTTAAAAAATATCCAGTTTTCGCTGACTTCACAGGTCTAGAAGTATCATAGAAACAGCCTACACGTCACAGCTCATATTGCCCGGTTAAACAGCTCATACGCCAAATGGTGTGAATAAATCTTTATAAATAAACGGATCATTTAAAATTTTCTTTGCGTACGTTAATTTCTAATGAAATTATTTAGACTGCCCTTCTTGACGTGATTTTTAATTTCTTGGAAGGTCCATTGATTTTTTAGGGAGACATTCACAATAGAACAAAATTTATTTAACAATTTTGTTATACTGTGAATGTCTCCCTAAAAAATCCTTCCAAGAAATTAAAGGATCATTTAAAACATCATCCGGCTAATTTTAGGATCAGCCGGATGGCTGAAGTAAAGTGATTGGCAGAGTACCAAGCTTCTTATGTGTATAGGAAGTATTTTGTCATAAAAATTTGCCTAATGTGTTTGAAATTTTGCATTCCACAACCTCAAAATTGTTACGTGTGACTCGCAAAGGACGAAGGCCGGACAGTTGTCGCCAACTCTGAAGTGCGCGGCGAAGCTTCAGCTGAGGAAAACAATGAAGCTGGATGGAACTGTGTCAATTCCCTACCGCCTTGTTTTGGTTAATGTCAACTTCATCTAGCTAAAGTCCAAAGTACGTTTGGAAGTTATTTCTACTTCACATTTAATCCACCTATTTTCTATAAACTGAACATTAACCGTCTGATTCGGGAACTAACCACCGGCGTCGCTAGCCGAATTCGTTCACTACGCTCCGTAAAGTCACGGGGGTTAAGCGAATTCGAGACCTCGCGGGTTCCTGGTGGAAACCTGTAAGAAGTAATGTACTTCAGCTTCCGGGTCAACGACCCCCACCTCGATCAGGTTTTTGTCCAGTTTCATTGATCCATTCACAAATGAAGAGATGGTCCCTTGTTTTGTTGCTGGACATAAATGTAGTTTCACTTTGAGCACGTTTCGTTGAGGACTCCTTTTGCTTTTAGTGGTAGGAGTAGAGCTGAGGGTGAGTTACTCTTTTGTTAGCAATGCAGAAAAATCACATCAGCATTTTGTTTACCGTTGCAAATATGTTTCCTATAACTCGGGAACGAAAAACGTAGTTTTTCGAATGTTGCTAATCTCGCAGTTTTTTAAAATTTTATTATTATTATTATTTCTTTTTTTATATTTTATTCATCTTTCAACTATCGTATTTATAGTTAAAATGTTGTAGAGGGATTGTGGAACTTAAGAAAACGTGCGCAAATAATCTTCTCTCTCATTCGTCACATAGTTTCCATTGTTTTTTGACCAAATAAATCAAATCAAATCAAATTAAACCCTGGGATCTAGTGACGCCGAGCCCCTGGCCGAAAGGAGGAAAGGCACTGACCGACTGACTGCGACGTGGCGAGACTTGACAGATACAATAACGGAGGATTACTCCATGGCATGCACTCCACGCCCAACAAGGGTTCACATATGGGTTGCGCGAACGAAGCAAAACATTTTTTAAAAAATAATTTCGACTTTAGCCATAAAATATACGCGTATGAGAACTGACGAACACATTTAATTATTTTAACCAGAAGTCATGTTTTAACTTTTTTGAGCAAACTATTCATAAAACAACATTAGTTTCTCTTGGAAAATAAAGTTTAATCAACAGAAGAGGGATAATGCTGTTGAAGAAAATCACAAGACCCTTTTCACGATCCACATAACATTACTCTGGAAAAAAGTACTGTGGTAGAAGGTACTCTGACTCTGCAGAAGGAATGGAGCGAAGTTGCATGGTCTCGATTTACCTCTTCAGATTTACCGTACGTTATTAAATCACCATAGAAGCATAGAAGCAACCACCATCTCGCCTGCAACTCTCCAGATGACGCAAGCAGCGTATCTCTCCAACAGCTCTATGGAGTCCAGTATGTGATTATCTGCATGCTTACGAAATAACTCTTAATTCACGAACACGTGACTACTTTCTTTGGTGGTACCTAAAGGGGGCAAATCCCAAAATACCCACATGAGATAATAGAGCTCAGCAGAAATATTCTTCAAGCATCACAGAAGACATGTGTCTTAGGATTATCGCTAACTTCAGTGTTCATTTGCAGGAAGTTATGAACCGAAATGGTGGACATTTTGAGCATGTGCTGGTTAAAACAACTCTCCAAAAAGTGTTTTACGTTATAGTATATGTTGCGTTGAGTTTGTATTAACAATAAGTTTTTAATTTAAGAATAAAATGGAGATTCATTTCGTGCTGCTGCGTTGTCAGTCTTCCTCTGTTGCGCATTGTTATATAAACTAGTCACCTAGCGGCGGTTTCGTGAATTCGCGTTACTTCGTAACTCATGTATTTCTCCAAGCTCTACTGCTAATGCTACTGCTATTGAGATGCTCAACAGGATATCTAGTGCGACTCATGGTGTACGCCACGGTGTGACTCATAAATTATGTAACAAAAAAATGGTGACATTTCGTGCACAACCCTGTATGTGGTTATCTGTTGGCTTAATTATTATTAGCATAAATCACCAATTCAATTACTCCCACAACGAGCTTCCAATTTTTTCAGAGACGGGGAATAAAATGTTAAAAATGTGCACACAAATAACACAGGGGACGGAGAAAATGGTAGTTCGATTTACTTCGGCAAGCTGATTCCCATCTCGGCCTCGCGGGAGCTATTCAAATGATTTAGGAATCATCCACCCCCCAGCTCTAGGGTGCGAACCGGAAAGCATTTTGTAGGTGGATATCGCGATTATTTTCACAGGGATGCGAGGGGAATGATCTACGAGTGCCAACATTAAATGTTGGATATTCGCAGCACTTTAAATTTAGCCTTCTGAGCTCCGAGTGAATTAAATTAATACCGTTCATTAGAGGCTCATAAATTATTTTCACTTTTTAGTGCTCCTCTTATTCTTGGACTATTTTATTATACGTATATGTGTTTAATACGTAGACCTGAGCACTTAAGTACGTAGTATTAATGACTTTTGAAAGCATCTTGGAGATAACTGAAAAAAAAAAAATCAGTAACAAGCGTAGATCAAATATCTAAATTCATATTAACTAGGCAAACAAAGAAATCTCATTTCCCATTAAAAAGGTAAGATATATTCAATATTAAATTCCGTAAGAGTATTTAGAGATTCCGAACGCTAATAACATTTTTTTTAAAATTCTAGACAGTCGTGGAATATGGAATTGGCATCAACGTATAATACACTTCGAAAATATAATTAAAAATACTATTTTAAATCTCAAATATTAACCCATGGGGCATGAAAAACAATTACTCCACCCGATCCAGATATCGTTAAGTTAGATCACAAATGTCTAAGAACATTTGTCCCAGAATATTAATGAATTTCATTTCAATCAACATTCTCGGTGTTTACGAAAATACTGTCGCAGCAAGGTAATCAGGAGTGTGTATAAAATTAATCAGCCTATGTAAAATCACAGGCGATAAATACACGCCTGTATTTAATCTTCGTTTCAATCTGCCAACTACCCCCACACACATGCCTCCCTCACACACACAAAGAGGGGGAGAGAAAGAAAAAAGAGAAAGAGAAAAAGAGAGAGAAAGAGAGAGAGAGAGAGAAAAGAGAAGACACCGAGAGAGTGAGAAATAGATTATGGTAGGACGTCGTCTCTGGCGAGCAGATTGCAAATTAAAAAAAAACAAAAAACATTTGTCTACACACATGATATTAACAATTCCCCTCGCTCCCTTCGCTCATTATCTCTTTGTACATCTGTGTTCATTATATTTACGTTGTACTATGCCACCATGAAATAATTCGGCATAACCCGAGAGCAGCTTTTTTAATAACGGCAAACGAAAAGACCAATAGAAGGAGCCTAATGTCCATCATGAACACAGCGTCGCGATTACCGTGAGGGACTCAAGCGTAAGACTTCCATTACTCTTCGCATCAGGTCTCATGAAGGGATCAGGAGAGGTCTCATGAAGGGTTGAGGGGGTTGAAGTTTGAAAATACGGATACCTGAAAGGGAGGAGATAGCAATCACTGAAAAGAGAAATAAAGGGGGGGGGGCGACAAGAAAGGAGAGTGGCAACACAGGGAGGCTGGGACGTCGCGGATGCAGTTGCAGCCAACGCCGCGCACAAATTACGTACAATCCACTAAGCTCCTTTAACGCCGGCGGCCGTCGGCCCCGATGACAAACGGCGCCGCTCGCTCCCTTTAAGACATATTTACTCGCGCCGAGCTGTATTTACAGAGCACAGTCCATTGTGCCGGCGCTGCCTTCCGGAGCGGGCATTGTGTCCGGCCGGCAGGCAGGCACGGAGGGTCTCCCATGTTAATTTTTCATTTCTCACCGCCGCCCCGCGCCGCCCCGCGCCGTCACAATACTTCTGCAGACTCGCTGTTCTTTCGCGAATGTCAGGGTCCGCGGTCCACTCGCGCTCGCATGCCAAATACCTCTCTCCAGAGCGGAGCTTTCATCCTTATGAATACGGACTTCCGTTCCGAATGTAAAACCCTCTCTTTAATAGTTATTTTAGTGCGGCTTCTTTTGTTTGAAATCCTCTTATCCGCGGAAAGCGGCGAGAAATGCCAGCGAAGAAAGTGCCACTCCCCCCACCCCACCCCTCGAAAGAAGTGATAATTTCAACGCAAGGAGGAAGAAAGTTTAGGAATAACAGACAAATGAGGTGCTGTAGACGTTTTAAAAACAGTGATAACGATGAAAAAATCCGGTATGAAGCCACACCAAGTCGACTTGCACAGACGAACGAAAGTGGAATTAGAAGAAAACGGGAGCACAAAATGATAATGTGGTTGCTCAAAGATGAATAGCGGCGAAGGCAAAAAAAAATAGAGCTTAATAAAAAAACTTAAAAAATTCATTGAATAGATCAATTTTAAACTACATAACCTACAATAATAATAATAATAATAATAATAATAATAATAACAACAACAACAACAACAACAATAACGGAAATCTGGGATTTATCCCGCAACATTTATGTAAGAACTTCCCAGGTCTTTCAAAAGACAGGGAAGTACAAGACCTTGCTTTTTTGGGAACAGCCCACATTTTTCGCAAAGTATTCTTGAGGCACCGACAATTTCTAGATCTTCTCTTTAGAAAGTTGGATGCAACACGGAGTAGAATTTATATTCAACTAACTGATATCTTTTGTCGTGTATTATAATAATAATAATAATAATAAGAAGAAGAAGAAGAAGAAGAAGAATGTTAACAAGAAGAAGAATACATGTATTTCTACTTACAACTTAATCATACATTACAAAGAAAATCCAGAAGGTACTGACTGACCATTTCTTACATGGATCTCACAGTAGTAAACTCAAGCAAGCTTAGCTACTCCTACGGTCCAGGATAAAATAGTCTAGCCATATCGTTTGTTTGTTTTGAAGTTTTAAGTCATTGCTCCA
Organism: Acheta domesticus; assembly: GCA_031308135.1. Classification (NCBI taxonomy): domain Eukaryota; kingdom Metazoa; phylum Arthropoda; class Insecta; order Orthoptera; family Gryllidae; genus Acheta; species Acheta domesticus. The sequence goes on along the minus strand of JAHLJT010004567.1, from coordinate 14,663,065 downwards.
CAGTACAAGAGACTGTGGAGCAACACTACAACAATCGATCGGTCCCTCTAGTTTTGAAATTAGAGCATTTATTAATTATTTAAATACGAGAAATACTCGACTTGTCAAATTTTTATTCGCTTTTGAAAAACTTTCAGAGAGAATAATAAGCGTTCAGATCAGAAATTCGATTAGTACGAAAAGAACGGAGGGGAAAATGTCCTTGAACATGCACGCTGTGGACTCCTCTAATTGATTGCCAATTAAACTGAAGTGCGGTTCGTCCAGCAAGTTGGTTTGAAAAGATGATGAATGATTTGCGATTTCAAAGATAGATTTTGAAATAAGGTGATGTAATTCTTTTGAAAACTTGAGTACTTTTGCTTCATTTTGTATGAGAGTACATGCGACAAAGTATATGCTGTTTTATCACCACTAGTTTAATGCAAGTGCTCGTCGCAAATCCATTTAATGATGATAATAAAATGTTTCGTTAATTCAGAAGCGGAACCTGCGTCATTCTCTTGAACGTACTTCACACTACCCAACAACGAAAGTTAATAAAAAACCGATGGAGCCATTTTTTTGAGCGGACGGACTGACATACAGGATCCACAAAACATGAATTCTGGCACGAGTTAGCGGATTTTTTCTCTACATTTAGCAACTGGATTTATCCATTTTTTGGTTACCAGGGCCCTGTAATAATTATTTTTCTGCCGAAAATTCGCCGTTTTTTCGCGCAGCATTACATAACTTTCTCTCTATTCGGTAGCTCCACACTTAGCTCCAAAGGACTTGCATATTTGTCTCAGCAGGGGGGAGATTTCTTCACAGCGCCAGAAGTTGGAAAGAGATCAAAATATCATAGGTAACGTTCAGAACTGGTCGAAGTCTCGCGAGAGGTTTTACAAATCGCGTATTTGCATTTAGTGACAAGTTATAAAACCTGTTTTAATGTGCATTGTGATTATAGAGAAAACCAGTTTAAGGAATGCTTTCCAAGTGATTTTTTTTTATTTACATATCCTGAAATGCCTAACTGTACGTACTCTCGGCACGACCTTTGTATTATTACGTCTTGTGCCGTGGCTTATGCCGCTTAGCTAATTTACGAAAGGAATCTTCCTTTGACCACACATTAGTTACATCAGTTCATGGGGTGAAGTCAACGCAAGTCCCCACGCCAACACGCATCAAAGGATTGGTCACAGGTGCCATTAGAGAGATTGGAAACCCCTGACCCTTCGTAGTAAAGAATCTGAAATCGTGGGCCTTCTATTCGAGTTTCATTCAATCATCTAGGTGAGCTGAAACATGATACAAAACGTAATAAGTTACAAAAAAGAATAGGGAAAATCTAATTCGAAACTCTATGCCTGGCTAAGAGAAATTCAACGCAAAAACACGAGTGGCATAGCGTGACATAACGAGATCCAAACACACGAAAGTGTACTTCACAGCTTCAGGACTACGAAAAAGTCCAACACATATCGAATACATCAAAGAAAAAGTTTTTTTCAGATTTCTCAGATAAAACTTTGCTCGTAATTTTGTAAACCTGTGATACTGGAATATCACAAGTGCGCAACTTAGAAAACTCCTTTTAAAGAAGGAATCCCCTAAAACGTCCCCAACGGAGTTTTCTTATACCAATGGTCGCCTTTGTCACTCACCTGAATCGCTGATTCGAAATGGGATGTCTCTCTGGTTCAGCAAAGAGGCTCTAGATATAACGAAACATAAATGATGACAAGATTACGTGCAGAAAAAATGGGGACCATAAGGAAAGATGCATCATTGCAAGATTCGGAATAGGAAATGAATTAAAATGGAGTAAATGGAGAAGAGGAAGATAGACCATATACATGTGGATACGAATGAAAGATGGAGCATTTGTTAGAGACAGGTTTCAGGCAGGATTCACGACAGAAAGGAAAAGATATTCGAGAGAGAGGAAAAGAGAGAAAGAAAGATAATTGAAGGAAAAAGGAAAGTGTTATAGGAACAATAAACCCGGAACTTTGTTTTTACGAATGAAAGTACAGAACTTATTGAATTTATCCCATAGAGATAAATGAAATCGAAACCATATTCAAGTTCATTGGATGTTGTTAAGGTCAGACGTATTATTTGTGAACGAAAATGATCACTAGAATATATATATATATATATATATATATATATATATATATATATATATACAGCAAGTAACAGTAAGAAATAGTACAATACAGAAAGAAAAAATTCAAGTAAATGTAGATGGAAAATATCTTCAAAAATCGATGGTCTGCTTTACTTTAAAAGAAAAAGGTGGTACTATTTCATAATTAAGGACAATCGGTTCTTTCAGGTAGGAAGACGTGTTCCGAAGAAGTTCGAGACTCAAGTTCACCTAAGGTGGAATTCGCATAAAAGAGCAGGCAGAGTTTCTCGACCAAGAAGCGTGCTCGCACATCAAGGCGATCGAAGCGCGGTCACGCGCTGATAATTGGAGTTACATAATGAACTGTCACGGCCACTGTCGCGCAGCGGGCGACGCCGCAGCGACGAGCAGGGCCGGGGCACTGGCTCTGCCTGCCCTGGCAAATTCACATTCGAGTATCAACTTATAACATATCATTTTGTAGCTCTCGTGCTACACTTTATTTCTAGTACTCTTCAAATAGAAATAAACTACACTTCATTTTTACTTACGTCTTTTTCTTCAAATCTGTACTGAAACTGAGAGCCAATGAGAACCGTAAGTGTAGTACATGTTTTTTAATCGCAGGAAGTTACTCTGGACTTATCCCGCTCATGGCCCGGATATCCCCCTCAATACCCGGCGCAGACCTACCCTCGCCAAGCGGGGATTTCCCTAAACAGGTATCTCCCACCAGCGGGGCACCGCCCCAGCCGGGACAAGGTCTAAACTTCCGACTGGTCTCCTGGCATGTGTGGTAGTGTGGTACATGCAGCAAGCGTACGTGTTCGTAAGTAAGGGGTGAGGATATGACAAGGAAGAGAAACGAAAGATCGCACGCGGTCCATGGCCCGTTTGTTAGGGAACTGCTCCGGCATTCGCCCGGCGTTAATGGGAGACAGCACACAAAACTACCGATCAGAGCAGCCGGCCGCTAAACTTCTCCAGACAGCGGTTATATTCGACGTAGTCATGAAGCTAGAGACGGAAATCCTGGCACCGTCAGAAGTAGAATTCTAGGATATCCCGGTCAGAGACAGTGACATGAATTGATGACCTGAGCTACCTAACCCGATCTGTCTTGGCATGCACCGGCCAAAAATTAAAACGAAAGTGGAAATACTTATCAGGTATCCCTCTGTGGGCCTCGCGCTACACAGGGAAAACTACTTTCTCCTACCCCCCCCTCCGCACGGGCGCAGACCCGCAACCCTCTCCCAGGGCGAGCAGCCCCAAAGTGCTTCCAGCTGATTGGCGATCGGTGCGACAGCCCTGTTGACCTCTTCGCTCCGCGCCAATCACCGGGCAGGAAATTATAGAACTTCCAATATCTTCTGACTGTATTTGGATTTTATTATAGAACTCCCTTCCTACGACAGAGACGTAGAGAAGAAACTCTCGCGGTTCCAGTTAATGTGTGAAACCGTAACAAGAACCCTTGGTAAGAAAACCCGCAAAGAAACACAGTTAAAATTCTATAAGACAATGGCAACACCAACCCTGCTATACGGTAGCGAAAGCTGGGTTTTGAAACAAAGAGAAATGAGCAGAATACAGGCTTCAGAGTTGAAGTTTCTGAGGGCAGTAAAAGGTTGTACAAAAGCTCAACACGAAAGAAATCAAGACATTCGAAAAGAGTTAAAAGTTGTATCAGTCCTCGATCAAATCCAAAAGTATAAAAGAAATTGGACCCAACATCTATACAGAATGGAGAAGCAGCGCCTTCCTCAAAAGACCTGGAAATACCGACCTCTTGGAAAACGAGATCCCGGGAGACCAAGGAAAACGGTGGACCATCGAACCGGAACAGGCCGTTGGGCCTAGACCGTGAAGATGATGATAATGACGAACTCCCTTCCCCCCTCCTTACGAGGAGCACTACGCGCAAGTAAACAAACGCTTGGATGCGAAGGGCCGGCGGATGCATTTCGGGATTCGCCGAAGGACAGCGGACTCCCTGGGTCCCAAGGAATGCACCCGCTTCACACTATCTTTGGATCATTTCCAATGCGTGGAATTCGCATTTTCATTAACGACACCGAGTAGTCTCCACATCCCAGCTGTTTTTCTAGGTGTGCAATTTTTTGTCACATTTCGTCACTTCGATCTTTTTCATGCTCTGCTCTTCATCCTCGTTCCAAAAATCCAATCTTTGTGACATAATAATGTATTTTTTTCCAAGTTGGGACTAATGCGGGGGCGCGATAAAATGCATTCTTTGACTGTCAAGACGCAATAATTGATAAACGGAAGAATAATCCCTCTGTCGAGAGAGAACTAATGCAAAAATCAGTTCTCACCGTTTTAAGAGAACAGAATATTTACAAAAAGATGCCACAAAAATACGGAAAAATTGCTTTTCTGAATACTATTTAATCGAATCCCTTCTTATAACGAATATATTTTCCAACCTGACACTGTAGACACAAATATAAATGACATTCTTGTATAACAATATAAGCAAGCAGTACTCTTCATCCTAATCCTAGGACAATAATAAAAAAAACACACAAAAAAAACAAGTGTGCAAATGCATTAATTTTGCTGACAGATAAAATACACAATTAAAGAGGGGGCTTCTTGAAACAAGAAAGAAAGGCACCAAAAAACATTAAAATACTTCGTTCTACTGCTGAGCCTCTAAAAGCAGATTGGGATTTCAGCCACGTGGCCCAACGGGCTGCACGAAAAACGCGAGGCAGAGTCCACCATTTGCCCAAAGAACCGATAAATTCTCGCCACCGGAGCTGCCGCATTTTCACCCCCAACACGAACGCCGAGGCCCCAGCGCGGCGCGGGGCGGCGCGGGGCGGCGCGGGGCGGCGCGGGGCGGCGCGGGGCGGCGCGCTGGTATTTAACCGAACACGACCATAAGGGAGCGCGATCAATCGACTTCCAAAAAGTAAATGGCGAAAGTATATTTGTCAAAAGTAACAAACGAGCCGCGCCCGAAAAGCTTTAAAGTTCCGCACGTCAGCGCCCTGGCGGCCGGCCAAGGGAGCGGAGGCGCGCGCCGGGGCGGCGACGGGGCACAGACGCGTCGCGCCAGCGCCGTGCGACGACAAGAAACAGAAACAGAGCGTGAAACAGAATCGCGCGGAAGAATAAACATATACAGTAATCCCTCGACATGGGTTACGCTGTGGGTTCGCTATTCGCGAGTCGCGATTAGAGAAATGCTACCGTTTTTAACATTCGACATTCGCGAATGGGTCTTTTGGTCGTACATTTTCTTTGAAAGCGAGCACATTTCATTTCCTTTATCATTACAATCATCTGGGAGATGAACTCGGCAAACATCGGAGCTCGCAGTATAACTTTCTTCAAAAATTACACAAATGAAATGACAATTCATATTCATAGAATAACACAATTGTAAAATAATTCCATTCAGTTGTGTCAATTCCGAGGTAGGGGTTTTGGTCAAATAAACAGGAAAGCCATTCAGAATCTGTGCAACTCTCATTATAATGAGCTCATTGTAGAGGAGCTTCGGGAAATCATCAGTGAAGAAAACCTCATCGACGGTAATGATGAAGTAACGGAAGCGAAACTGCGTCCTGGAGCAACTTCAATGTCAAAACTGTTGATGGCGTTCTATAATCAGCAAGCTCTGGCATACGAATGTGATCAAAAAATGGAAATATCTTCGAAATTTAGAGAGAATAGAAGTAGGAACTCTTTCATATTTGGATATTAGAACAGCGAGAAAGGCGTTGAAACAAAAAAAAATTAGCAAATCCTATATCCAATCATTTTCAACATCGAAATAAGTTTCAAATATTATTTTATTTCTTCATTTTGGAATGTTAATTGTTACATCTGTTTGTAGTAGCGCTTAATAAGTTGTACTGTAATTGATTGTCAGATTTTTTTTCTTTTTTAAGTAGTTTTTCGATATCCAAGAACCTAACCCGTCTTTCTTCATTAAAAGCTAGACTTAACATTCGCGTGGTTTCTTGGGAACCTAACTCTCGCGAATGTTGATGGATTACTATACATTATTTCTATAGCGCAGTTTTCAATGACCCATAGAACTGCACTACAGAACAAGTGACAAACTTCAAATATCTTGCATGTAACGTTACTGGCCTTAAACAGAATGATATACAGAAGAAAATAGAAAGATATAATTACATTAATGGTCTTCTAAAAGAGCTTTTGGAAGGAAACTAAATTCAGATATCCTCCTAAAATTTTATAGAACAGTTTCAGTTCCTATTCTGCGTATGGATGCGAGAATTGGGTATCATCACAAGTGGATAAAAGAAGACTAGAAATCAGTGAAATTAAATTCTTAAGGTGGGTGACAGGATATTCAAAATTAGACCATTAGACAAACAATAGTGTGTGCATATGTATGTACGTGTGTATATATATATATATATATATATATATATATATATATATATATATATATAATGAAAAAATAACAGCATATAGAGCAAAATGGCTTATGCTTATAAAGAGAATGAATGCCTCAAGATTTCCACGACCAATGTACAATTATATCCCACAAGAAAGAAGACATGTTGATCGACCACCAAAGAGATGGAAAGATCAGTAGGTGCACCAGGCAATATTGCCTAAGCACGAAGAAGATTATTTCTATAACGTTTATGTGAAAATTCATTTTCCAGATGAACTACACAGTCAATCGCAGCAAATAAAGTGTTGCTTGAAAGCTTGAAGCCCCCTCGTCTGCACTATAGTTTACAAGTTACGTATTGAATATGTTTCGAAATGTCGACAACACGCGCAACGCGGCGGTATGGCGGGTAGTATCCAGGTCACGTAAGGCACCACACGGCGAGGACGGTGGCAAGAAGCAAGTTGAGCAGGCCAGAGCAGAGCAGGGCAAAGCAGGCAGGGCAATGCAGAGCAGGGCAATGCAGAGCGGGACAATGCAGAGCAGGACAATGCAGAGCACACCAGGCCAGACTAGGAAGAAGATGCACTGTAGACAGAATGCACTCCTTTTCCTGAGTAGATGAATAAGGTAAATCTAGTCAAGTAAAAGGTTTCGGCTTTAAAGTTTCCGTGCGATTTTCACAACAGAAGCAACGATGGAAAATTAAACCAAAAATAAACAAAAGTAGTGAGAATACGGAGCATCAAGAAAATTTTCCCTCCCTAGTATTTTTTACTCAACTACTGTTTTAAAAAAGTGAATGACATTTAAAAGATAAAAAATGCGGAATAAATTAAAGTAAGAAACCATCCTCTGGCTTTAATACTAGAGGTGTAGGTTACTTTCGAAAAAACTTGAACTGTTGTAATTTTCAAAATGTCAGAGGTTTTAATGTAAATCGAAAATAAAACTTATTAGTTTTGTTTAGTCGAGTAAAATATGTAAAGAAACACTTTTAAGAACAATTTTTACAAACTTTTTAACTACAAGAAAATTATGAAAATGTTGCACAGTTCCCTCACAACTAAAATATCTTAATGATTCACAAATCATAAAGATCATCATCATCCTCGCGGTGTGTGCAAAACTAAAATATCTTAAAGAGGCACAACTAAATTTTGCTCCTGGAACGTTTAGCAAGTTCCAGCTTAAAAGTTTCCAATATGAGACACAATGCATGGCACATCCACCAGGAGAGACGAGACAGATATCCCGCCTTGTGGGTCTAAAATTGCACTTATCTACTCGCCGCCTCCATTTTTAGAACTAGTATACCTTAATCCTGACATGTGGGCATAGTGACAGCACCAAAGAACCTTAAACTCGGATTTTACGACGGTAACATCGATACCATATTGTTGAGGTGATCCCAATAATTTCCCTGGCTGTTTTATAGTATGGGAAGGAAAAGTACACATAAAGGAATGGGGGCGAGCGGGGCCCGAGGCAGAGCGTGAGCGAAGCTCGGCGCTAGCCACCCGGAAAGGAAACGGGGGCCAGGAGCAGCGAGGAAGGCTGGACACGGTGTCCTGGCGGGTTGCGGGTCGCGCCTGCCACGGCCCGATAATCTTGCGCCTGGCCCCTAAGCCGCGAGGCAGCACGGTATCGCGCTTCGAATTTATTAGGGCGGCGTGCGGGCCCTCAAGTTGAGCGTCGGCTTTAAGGCGGGGGGAGCGGGGGAGGGTAGGTGGCAAGTGAGCGAGGGCAACCATTTGGATGATGAAAAGACTCCATCAGTAGGAAGCGTTTGACGCGAGAAACATCGAACCAAATACTTTAGAAGCCACTATACTAAGCAAAAGACATTTGTCAACAGAAATAATAGTTTCCTCACTTTTTAGTTTACTCAAACTGACCAAATCAGGATATATACAGAATTAATAAACGTTCCTAAAGAAAGCTTTGAAGTATATTCAATATTGAAAACGCCAGGAAGTACAAAACTTAATTTATTAAATGTACATAGGTTGGGTAAAACGTAACGAGAATATTGCTGTAACATAAAACTGGTGAGTCGGCGTGCAGCCATTTGTCGTGACAAAAGGAAGGACTATGAGAAGAGTGTGTGTAGCGAGCGGGAACAGTAATCCGACAGTTTCCCGAAAGGAAAAACTCTACCGCAGTGTGTAAATCGTTCAACTTTAAAGTAATAGTGTAAGCGCCCTAACGTCATGTTTACGAAGGTAGAGCAACGTTCGTGGCTCAAAACTGAAGTGTACGAGGTCGGAGTCAGCAAGACTGTGTTCAGGAACTGTATGAAGCATGCGGTGATGCAGCGTTGCCATTCTCCACAGTCGCACGAATGGGTTAAAGCGTTCAGATTAGGCAGAGATGATGTGAAGCATAATCCTCGAACAGGACGACTCCAGGATGGAGAGCTCTTGCGCCGCTGGATATGGGAGATTCTGAAGCATCCACCTTACTCTCCGATATGAGTCCCTGCGATTACGATCTCTTCAGCGAAATGAAAGAACCACTGCGAAGAACACGGTACAATAGCACAGAAGAAATTATTCATGCTATAAGGCGGTCAATATGGGACATCAACAGAAACGGACACGCAGTGCTGTACCACGCCTTCTATACCATTAGCTAAAGGTCATTACTGACGGAGGCGATTATACTGAAGGTGTGCAAATGTGAATACCTTGTCAATAAAGTCATTTCAGAGAGAAAAATACTTCATTACTTTTTATCGAACCCTTGTGTATCGTGCATTATGCGCCTCTGAAGCACTGACATCGTTGATGGGAAAAAAAAATGTTTCAGAGAAACTAATAATACAAAATACTTCCCAATTTACAGTAATTAATTGTTGAAATACGGTGTAATTTTCTAGCTTGTGAACATGGAACTCGGGCAGTGACTTAATGGTTCTGTTGGGCGCTTCCTCCTAACCGCAATTTAGATTAATAATATACGCGTTCTTGTGTTTTCAAGACTCAGTTAATCACAGTGGGTGTGTAAGACCGTAATTTGAACTTATCATTCATTATTTTAAAAAAACCCTCATTTTAAATTATCTTCTTTTACACACTTTACATTTCTGAGGATTCATTCATTACACCACAATAGTCTTGTAATTAAATGTCTTCCCATAGAAAAACTCATTCTGTTTTCTGTGGTACACTGGCGGTAATCAGATGCGATGTCGCGCAGTGCTACAGATACCGGTCGATAAGATTTACTAACACTTTCACGCATGTAATCTAGTGGTGCTACAAAAAAACATTTTCTCATATTACTAGTAACGTCTACGTAATTTCTCGTTAGATTTGTAACGGCTACATTCAAAATTAATAGAAATTTATTGTTATAAGCCCCGTTGAAACCCTCACGTCTTTCAAATTTGCAAAAATATTTGTCTGAGCTGGGATTCAAACTTCCACGCGCTAGGCTCCGCAAGAAGTCATCCTACTGGGTATATCACCAAAAGAACACCTAAATTTCTTCACGCAGAAAAGAGAAAGGGAACTTTTGCAATTTTGGAAATTTCAGAGGATTTAATGTAAATGGGTTCTTCGCCACATTATTAACAGAAATCTTCATCATTCAAGCAAAATATTTCAAGAAAAAATCTGAGTCGTGTTTACAAAAAGTATGATTTTTTTTTCAATTGACCAAATTTTAACTCTAAAATATGCGAATGGTCATACGTTCATTAATATTAACATACATCTTAAATACTTAGTTCTATGATGACGTCCAACCACACTTTAAAGTTAAGGAATTTTTGAAAATTCAAAGATTTTACTAAAAATCGGACAGGCGGCATATTTATAAGCATTGCTCTAATAGAGCGAAGAATCTAAAGAAATTAAAAAAACTGGTCATTTTGAGAACATTTAGAAAATGCCCTTAAGGATTCATGTAAAGTTTAACTAAAAATGAAAATATTAATCTTTAATTCAATGGGCCACGACAACACTCAGATCGATCGAGTAATATCGATTTTGGGGATAACCTGTTTAGGGTTTAGGCACCACTGTTCGCAGATGGATAGACAGACAAATAATTGTTTGGAAAACATCTACTTTTTCGGTTTCGAGAACCTCGCTTTTAACGTGTTTTCTGCCGAAAATTCGGTACATTTTTCTGCAGCGTATTACTATCACTTTCCCTATATTAAACAATAGTTTTCAATTTTTTACCACGTAGTATTAAATATGAAAGTAACAACTGACACACCAAGATGTTACCCGAAATAGTTGGCAGACATTACTTTGTGAGGAATTCATTGTTTACTTTTAGTTTAGGACATTCTTTCTTGCAAAGCGTGAAAACGTTATATGTTTAGATTTTCAGACATTTAGTGTGAATGTTTGAGACGTTTGTATGAGACAGAATCATAACTATTTCTGCTATGGGTCTGAGTGTTGAAATGTCTTGATGCATTGGGATCTTCATATGAAGCGTTATATCTTCGATGAAGAAAGCCCTCTCTACGAAATACACAATAGATACCTGAGCATTTCCTTGGGAGCTACGAGACTTAACAAAATTATTCTTGGCATATGACCTAAAGCAGTGGACGAAGAAAAACGAGTTCCAGAGAAGTTAATATTCATGTGGTACTGTGGATCTCATTCTGTAGAGAATTCATTAGAGCAATTCATTGTCAAACCCTCGTTCTATATCTCAGAAAAACAGCTGAAAAATAGAGTTTGGATTGAAGGATTTGAGTTGTGATCAACTCGATAGGACTGATTCACAGCTCCGCGAGTTTCTCTAAACGTGAACGGGGTATCAGGAGAATCTTCATTAGTAACAGCTAGCTTAGAATTAGCAACAGCTTTATACACTGCAGGAGAAGTTTTAGAAATGCTTTTTGCCACGGCTAGGAGTAGGTTTACTGGGCAGTAAGATGTCGTGTCACGTTGGTGAATTTTAATTATTTCATTTTCTGAAAACGTTGGATTCTGCTACCTTGGAATCTAGCTTGGGAGTTCAACAAGCTGCGCGCGATACAGTTCATAAATGCTAATCACCATATACTCTTCAACGATCACGCCAATGCGATATATGTGAATATAACTCGTACTTGCAAGCAGATGCGCTCCGACCTGAACACGAGTGATCACATTTATAGGTGATCCACCCCCAGCTCGAACCTCACATATAACGTAAGCATGCAGATAAAGTAAGCTCGAGGTTCTCGCAGTTGCCTCTTCTCCAGTGAGAAGGTACTCATTTTTTGTCTTCCTACTTACCGTTCTCAAAATTTTAATCTTGACGAACTGTCGCCATCCTCAGAGACGTGAGGTGTCCGAGGTCATTCTCTGACAACCCAGTTTTGCTCACTACTCTCGAACTAATTCGCGTATCCTGTAAATAAACTATGTTGAAGGATTGTGCTTAGTGTCTGAGGAAACTGTCACATTCATTCCATAATAAAGGGTCTCGAAATTGCAGTTCTGCTTACGATTATCATTTGGTACCACAGGCCAAATATAAATAATTTTAAGATTTTCAATTAGAAGGGCCTTTGGATACATTTAAGAACGTTTCATAGAACCATTTATATATGGGAGTTAACACACCAATAACATAACCCACGGCTACAAGAATCTTCCAAGCCCAAGACAAGGGTGCGTAGGAAGCTAGTATTTACTTGTTGAAGGAGCCATAAAGAGTTCAAACAAAACCACAAATTAACAACAAAAATCGAAACGATAGGGTCCGCTTAGCTAGCAGTGGTTTCACCTTAGCAGCGAGAGGACGCGCAGAACTGAAGAATCGGACACGCACAGGGGGTACCAGGTTCGTTCTTAGCATCATGCCTTCATCACTCACAGCGAACCCAACGCCAAAATTGACCAGAATGGAAAATGCTAAAGGTGAAGGATGTACCGTGGCTTTTGCGGCTTCATAATTGAATCGCTCTAATTACAAAAGATGTAAAGGGCATGTAAGGAAAATGTGACAATTAAAAAATTAAAAAAGAAGCAAACACGAACGCGTCACGTTGACCGCCCAGACATGACGCGTGCGGACAACACTCTACTATATTAAAATCAATAACCTGACCTGCGCGAGGCCTCCAGGAACTATCGACCTGCTATCGCCCGCTACAATGTCCAAGTTGTAGCAGCAAATGGAGTGGAAAGTAGGTCAGGTTTGATGTTTGTCATTTCAGAAACAAAATCGAAAGTGTACGATGAGTGACAATGGGATAATATTGTAAATATTTATTGCAAATTCGAACGGAAACATGCCTTTTGAATATTTTACTATTTTTTTCTTTTGTAAATCAATTTACATACATTTTGTTTAGAAAATAAAAACAAGAGAAATTAATTATCCACCCATGATAGACGAATTTTGTCTTCAAAACGTGCGAAATTGGATAATCCCAATCAATTCTTAATGAATTATCCTTCTTCGTTTATAATTTGAAAAAATACACTTTAAAAATAAACACTGCATTTCGCGCTGAAAGTTGTTCCTTCGGGTGGTTCGTTAGGTTCCACCATCGCAGCACCATCGCAGCAACAATTTGCAACCGACTGCAGATCATAAATAGCCACATTTACCATCAATAAGAAAACATGACATTTTGACATACGACCTTTGACTTTTAATGACGATTTATAAAATATCGTCGCGATACAAAGTAACGTGCTTATCCCATGTATACGATGTAAATATATGTAATTAAATTATCGGAACTCAACATCTGCACGCGAACTTCAAACAGGAGGCATAAAACAAAGTATATTGCTTCAATACGAACGGCTTTCAGTTCAGAGCATTCAGTATGATGTGAGGAATACCCGCGTTGGTCGGTAATACCAAAATATACAGATATAATCTCGCACAGAGCTCTCTGGCTTCTAAAAATTAATGCTACGCGAATTCAGTCTTAATGAAGAAAAAAACGAAACATGTTAATGATTATTTAATTGGCTGAAAAGGTAATTTGACGGAATGATTTATTGAAAGAACGCTTGTCCACTATTATCTACGTGGGTTTTTAATAAAAAGTCATCACGCACGAACTGCATTCAGCAGATGAAATGTGTAACAATTTATTTCCAATCAACATAGGACAGAAGCCTAAACCCCTACAATATGTTTTATACCACATCAAAATTTTAAAAAAAGCAATCCAATAAAAAAATGTAATGTTCTTTTACGACTCAGACGTTGACGAAATAGTACATTAATTACATGTTATTTGAAGAGAGTAAACCAACTTCCTGATTGTTAATAATATATTCATTAGGAAGTTTCATTTTTCCATGTAAACACCCGGCTGCGATCGAAGTCCACTCCAAGTTGCTTGTGCCACCAGTGTCGCTGAGAGAAAATCCGGGCCCCGATACAAAGAAATGTGGATCCTTAAACAAAATGTTACACATGCCAATGTGTATGCTCTTATTTAATTCAGGATACTACATTGATTCACTTAGATAATACACAGTACCCGTCAAAACTGTTCACAGTTTCATATTTGCGGTGCCCAGTATGTGAAATACAAAATGTAATGCCTTTTAATTTTGAAAATATACATTAACTTGCAAAAACTGAAGTTAAAGCATATTTTTGAAACAACAGTTGAAATGTTTTATATTTTCAACGGTATATACATGAATGTGTGAATATGAAGTACGACGAAAATCCTGTTGTCAAACCTACCTTAAAAATGTAACACATCCAAATAATTACGATCATTGAAATATATTTTTAAATTAACACGAGTCAGATGACTAGTGAACATTGCTTTTATATACACTATTATTTACAATCGGAAACACTCTTCTAAATGAATAAATAAAAATCGCTCTTTTCGCTTCACTAATGATTCATACACAATTGTCGGCTACTTTCTATAGATCGATTAGAACTCGAACGATGAAACAAGGAACAAATGAAAGCAGTTTATCGTTCCTTGTAATAATTCTAAGGTATTGCTAAACTCAGGAGTTTCTACTATAAAACCGGTTAATAACAACAAGTGATAACATATCTAAAGCCCATTACCTTTCATTTAGAGAAAAAAAATGTTTACTTACTGCCCAAAAAATGATAGCCCGACTGCATCCAATTCCGTTTTGCTCCCTAGTACGAGGATTGATTTCTATGTTTCCCGTGGTCTACCAACGATCATATTGATCGAGTATAATTCATTCACTTCTGTTTTCAAGAAACATTTTCATGTCATTTTAGAGCAATATCAACGATGAAAGCGGCCGACTCGCGCTATCACAGTTCGCGACCGTCTTCTTCCTTCGCTAACTTCACACACTCAAGATTCTGCCACGCTCACCTGTGTTTCTGTGGCTGGTGCGACAACCTCTATTTGCACTACTTATGAAAGCAAACTTCATTAAAAGTTTTACTCCTTCCGAAACAGCGTACGAACGAAACGGGAGGCAGTGGCAATGTGCCGCCTCAGGTAACGCCAAGTGAAAGGGAATTCGCCGGGCGGGATGCAGTCGGACGATTGCGTCCCTCGCAGGGCGGAGGGCCGGCGCGCCGCGCAGTGGCAGCGGCCGAGCACACAGGCAGCGCCGCCGAAGGCAGGCGGCGAGCGGCGGAAGTACACACCTCCCGTCGAATGTCAACAGCCTCCTCCGGGGACGCGGGGCACTTCAAACACAGGGCCTGCGGGACGTGGCCCGATTGCGAATTGCCGCGCCGCGCCGCGCCGCGCCACCACCACCCGTCCCTCTGCCCCGCCCTGCCCTGCCTGGCCCTGGCCCCAGGAGGTCACCGGGCACTACGGGCGCGACGCCCTTTGCGATTGCAACCCGAATACGTTTCCTTTACGTCAATACCTACGTTATTTCCTGTACGTTTATTACGTTCCTTGTTAACTACCGTGGAAGAAGAAGTACTACCGGGAAAGGTGGCTGAGAGCATCCACTGGTGAACATTGAAATGCCCCTCACCGGGAGGGTCCTAGGTTTGAGTCCCGGCGGAGGCAGGATTTTCAGCACTAGCCACATACCTCGAGTACCGCCGCTGCCTGGAGGAGAATGCTCTGCTCGGATATGTACTTTTTCGTGGTTTCTCCGATCAACACCAGGCGAATGCCGGAGCAGTACCCTAACGAAGTCCACGGACCGCGTGCGATCTTTCCTTCCTCTTCTTTGTCATACCCTCACCCCTTACACACACACATTCACGCTAACACGCTCTCCACTACCACACATGCCGGGAGATCAATCGGGAACTTACGAGCTGAACCCGGCTGGGCAGTGCCCCGCTGGTGGGAGATACCTGGTTAAGGAGAAAACCCCGCTAGCCGACGGTAGGTCGGCGCCAGATCTCGCCATCCAGATGGGGAAGACCACCGTCGCGTCCCAAGGTAACAATGCACTACATTTACGGGACTAATGACCAGGCAGTTGATGCGCGCGTAATCACTAATCAATCAAGAGGAAATGCTGATCATCAGCATTAAGAGAAAACTGGGATGTTCCTGTGCCGAAAGAAACCAACACTCATTTTCAGAAACCACTCGCATCTGGTGATGCTACAGAAAGACACAGACATTATCGAACTTAGCTTTTCGGCTTTTCCTCATCCTCTGACACTCCACCTAAAAAGCGTTTAGCGACGGGTAGACGGACGGACCGAAAGACGCTTTATCGTACATCAATGTTTCAGTAAGAAGGATCCACAAAACGTGTATTCTGAGTACACAGCTAGTTAGAGGAAGTAATTTGAGTTATGTAGGAATAAGAATTATCCATTTTGGCGGTAACGGATTTCTCTGTCAAAAAATGACATTTTTCGCTATAGCATCACAAAACTATTCTACATATGTAGTATGCAAGAAAGTAACAACAATGCATGATAACTGTCATAGTATTAAAATGCATATGATATTAATACACAATGCATACGTTAGAAATGTGAAATAAATGAGGTAATTTGATGTACCTTGTTTCTAAGGTACAAGAAACAAGTTCAAAATTCTATTTATGGTGTTCTTAGCTAAATTTACTTATGTCCACAACTGACTAATCATACTCAAAACAATCTTCTCTCTACATATACTAAAGTGAACACATAAATGATTCCAATTTGCAGACTATTTGATGACACCCTTCAACAGCTCCATACTAGATCCCAATGGAAATGCAAACAAAGAAATGACGCATTTGCATTGAAGTCTTTCCATTTTAGCCAAACGCTCTGAATTAATACCAAGTATTGAATTGTATTTATGACGTGTGAAGGAAATTTAATTTTAAAACACACTGTCATGTGTGCTGTTTCAACAACTAAAACGCAATGCGAAAGGCACATTTCATTTCAGTCACAAAAAACAATGCATCAAAATGTTTCGCAGTTTAATCAGTGGGCAAACATTACCAAGCGACTAGTGTTTTCTTTTTCCTTTTTCTTTTTGCTATTTTTACACTTTACATTTGTATTGCTGTTCAAAATACATTGAACCTTAATTAATAAATTCTAAAAATTCCATTTTAGGAGAGTACCTAAAGGAAATCACATTTTCGAAAAGTTGGTACGGAAGGTGTAGAAGGAAAATTTATTTTTAAGGCGGGTCTTATTATTGGGGTTTTCTGCCTGATCCCAAATCGCATATTCAAGTAATTAGAGGTAGATTAAAGTAAAACTGCGTCGAGAGATATGGGAGGTGGTTTTCCATTGTGTCAAGATGGAATTCACTGCTAAGATGGTGGTTGGGCATAAACCACTGTGCATTTCTAACTGCAAAGAAACTGGCTTTCATTTCCCTACATTACTTAAGCTTATATTTTGTTATTTTGTACTGTTTTCAGGTTAATTGTATATCCATTATTTATCCCAGGTACTTGACGGGCTTGTTATGAGTGTGGAAGTTAATTACTTCCTGATTTAATATAAGTGGGTTGTGAGAGTTATATGGTCTCAAAGTGAATACTATAACGTCAGTTGTGTTTAGGTTTAATTTGATTTTAATTTCAGAGACCCAGCTGTCCAGACGGTTCAGATACAAATGAAGTTGGGTCTTCATCCGTCCTAGTGAAAGACCGTATGTATAAATTGCTGTATCATCAGCAGAGAGCGCTATGTTACGAAAACCAGAAATAGTACAAGATATTAATGTTATTTTAGAGTACCTTGTTCGAAATAAAACAATTTTCACAGCAGGCACGGTTGCTCGTATGTTGCGAGGAGTCCAAAACCGTTCGTTTCCAGGGGCTGTCTGGTGCAACACGCCTCGTCACACGGCGGTGGAATGGGGGGGGGGGTTGGGGGCTGGAAGGGGGGGGGTGCAGCGGCTGCATCGACCGAGGGCGCGGGCGCCGCCATTGTCCGCCGTCGCCTGGACGGAAACATCCTGCGCGCGAGCAACAATCCGTCTGATATCGACACCAATTAATTACGGTATAACACAGTCGGGCGGCGGCCGTCCGACGCCGCTGCGCGCCAACAAAGCGCGCGGACGAGGACGGGACGGGGCGGGACGGGGCAGGCGGGGCGGCCGGGAGCGGAACAAAGGGGGAGGGGACTTGCGTGTCGCTCCGAGTTTCAATTATTTCGTTGCTTTTAAACTAGTCGAGCATTTATGTTTAATGGAAAAAGGACACGAGGTAGTTCTGAAAAAAAAGAGCGTGGACATGAAACATACGAAAGAATTCATTTGAAAACAATTCATCAGTTCGCAGCTGGTCAGCCTAAATAACATGGCTGCAATCGTATTTGTGAAGGAATTCCTAAGTAAGGGAACTAGGAAAATACGAGAATATTGTGTTATAACAGTTATGGACAAACCATTTCATCTATCCGTGCAAATACATCATGTATTTAAAGTGGTAAAAAGTTACAAAAATAATGTACCAAAAGATAATGAAGGTAGCGGGTATGTCTTGAAAATCAGATTTTCACACCATCAAATTAACAGGTAGCAATAATATCTGTCAGAAGACAACTGCAATTGAAACGGATAATGGTGATGAGTGTTATATACTTCGTCGCAAATTTGTTATCGACAAACGTTTCTTTACAGGATACTAATTGCCTGGAGAGACGTGCAAGAACCTGCTCGCTTTATGGTCGCTTGAACATGTAAGAGTCAGGCGCCAATGACACGCTCGGATGCTCCGCCCAAACTGCGTACAAGCATCACCTGTTCTGTTGTCCCTCGCTCGGAACCACCCCCCCATTCACCCACGGTGTGTTCACTGTCTGCCCCCGAGGCCTATTGTGGCGGCCTAACGCCCATCGCTTCTTTCCGGCGACTCCCATCATTGTTTATCCAGCCGCCACACATCTCTCTCGTCCCACTGTCCTCCGCCGAACTACCGGCGGTTTTTCACATTCGCTTCCTCGGGCAGCCCCATTGGGTTTCGCGACCTCAATCGTGGACTGTACATGCCACACAAATCCACTCGTCAAAGGGAGGTTCGCCAACGCGTTGCCTCCCACCTCCCAAGAGATACAGCGACTTCGTGCGCAGCCCGCGGAATATCACCCGTCCACAGGCGAATGCCGTCTGTATGGCGCACCCACACACCGACTGACCGCTGGCCGTTATCAGCCGCGTCGCCAGCGCGGTCTCATAACGTTTCCGGTGCTTGAAAATTAAAGGGACTCTCGTTAATGCCTCGTCGTAATTCCGTCTTGAACGCTCGATCAGACGACGCTCAAAGAACAGATGAGAGTCCTGCGTAGCCAAATTCGATTTACCGCACGCTTGGGGAGCTAATACTATTAAATTTGCAAAAGGGGAAAAAGTTGCTTTCATTTGAATTCTCTTCAATATTACCGAGGAAACTTCTTTCCTTCTTCTCGAAGAAGCATACGCTTTAATCGATTCTCAACTCGTAACTGGATATTGCACATTATTTGATTTAATTACCATTAAAGACGGGGTTTGGGCGCCAACCACGAAGAAAACGCACTTACAACTGAAGCGTCTCTTAAAATTTAAGGAAATGAAACAATTTACAGGAATTGAAACTTCGCAAATGAAGTAACACTTAAGTCAACTATTAAAATCTTGTCTTTCTTCTTAGAAGTATACGTACAAAAGTTCGATCTCTCAAATTGAAATCCAATGACGTATTACACTTCCATGCGCATGAAATACGAGAGAATTAAAATCAACTATCAAATTTATTTACAAAAGCCTCAGTGTTTTTAAATCTTAAAAATGTCGCCAGGCGTTGCCATCCGAGATGTAAACTAGTATCACTTTTATACAAGCGTACGTGGTAATTTAAAACGTTACAGATGTAAATAAATTATAACTGTAAAAAATATAACGAAAAGGAGAATTATTATTTCTAGAATCGATTAAAAATGTCTGACCCCCATTGAATTGCCTAAAAAGTATTTCACTTTTCGTATTCTGTAATCGTATCAAGTCGAAATCACGGTACTATCATTTTTATGTCCACGTCGCTACAATGTCATTATTGCACTAAAATGAGATAGTCATAAACGTACACACTAAACGCAAATTAATTTTTTTGATGCAATTCTTCTTCATAAGGTCTTTCTTTAGTTCTGTTGAGTTACTTTCCCCCTTCAATCCGTCATTTCAGAAAATAACATCACTTTTTTTCTTGAGTTGTTCAGTGCACCACGAAAGTTGAAAACTCAGGGCAATATCAGCACTATTCAGCGCTAAAGGGGATATTCACACGAAATGTGAATCCTTACAAAACAGGCTGATTTCGTTACGATCTAGTGCGCAAGAAATGAAGTAAGATTACAATTTTAATCGTGATTAAAATTTGCTCATCATTTCACTATACAAATAACTAATGCTGTACCTAATTTATTCCCGAAATCATGAAAAACATACGTGATTTAGTCTTAGTAGTTGAAAGATATTTCATGATAGCAGTGTCTAATGACAATGTGTAAATTTTATATGTATAAATACATGTCTGAAGTCCGAGTTCCAGAGATCAAGATGGTATTAAAACGAAATTGATAGACTAAGAAATAGTACAACAAACAGGCGAGAAAATGAAAGTTAATTATTGATGTACTGCAGAGAGGGGCGAAGTGCGAACGGTAGACCCACTCCCGCGCCTCGTGGGCTCCGCGTCCCCCACGCGACGCCACGCGCAACACGCGCGCTTTAATTAGTTCCGCACGCGGATACGCGCGGGGCCCCGCACCCGCACCCTTCGCTCCCAGCAGGGCGCTTGGAGTGGGCGGGCGGGGCGTGGGGGAGGCAAGGCAGGACGGAGCGAGGCGTGGCGTGGCGTGGCGTGGCGGGGGGAGGTAACGAAGGGCGGAGCGAGGCGGGGCGGAGCGAGTCGGGGAGAGCCGGGGCGGAGCGAGGCGGGGTGGAGCGGGTCGGGGAGAGGCGGAGCGGAACGAGGCGGGGCGGAGCTGGGCTTGGTGTGATTTGGTGAGGTGGGAAGGGGCGTGGCGGGGCGAGGAGAGGCGGGAAGAGGAAGGCGTGGCGAGAAGACGCGAGGCGGGGCGGAGCGGGGCAGGGCGGGTTGAGCGAGGCAGGGCGGGGCGGGGCGGAGCGGAGGGGAGGAGCTAGGCTTGGCGTGGTGAGGCGGAGAGGAGTGGGGCGGGACGAGCAGAGGTGGGACGAGGCGGGGCGAGGCGGGCCGGGAAACAGATAAGTATTCTTCAAATCCCTCTTCCTAGCAGCGCACTTCAAAAAGACGGAAACGGCCGCGTCGAGCCTTTAATCCCGAGGGAATGTTACCGTTGTGCATTCTCTTCCTTCCCCGCGAAAGCATGAAACAAGGGCGAAGCTGTTCAGGTCGGGGGGGGGGGAGGAAGGGAGGGGGAAGGGCGCTCCTCTCGCCCGCGCGCGAGAACAATAGGACGCGGCGCGGCGAGCGCTCCGGTTCACGCCGCCTCCGACAAATTGTGCCGCTCGCCGCTTTACAAAATAATCCGCGCGGCCGCCTCCGCCTAGTGCCGCGCGCATGCGCACTCGCTCCGTGACGCCGCCTGACCCGCGCTCTACGCCCCACGAACTGTTGCCTCCGCAAGGACAGGGGGGGGGTGGGGGCGACGGGGGCAGTCCACCCCGGGCGACACCATTTTAGGGGTGACACGAATTAGAAAATTTTACAATTGGAATTATAAAATAATAAAATAAAATTTTGAAATTGGAATTATAAAAATTGGTTATTATTATTATTATTATTATTATTATTATTATTATTATTATTATTATTTAATGATTTATTTAAAAATCATATTTTTATAAAAATATGCACTTGTTAATTAGTTATACTTCGCTTTAGATTATTGGCTTAAAAATTAAATTTCAATTATTCTGAATTAAATGCGTTTTTTTAAATATATTATAAATAAATGTCATGCCCAAATATATTTTTATTAAATAATGTATTAACTATTCATTAATAGTTATTTTATATTTAATTTATGGGGGGGGATACCATTAGTTTTGCCCCGAGTGACGCCAACTGAAGCTACGCCACTGACGACGACTCTCACACGGAGGTGCGCAACCTCCTCGCTAAAAACGATTGAAGGTGTCGTGTGCTGTCAACATTATTTATTGAGCTATCAATCTACCAATAAGAACTGATCTCTGTGCCTCTGACGCCTCCGCCACAACTTCCTCCCCCGAGAGGCTCCTATTGGCCGATCCCAACAGAGGGATGTCTTCCCGTGTCCAGTTTGATTATTTAATTGCATCTCTATGGTGACTACATTAATTGTACAGATTAATATTATCACAATACAAATTTTGGTTACAGTTTTGAATATAATTATGTACGTTGATTTCCCACAAATTTCCCGACGATTCCGGCCGTTGAAATGATAGTAACCTTCTGCATAAGCTTCCATAGGTTTCTAGGACGATCTAATTCCTTGGCAGTTTTATGGTATTCGGGATGGCTCCAGTACTTGATATTATAATAGGAATAATTCTCAGTTTGTCCAGCATTCCGTTGTTGGAGGATAGACTGAGAGATCCACATACTAGTCTTTCTTTCTGTGTATTTCAACTGAATAATAATTATCCTCTGCAAATACGTTAGCAATGATGTCATATATCGAGGAAAAAGACTACTTCGGTCATAAAATGCAATGTTATGAATGATACGTCCGAAAAGACCGTTTATAAACATGGATCACAAACATACAAGTGATTATTTTCATACCTTTTATGATATTATTAATTATCTTACGTCTGAACAAAAAAAATATCAAATGCACGTCGTCAGCGAAACCCTTTCCACTTCGGAGAAGTGAATTTTCCGGAATATTTTTTGAAAAAGAAAGTATTATTACTGCACTCCAACAGGAGTAAGCAAATGACTGTATCATACTGCACGAATGTGGGAGAGGTGAAAGCATCGAGGAGGCACGACTCGGCTAACAACATCTTGTGTACCTCAGAATTTGCAAGTCGCAATTTCAGTTGATCTCCCAAATCCCAATCCCATTGTTCACGTAAACAGCGTTTCCACAATGTCGGTGGTCCTCCACAGTGCCAGACATAACGGTTTGCATATTTCCCAGCGCGACCTAGCGTGTGCCTTTCCCCTTTCCTTCATTCGGCAATTGCACTTCGTCTCATGTTACTCTGACATTTGAAGCATTTTACTTCATGTTATTGTCTTACTCCTTAATAAAATAATTAAGAAAATAAAACACATGCACGAATATTATGGTAATTATCGTTTGTTTCACAGAAAATTCCAGACGTAAAACACATTCTTCCAAGCGAATAGATGTCAGTTTGAAACCGGCAAGTGAATTTGTACTTTTCCTGCCTACACTACACTAAAGACACTAGTATTGGTACCACTTCGAAATCGAAACTCAAATTTTCCGTCGTAAAATCCTTCTTTGGAGTTCGTTTGAGATGTAACTTCGCACATACGTCGAAGTAAGGTGTCTTACTGCTGTTCTAAAGATGGTTAAGCGTGATGTATGTGGAGGAAAGAAAAATGCCTGAAATAAGGAGTCTGTATCTACGTATGTACGATATATACGATTATATGTATACGAACCAACTACGTCGCGCATCATTGTCAAAGAAAAAAACCCTTGAGCTGTAACTTGGTAAGCATGACAAGAGTAGGATCTAGTTTCGCTGTTCCGGAGATCACCGAGACATTTTAATTTTTGAGCGTATTTTACATGAAACTCCTGTAACAGAATAAACATTTTCTCAAAAATTGACCGTTACTTTTTCTTCAAATACAACAATATGAATTTTTAAATATGGTATTCTTCCGAATTTTATTAAAAAGTCAGAAATATTGAAAATTGTAAAAGTTCGAATTTATTTTAGAGGCTGGCTTACACCTCCAATAATAAAGCCAGAGATTGTTTTTGTTAATGGAATTCACACCTCACTTTTAGAACTTTAAACTGAAGCCCAGCACTTCCTTTAAACGAATCCGAGTAGTTGAGCAGGAAGTCTGTGTACGCCGCGCGTCCCCACTGTCTTCGCCCGGGCGCCCCAGCCAGCGAACGTCGGCCGGTCGCGCGTGCGCAACCATGGCCACCTTTAACAAGGCCTAGCCCAGAGAAAAGCGGCAACACCGCGCATACGTCCCGAAGCCGGGCTAGTTTTCAGTGCGTTCAGAGTTACGTTACCATACCTCTTCCGTGAAAACGGAGGAAAATAGATCAATTACTTATCGTCATCACCTGAGGCACTGCCAAGAGATCTTAGTCATTTTTTGCACATATGATATTAAAAAATATTGGTAAGCATTTGCTATCTTTAACTTCCTCTTTACAAAAAAACCCTCAATTTGTATCATAATAAATTAACTCTCATGATAAAATAATAGATATTCTTGGCTCCTCCACCACGGAAAACGCGTCCCTCTAATATTTTGTTGGATATTCATATTGGGAGGGAATTTTTTACCTCATCAATTGAATTCCCTCCCCCCTAATAATTTGACGTCACTGACTCCCATGTACTCTGCACGGACGAGAGGAGAGTAGCCGGACGTACGGGAGTGCAGATGCAATGTTGCCAGCGCTTGTGGGCGACAGCCTTTATTGAAGGCGGCCATGGCGCAACCCTCCGCCCGCCTTCCGAGGAGGAAGTCGAATGGAATCAGCGGGCAGAAGAAGAGACGGTCGTAACTCTCGACGTCTTGAAGGCCAGCTGGCGCGTGCAGGAGCTGAAGCTTCGTTTACGAAAAATACGGCCAGACCCTTTCTCTCCCTCCAGGGAGACTGGGTGAAGGCCGAAGGGCATGGCCAGTTGGTTACATGTTGAGGAAACAGTCGAAAATAGTAACTCTTATACACTGCGAGGCAGCAAAAAATAATTTTAAAAAAATATCCGATCCAATGGCCGAGATCGCTGAGGCAGTAGTGGAGTAGCGGTGTTGAACCAAAGGACTGCGGGTTTGAGTCCCACTTCGCGCACGGTTGTGTTATGTTTGTCTCTGTATGTCTGTGTCAGTTTCAATATTCATGGTCATCATTTCATCCCATCTCCCAGGACTAAATATCCTGGGGTATAAAAATGGAAATCAGCATTAAAATGCTGATTCCCCCACTACTAGAAAAAGTAGCGTGCACTCACCCCTGATAATGAAGTCTGAGCGTCGGTGGAATGTGCGTATCCTGTGGCCCCATGATGGTCGATTCGCGAAATAAAAAGTTTAAAAAAACTACCGCACAGAACAACTTTTCTCGCTAATGTTTTTTTTTCAAAACTACGTAATTACCTTTTCAAAATGGACGTTTTCTGTAATTTCACTAGTTCTACCAGTTTTTATTACAAATTTTACTACAAGTCCGCTTTTGAAATTTCGTTCCAGTTCATAAAAATAATGAAATGAAGTACAGTAATCTCTGAAAATTCACAAGAGTTAGGTTCCCAAAAAGCATCGCAAATGTCAAATCCGCGAATGATGAGTCTATATTTTAATAAAGAAATGTGGGTTAGGTTCCCGAATCAGATAAGATCAAACTACATACTGAGACACTAGTATGTAGTCTCTATGAATGGGTCATGTGGTGCTGAGTATTGGAATAAGTACGATTATGGTTGTATGTTTTCTACATAAAAGCAAGACCTGAGGATGGAGAAATAAAACTCCCAAACGTCGGCTAACTGACATAAAATTCATTTACTGGACCAATTCCAATGAACCACGCAATCGATTCCACTACAGATGGTCATGAAATACAGCAAATTTCAATCTACACATAAATTGACGGAAAACTAAGTAGTCTGCGGCCGCATGAGTGGTGCCACTGGTTTCGACACCCAGGCCATTGTCGATTGGAAAGACACAATAACAATGAAATAATTTCGATATTGTTTGAAAAATGGAAATATTATACGTTAATCCGCCATTTCTCATACCTCGTTTTACAACTAAATTCTCATTGCGTTTCTTCTGACGAAGTAGCTGACATCTTGCGCCCAGGAACAGTGCCGTGAGTATTCACGTGTACCGTTTCGAATAGTCAATTTTTTATGCTCCAAGACCACATTTTCTCCACACACACACACACACACACACACACACACACACACACACACACACACACACACACACACACACACACACACACACACGACTTGCAGCAGGAGAAGCAAGCTTTGCTGCCGGTCCTACTGCAAGCTACTAGCTAATGAATAATTACCGCTTTCAGGGCGCCGGAGCTATAGTTTTCTCCTTTCAGTGGCACGAGCCCTGTGAACGCGCCAAAACTTCCTGTCGCCTTGAAGCACCCGGGCCCCGCCGCGTTCTTGTAAAAGTTGTACGCCTGCGCGGTGGCGGCGGCGGTTAAATGCACGCCGTCCGCGGGCGCGCGTCTCCGCCGTCCCAGCGGCCACAATAGTTTTTGCACTGCATAGCGGACAGCACTATCGATCTTCTGCTCATGCGCAGTTCCAGTTTCGCATCACTTTTGTGCATCTGCGCATGTGCAGAAGATCAATAGTGCTTCACGTTCGAGGGTGCAAAAACTCTCTACAAGGGAGTTTTTGCACTCCAAAGCGGGCAACACTATTGATCTTCTGCGCATGCGCAGTTCCAGTTTCGCATCACTTTTGTGCATCTGCGCATGTGCAGAAGATCAACAGTGCTTCACGTTCGAGGGTGCAAAAACTCTCTACAAGGGAGATTTTGCACTCCAAAGCGGGCAACACTATCCATCTTCTGCGCATGCGCAGTTCCAGTTTCGCATCACTTTCGTGCATCTTGCGCATGCGTAGAAGATCGACAGTGCTATCCGCTGCGGCCGTGCAAAAACTCTCTAATACCGCAGCGCGGCGGAGACGGGCGTCCAGCAAGGCCGGCGGCGAAATTTGCGGAGAGCCCGCGACGGGAGCCCTTGCGTTGGGCGAGGGGGCAAACAAGGCGACACGAGACACCGTCCCGGTTCAAGTGGCAATTCCGCCGAGGCCGCTTTAATCGGATTGGCGCTGCCGCCAACGAGCGACGCCGCGCGGGCGCTGACAGCAGCCCAAGCTGTGCTTGCGGCAACCCCCCGCCCCAGCCGCCCCCACCACACGCTACAATCGCCTCCACTCGCCCAAATTACTAGTAAGTACAGCCCGGAAGTTCAGGCATTTATTTTATTCCACTTCTGACCCTTACTTATTAGTGGAGCCCGGCAAGTTTGGCAAAGTGCCTTTTTATAATTATTACGATTTTGTACCTTTTAATAATTGGAATCACTTAGTTGTACTTCCGGGGTTGATTTTCATTTTGCCTTTTTTTGCCCTATTTTAGTTTCTGATGCCTATTTTGGGCATTTTGCCTATTTGTATGCCTTATTAGGCAGGCTAAAATTTTTACCAAAATAGTCATGCAAAAAAGGCATTTATTCTGGCTAAAGTAGGGGCAAAACACAGGACACATAAAAAAATCACCATTTAAAAGTACTTAGTGTAAACAATTATTAATTAAATGATTCACATTTTTATTTTAACTCTTAACTTTATATTAGCACTAGCGTGGAAGGAAACTACTTTTCCTTTGTAATCTTGATCGCATTTGACCACCCGGTTGACGACTATGAATTTATTTTATTCGCGACCCTGTCTCTACGAAATGTTATTGTGGACTCCCTTTTGAATCTTGAAAAGGTAGCAGTGAAAACGGAATTGTAGATTTCGTTCCTCGCACTTGTGTAGCCGCCAGAAGGGAAGAGAGAACAAGAAGGAACTGAGAAGGGTATAATCCTGTACAGACAGCTCTGACCTCAAAAGGGATCCGAGGCCGTACACAGACATAGGATGAGATTTCTCGTGAGCGAACAAGTGTATAAGCTTCAATGAAAAATATCAAAAATCGCAACTGGTATCATTTTCTGTTCCCTTTTAGATTTTTTTAACACAACAAGACACTGGAGCTTCCGCGTCCACAGAAAGACAATACACGATCGAGCGTTCATGTTGTCCAGGATAGGAGGTATGTTTCAAAATTGACATAGACTGTTGCCAGGAGGGGAAAAAGGGAAAACGAAAGAGGCAGAAAAGGCCACAAATAAGGAAGAAAAAGGCACAAATAAGGCAAAATGCAAAAAATAGGCATCAGAAACTAAAATAGGCAAAAAAGGCAATGAAAATGGCAAAAAGGCAATGAAAATCAACCCCAGAAGTACAAGTGAGTGTTCTAATGTTAAAAGTCATAAAATCGTAATAATTATAAAAAGGCACTTTGCCAAACTTCCGGGCTCTACTAATAACGGCCAGAAACGGAATAAAACAGTTTGTAGCCACCCAACCGCATTTTTATTAGACGCAGATGAAATCGTTTGTAACAACCTTCAACGGATCGTTCTGTTTGGACGTCACAACCGATAATCGTTAATTTCGGGATTCAGGAACGAAGAAAGGCATTGTTCGACAACGCCATTTAAGAGATTTCTTAAAATCATTTATTTTAGATCGCTTTAAAACTTAAAGAGATTATACTGCGCAATTCCACGTAAGCGAAAACATTCTGTTTGAGTATGAACTTATCACAAAGCAGGAGAGAGGAGCAGCAACGACTTCGCATCGCAAAGAGGAGCGGTAGTTTGGCCTTGGAGGAGTATCGTTCGCCTCTCCTTAACACCGACGCGAGCGACCGGGCCGCTCCATGAATATCGAGATCCTCTCTACCGTAATGTTAAAGAGGCACCTCGGGGATCTCGGGCAGTAGTCCACCGATAATTCCATATGATAAGTCAATCAGATTATTAAGACCAGGATCACAAACAGAGGTCAGAGTTCTAACAAATTTTTCGGGCGAGACAATCCCAAGCGTACCTCACTCGAGAAAGGTAGGGTGAAATCAATGAATGTTTCCAAATGAACGAATATCAGGATGCCAATGCGATATTTGGAGCCGCTATTTTTATTAACGGGCACATCATTTTACTACTTGATATGAATTTACTTGATGTGTTAAACTTTATATTTTTTTTATAAATTAATATATGCCAAAAGCAAACTGCTGCTCAGTTTAGTATCTACAAACAGCATATAAAAGAAAATTGTCTAGAACGATGAAAGTGGGTAAAATATGCCTAGTAAATAAGTTGTCATGCGTGTTAGCCTTTTAGTTCCCCAAGACAAAATTGTTTACACATTTATTCAATCAACTAAACAGCCATCAGCCGGAAGTTTCGGAGAATCTTAAATACAAATGAACAGAGCAAGCCAGAAATAAAACCGATAGATTGAATATTGCAGAAGTCCCAGAAATATCTTTGTTGGAATAGAAGCGAGTTCGCTCAGAATTTGAGCAAATACGCTGAAATGTGCAATATACTGTCATATTTGATGACATTTTGGTGGGAAGGCTGTTAACTTGTGGCACATTACACACAGTTGTTTTTTTACACAACAGTAATTTCTCTGTAAAATTTCATAAATATTTGAAATATCAAAGAAAATTTGAATTTAATCACTATACGTATATCTGATTAATTTTCAATTCACTTCGAATTTGAAGTTAATAAATATAATCACAGAAATTCTATGAGGATATTCTCCGATAACCCTGAGGACACCCAGTCGAACTCTCAGATGACTGAGTGAGTTTCCTGTTGAGAGAGAGAGAGAGAGAGAGAGAGAGAGAGGGAGAGGGAGAGGGAGAGGAGAGGGAGAGAGAGAGAGATGTAGACAATTTTCAGAACACTTTCCTTCTCACAATCTATTATTGTACACAGTTGTCTTAGCTTCCTTTTTATGTGAATAGGGATTCATGCTCTCATCATCAAACTGCAAGGCACAGCACACTGCAAACCGGAGCGGAGCTTATAGTGCATCTTTCTGACTCATCTTATTCTTGTGATTGTTGAACATTGTAGTTTCATTCAGTTTTAAAATTTAAAGTCAGTAATTGTGTTTCATCTGCATTTCTATCGAAACACCCAATAATCAGTTTGTGAAGCAAGGTAAGCTAAAATGCAAATGAAGTTTCAGAGAGGTCTCAGCAGTGAATTCTTAATAACTTTTACTAGTGTGCTTTCGAGTTAATCCTGTTCTTCCTAGTTTTCACTCTTATCACATTTCTGAGAAACCCTTTCTCCTTACAGCAGAAGTATATTCTTTGAACGACATCCTGTTTATTACGTATTAAACTTTTGTAAGTACGATACACTTTTAATGGCCTCATAAGTGAGTATTATTTTACATTTTCATTTTATTGAAATACATGATGAAAGGAAGAGGTAAATGATTAAATACCTGTTAAGATGTATGATGTCCAATTAACAGTTACGATAAAATGAACAGTTTCTTAAAACATTTCTATAGGAAGTACAATTGTGGGTACAATAATACAAAAGTGCAATGTGCCTTCACTTCTTTAATTTATAATTGAATTTTAATTACCAAAAAATCTTTAAATCAATTCCTGGTTTCATGAACTAATGTTCTCTAATTTCAACAGCTCGTAGTACGCGCAAAGCCAAAAGTAATTCTGCATCCCTTCGCACATTACGAGGCCCTCCGTGGAATCTGCATTCAAAAAAGGAGCAAATTGTGCAGCGTGGCAGCGGAGGAGCAGTTGGAGCGAGTTGCGCCGAAGTGCGGGGGGGGCGAGGCGTAGGCGAGGCCCGGGGCGGCCCTCGGGGATCGGGGCCGCGCCGCCGCCCGACAGCGAGCCAACCCCGCGCAGCCTTATTAACTTCATTACCCAGGTTCATTCAACTACGCGGCGCGCGCAACTCGATTACCCGGGTTCACTTAGCCGCGCGCGGCTTCGACCGGCATGCACAAGACACGGCGACGCCCTGGCCCCGGCCGCGGCCCCCGCCCTGCAGCTGCCCGGCCCGGCCAGCCACGCCTGGCAACACGGAACGGTACATTGCGGCGGACGAGGTAAACTGCAGTCGATTCATTGATTGATTCGTGATTCCAATTCGACTACGTACATTATTAGTCCCGTAAGTGGAGTGTGTGTTTTACCTCCGGAGTTGGCGATGATCTTTCTCCCCGCTGGATGGCGAAATCTGGCGCCGACCTACCGTCGACCTAGCTGGGTTTTCCCCTCAACCAGGTATCTCCCACCAGCGGGGCACCGCCCCAGCCGGAGACAAGCTGTAAGCTCCCGATCGGTCTCCCGGCAATGTGTGGTAGTGTAGTGCATGCCAGAGTGTGTGTGTGTGTAAGAGGAGAGGATAGGACAAGGAGGAAGAAGGAAAGGTCGTGCGCGGTCCGTGGCCCGTTTGTTAGGATACTGCTCCGGCATTCGCCTGGTGTTGTTGGGAGAAACCACGGAAAACTACCGATCAGAGCAGTCGGCCGCTAGAATTCTCCTCCAGACAGCGACTGAATTCGACCTAGCTGAATAGCAAGTGTCGAAAATCCTGCCGCCGTCGGAACTCGAACCTAGGACCTCCCAGTCAGAGGGACTGCAGTGACATCAGGTTGATGCACTGAGCCATCTCTCACACGACCCAGCTAGCCACGCCTCGGAACTGTAGATTGCGACGGACGAGGTAAACTGCGGTCGACACGACACAGACACGGAAAGTAATCAACAACGTCGTGAAAACACGATTAGTGATAATACAGAAAGGCGTCGACTGTTCCGTGGTTGGCACGTCCAAAGCAACGCAAAAGCGTCACCAGCCCTTCCGAGCGATTTCGAAGAAGTGCGAGGTGAAAAAAACTGAACGGAAGCAGAAGAAGGAAGGGAGACGCAGGGCGAAGGCGAGCGGAAGCGGAGGGCGCGTGGGCGACGCTGTGATGGAGTGCGCCGCCCACAAAGGCAACGCGAGCCGAGGGACGCGCGCGCGCGCGAGCAGTTGCTGGGTCAACGGAGCGGCGGCGGAGGGGGCAGGCGACGGCGGAGCCCCCATGCGCGGCACGTCCACGCGATGCACAAACACGGCAGGGCGCCCCTCCCCGCCCCCGCCCCAGCCCCGGTATTATGTTCTTGTCTGCTTACAAAGCAGCGTCGCCGAGCGCGCGCGCCGGGCGTTAAGTCGTAGCTCCCTGCAGCGCGATAGCCAGCCCGGCGCCGCGCAGCGCTAACGAGCAGGATTATCGCGACAGACGACGAACGGCGAGCGCTCGCCCCCGCCCCCGCCCCGCCCTGCCTCCCACGCAGCACAACGCGTCGTTTCTCTTCCCCGGAAGCGCGCCCTCTTTCAAATATCCGCTTCATGGCTTTCTATACTGCGGTTTTCGTAACTTTGTCCCTGACAGGAATCAGCTGTTCACGGTTCCATCCAATAGGGAGCTTGTATTTCGCTACAGTGACGTCACTAAGAGCTCCCGATTGGATGAAACCGTCAACAGCTGATTCCTGTCAGGCGCAAAGTTACGAAAATCGCAGTATACGGGGTCACACAGTGCACGGTTTCCGGACAGTGGAAAGTACCAATAACAACTTTGGAATTTTGGGCACCCTAACTCAAATTTTTGGTAGCCAACAGTACATTGTGCAATAATTTATTGTTAAGCCTATTTTTTACAGGGTATTTTTGTTTTCCTAGTTTCTTTTACACTTCATTTTCTTCATCACCGACCTCAGCACTTCTCACCTCCCCTGATCATCCCTGGCCGTCTCACCCGGGGGCTCGAGGCAGACAGTCGGGTGACGCTGTGCGCACGGGGTGAGCGCAAGCCCTGGCGGGAGGTGCGTGCGCGTGCGCGTGTGCGTGCGCGGCCGCGAGCGATGCGCGGCGCGCGGCGCCCGTGACATACGGCGCGCGTAACTCAGAGGCCGCTCGTATTTCCGCAGCGCTCGCCGGGCCACTGCGCCGGGAGGGGCGGGCGAGGGGCGGAGAGGAGGCGGGGACGGTAAGTGAGAGGGGTGGAAGGACGGGGAGGGGCAAGGCGGGGAGGAGCTGGACAGGGGGCGGGCGGGGCTGGGCATTGTTGGGGGGGAGTGGGGCAGGGTTGGGTGTGGCAGAAGGAGAGGAGCAAGGAGAGGAGAGGCAGGGCTGGAGGAGTGGGGCGGGGCGGGGAGAGAAGAGGGGCGACGGGAGGAGAACGCGGTGGAATGGAGCGGGAGGGGAAGGGAGGGAGTATTGGGGAGGGGAGGGGCAGTGCAGGTACGTGCGGGGCAGAGCAGGGAGGGGAGGGTGGGGATGGAGGGGAGGGGAAGGAGGGGGATGGGAAAGAGGGAATGGAAAGGTGGGGGCCGGGATGGAAACGAGGGGGAAGGGAAGAAGGGGGAGGGGAGGGGTGGGCCTCGCAGTAGCGGACGCGAGCATAACGGCTCCACAGCGCCGGCGCGTGGCGTATACGTCTCAATTACCGGTGAAAAGCAGAGCCACGTCCTCTCCCGCCCTCCCCAGCCACCCTCTCATTGGTATCCGCCTTCAGCGTCCCCCTTCACCCACCCGCTGCCCTAGCCGGCATAAGTTACCACGTCCCGTTTGCTTACAATGTACCTCTGAAAGCTACACCCAAAATAATTGTCGTGCAACGGAGACGAGCTATTCCTTTTCTGTGCGTTGACACCTACTTCGTCGCGCACGTTGGACAATAAACTCAACGATGATTGCAACTCATCCAATCCATTTCCATAAACCCCCAACAGCTCTGAAAGTGGTCTCTGGAATCGTCGTACAGAGGAGTTCCAGCAGGTGCAACACGATTAACCGCGCCTCTCCGCAAAGCTCAAACATCGCAAAACAACTATGGCGGCGACTGTAATCAAACACGAAAATGTTCGTGGCCTCGGTCGAACGGCGCTCGCGAAGAACAGAGAGAACCTGAAAGGAACCGGGCGAAGCAGAAGATAGTGAGGAGAAATAGGTGCTAGACTTCACAAACTGTAAATCTCATTGAAGTGGATTGCTGCAATCCGCTGTTGAGAAGAAATATACGAAAAACTTGCTATCTTTCAACTGAAATACTCGTATAATACGCTGATTGCTACGCGAGAGAAAAGAAGACAGTCTGATTAACAAAACGTGTTTTTCTTCACGAACGGGAAAGAATATAGTTGTCGCAGCATTTTCGCAATAAAATCATAGGCAAGGAAACAAAACCAGAACATCGTTAGTGCAGATCAAAGAAAAAGCTCGTTGGGACGATGGAGAAGTTTGAAGTTCTTTGAAAGGCAAATCAAGCGGGAAAGTGCTGGTGATCTAGAAACAGCGCTTTCCGAATATAGAAACACGACGTTACAGTGAAATAGGTAATTGGAAACTTGCCGAAACAGATCGCTGTAGAGCGGAATTGTACGCTCCAGTGCAGTTTATGCAGCAGCACTGAGAGAATAGGGAAAGCACGAGCTGATTTAAGAATGATTCTGCACTGAACACGAGTATAAAAGAGGACGTGTGAGCGCCCTATCAGTCGTTCCACGACTTCCCACTACCTGCGTTTGCAAATTTTTTAAACAAGTATTCACTAGCCTCTAGAAGAGTCAAAAGGAAACCGCAAACTCTTCTGCTCGTGACTCCGATAAGCACACAGCATTTCTCATGTCAAAGAAGTACTCCCGGAGCTGCTTTTCATATTCCATGAGCTTGTGTTGCACATAAGAAACAAATGACGTTTATTCACTATGGTGGAGTTCGTTGCTGCAAAGAGGACGACATCTGAGTATGGCTCCTAGAGAGTACTGATGTGACATCGATACCAAAACATCGATTTAAGCAAGCATTGACGTTCAAAATTAAAACATCGATGTTAAAAATACATCGCCTAAAAAACATCTATGTTTCTGAACATCGATGTTTTAAACTGGTTTAGTAACATCTAACATTAAATTCGTGTACATTAAAATTGAATTTGACAGTGTTCGTGTTTATCAATTCGCCGAGTAAAGGGACGAGAAGAAGGCCCCTACGCCCACAGCGGTGTTGACATATTCGATGAGCAAATTGAACTGTAAAGAAAGAGGAAATGCAAGGACATGGAGGTCATCTGGGGGCGAGAGAGTTCGGTCGATGAAGGCAGTACAAACAACGTGCCTTTCGATCCAACACTTGAAGTAACTTACCATTAGTGATTATTTCATATTTTAAATTTTACGCTACTGTGATCATAGAAATTTTTCATTCAGAAACAAAACATCGGAAAAAAGGAAAAACACTGATCACAAAACGTCGATGTCAAAAAACATCGGCGTTCAGTTCAGCTATATCTAAAACATCGATATTTCGAAAACATCGACATCGCTGTCGCATCCCTAATAGAGATAAGCGTGGAATGGGTCGGTTGCCGAGGATTTTTTAAATTTTTTTTAACATTTTTTTAATTATTTTTTCCCCTCTCCATTTGCCATGGAGAGGAGGGAATTTATTCATTTATTAGGACGGTGTTACGCATCAACCGGCTATGCGACATCATACAAGTTTTGAGATAATCGTGTTCAAAGGTTTTATAACATTTGCAGCTCTAAAAACTATAATTTAATTATTTCATTCATTGAAGCGACAAACTACACAATCACGAGTGGAATATCTGTGGCTTATCTGCATAATGTCAAATTAAGAACTAGCTGATTTTGACGATCTAGGTTTATAGCTGGTTGTTGCAAAACACAAAATTCTTGATATGACTGATGGCGTTTATATTTTTCATTAATTATCAGGCTATTTTTACAGATTTAGCAAAAAAATTTTGCGTACACGTAGAACATGGTCCATTGCAACTGATGGGGTCCATATCTCATTTTTTATAAAAAATGGCGCTTAGCCGGTTGATGCATAACACGTCCAATTGTGGTGTACATAAACTCCAGCCGATGGGGCTTTTGGAGTATACTGCGATTTTTCTAGAAAGAGCTCTCAAGATAACTCAAATCCCATCTTCGCGATGAAATATGTCACGGCATTTCGCGTATTTTCTCGGTCTTGCCGGTAGAAGTCGCATGATCGCAAGCACTGCTTCATACGGTCGCGATCGTGCGAAATCTAGCGGAACGACTGTGAATGATACGAAATGCCGTGACATATTCCATCGCGAAGATAGGATTTGAGTTATCTTCGAGAGCTCTTCCTACAAAAATCGCAGTACTAGTGGGAGGGCTTGTAACTTACACTACTTCTTCTAAAATAAAATCAATTCCAAGCCCTCTTTGGGCTCACTTTAGTATACATAAAAATCTTTTAAATATTTGAGAATTATTAGCTCTTGAGTGTTGAGCCTTGGCTGTTCAGCCGAGGAGGGAGAGAGAGATGTCAGAGCTTCGCAAGGCTAACGAGGCGCCGCGCCGGTAGAGGCGCGCGTGGCCAGCTCGATAAGCAATCAGCGCACCCGCGCGGACAACGCAGGAAATGGGCGCCGACGGCACATCCGCTCCCCCCCCCCCAAGACGCGCATCGCGCCACAGGCACCGACGACTTCACTCCTCGCACGGGGCAAATATTTTACCCATTCGCATCGCGCCAATAGCATTCTAGGTTGCTGCCATCCCATTACACGCGAGTGCTCGCAATAGATCTGTGAGATCCAAGGTAGGGCGAATTTTGCGTCCATGAATTACTGCGAATGCATTAGGCGCCTGATATTTCACATATTCGTTCACTGTACTTTTCTGAGAACGCATCGACCTTCTATTTTTATTTTTTTCGATGGGTCATTTCCCGAGAGCAAGCTGAAACTTCATCACTGCGCTGCGCGATATCTGTCACGTTGTGTACACTGCCGCCAGTGCATTGCGAGCTCCTGGCATAAGCAATACGTATCATGATATTATTTTCAGGCGTGTCTACGACTAAGTGCACGATTGATTGGCAATTGCATTGATAGACATGTACAAACCAAATAAAATACGTATTTCAGATCATTCCCATTCATGAAAAGTTTCTGCTCTATCTAAGAGATACAGTACGAGCTCTGGCGTGAGTCTACCTATTCCGAGTTAATACAGAAAGAATCATTTTAAATGTAGCCTTCACTCAACCCAATGAAGCGTGTGAACAACGAACGATCTTCGCAACTCTGTAAGTAAAAAAAAAAAGCGATTTATTTCACCGGGGTTTCTCTTTTCGGGCCCGAATACCAATAACAAGTGGGCGTTGCCTCGCAATCGCGAGGGAGCGCGCGCGCGTCGGCCTGTTACCGCCTCTGATCAGCGCTTCCAAGTAAGCCGCGCAAATATTGACCGTGGCGCCCCCGCGGAGCGGAGGGCCGGGCGGCGCGCAGAAATTAATTTCTCCGGGCGGCCATTGGGAGGGAGGCTGCCCGCTCGCGGGCGCGCGCCCCGCGGCTCCCGCACCGCCGCCCCCACTGCCCCCCTAAAGGCGACGCCGCGCGCCAGCTCCGTGATGGGAGATTATATATTTATATATATATATATATATATATATATATATATATATATATATATATACTGTAACGTACTGAAGAAAATGACACAGACACTGCGTTGAAGACAACAATATTTGCATTTATTGACAAAGAAACTTACAAGTAAACAAATTTACAAATACTGATTAAACCTTGGCTGCACCTTTCCACATATGATTTTCTTCCGTAATAGAAGGTTTATCATGATTTAATTGCTTTATTTTAATAACCTATTTGACTTCCAATCAAAAGGATTGACTATCAAAATAAATAATTACCACCTTTTTCTTCCCCTTAACCGCGAAAACCCCGTGGCCATCCCAAGGCCTACAGCCCAGTGCCACTGCCCTAAAGCAGGTAACAATGTGTGAAGCGATGGTATCGGACGGGAACAATCGTACCCGGTAACCAACGTACCTACATGACCTGTCACCAAACCGGTCTCCGCCCCGGAAACCACGTGCTTGAGTGCACTGGAGATCCCACCCAGCCCTTCGGCTGACAACGAAACACAACGAATCTCTCCCGAATCTCCGCGAACGCAGAAAGCGCCAGCTTTATATACACTCCCGTCTGCCCCCACCCGGCGTCATGCTGTCGGTGTCACCAGGCTCGACTGGCTAGCCAATTCCACGGGGTCTTGCACTATCGTCCCAGACTCGCCCCTAACCTTCCTCAACAGTTTGTTCGCATGGGGTGTTTCCTGGAGCAGCCACATCGTGGCGTCTCTTTATTTTTAGCTCAGATGCGCCCTTTCACCACAGCTTCCGGCTTAGGCATGCCGCTCGCTTCAAAGCGTTGCTACGACGCCACAATACACGAAATGATCAAAAGTATCCGGACACACGGCTGAAAATGACTTACCAGTTCGTGGCGCCCTTCCTCGGTCATGCTAGAATTCAAGAGGGTGTTGACCCAACCTTAGCCTTGATGACAGCTTCCACTCTCGTAGGCATACTTTCAAACGGTGCTGGAAGGTTTCTTAAGGAATGGCAGCCCATTCTTCACGGAGAGCTGCACTGAGGAGAGGTTTCGATGTAGGTCGGTGAGGCCTGGCCCTGTCGGCGTTCCAAAACATCCCAAAGATGTTCGATAGGATTCACGTCAGGACTCTCTTCAGGACAGTCCATTACAGGGATGTTACTGTCGTGTAACCACTTCACCACAGGCCGTGCAGTATGAACAGGTGCTGGATCGTGTTGAAAGATGTAATTGCCATCCCCGAATTACTCTTAAGCAGTGGGAAGCACGAAGGTGTTCAAAATATCAACGTCAGCCTGTGCCGTGATAGCGCCACGCAAAACAACGTGTACAAGCCCCCTCAATGAAAAGCACGACCACACCATAACACCACCGCCTCCGTGTCCGAATACTTTTGATCACATAGTGTAGGCGTGTTTACTCCTAGTCTAAAACTGAAGCTTATGTGAGGCTACTTCTCACAGTTCTCGCATATAAGCGCTGTGATCTCTGGGTCTCATTTGGGTAAGGTCGTGATTGGTCTAGAACGCACCTTTAAGTACTATATTAAAAAATAATTTTAGTCACCCATCTTTCTCGGCAATGTCAATACGTAAGTAGCACATTGAACACAATAAGTTGTCTGTAATATTGTCCGTTTCCAAGACCTAAGAAAAGAAATGGAGCACAAATACCTTTGTTATTTGTTGGTAATGTTGCCACGTTTGCTTTGTTTCGTCCCATGTTGCTCCTTACAAGTATTCAATGAAACCTTATGTCAAACAAGACATCTACACCGAATTGAGTGGTCATGCGCCGAAAACAAACACATTGTTATTTCAATGGCTGTCCCTCCAAAGCGCTGAAACGTGTTCGTGTGCTAGTTCTCATGATATACTTTTATTAGTACTTCTCGTTGATCCGTTGGCATGATCGTATGTATTTACGTACGTATGTATTCAGAAGAAATTTAACAAGGAGGCCGACAACAATGGAGTTTCGAGTTCCTATTACACGGTGAACAGCGGACTCACAAAGCCATAGGAACACATTTTCTCTTGTGTATCTGTTAACACATGAATGTAGCTGCAAAAAGGAAAACTGTGATAACATAAAAACTGAAAGAGGTATATTTTCAAATGTATAGAACAAAAAAAATTACATTTATGAATACAATGAACACTTAGTTGGTTAGCGAGTACAAAATGTCTAAATATAAAATGTAATATCCATCATCGCTGCTGCACACTCACTGACCTTCCATCGCTCCCAACTACACTGACTTAACATTTGTTAGTGAAACATCATTCCGCATCTTTGTACATGTGTGGCGTCGTGGAAGTAAGCACACTGAGATGAAAAGTATATAGTCGACTCCGGTTATAGTGAACTCGGATACAGTGAGCCCTCGGCTATAGAGAACTTACGTCACAGGCACCCGTTTCACTTCTATTACAAATACGCAAAAGAAGATTCGGTTACAGTGAACTTGAACCTCGGCTATAATGAACATAGGAAAGCCATCCTGTAAAAATAAATTGTATCTCGTATGTTATTAAGCGATTAAAAGGGTCTTCGGAAAGTGAGACGATGTTTCAAAAGTGCAAAAGGCATTGAAAAGTATCAAGACTGCATTACGGTACTTACAGACAGAAGACAATGCAGAATCAAGTATGGACAGAGCACGAACTCTGGGGAAGACTCTACAGAAATTAATGAAAATGTGCGAAGCAAACAATTAAAAATAACTGATCTTTTTAGGAAAAATAAAGATATTGAAATTTTCAGTCCGTGCTCTTAATGAATTTTGCTGCATCTGTATATTAACAAAATCAATAATTGTGGGAAAATTCAATTTTTTTTGACATCATCGGATACAGTGAACCTCTGATATAATGAACCAAACTCCCAGAGTTCACTCTAACTGAAGTCGACTGTATATATAAGTTCATTTATAAATTAATGTACAAATAATGATTTGGAACTACTCCGTACGCACTTTCGGGTATTTCCCGACCGCCAGCCGCAGTCGTACCGTCCTGTGCATCCACCACATTTATCCGCCGCCTCGAGTGCACGCTCCTACCGCGCCACTCGTGCAACGTACGAATACGACCCGGCCTGGGCATGAATTTTGCGCAAAGCGCGATGTTTTCAAGACCAAAACCCGTCGGCGTGAGCGAGTCGGCCCAATTTACACCTACCACCTCACCCCCACCTGACCACCGCTGACCGTAGGAGGGGGGTTTGCAGACTGCCACGTGGCAACTAGCTGCAGGACAAGCCAAGCCGGTGTCCACTTGATTCTAATAATATCTGCAACCCCCAATGCCGGGGCTCCTAGCTACTCAGATCTCTCAGGTATTCGAACCTTCCGCGTCCTCCTCCCATGCAGGGCAGCCAACGTGACGATGCACACGGTATTCTTTTGTCCCCTCACTTTACTGATGATAATAGGGGCTTCTCCAGCTACTCTTAAAAGAGAGCAGACAAATATAGATAATTCTTTATTTCACATTAAATGTCTTTATCATTATCTTAACGAAATGAATCCAAAACCCTTTCATAAAGAAACAAAGCATGTTTGTGAGTTTTCGCAATGTTCGTTGCTAATGCGTTTTCTATGTTTGAAACAATTATTGTAATATGAAAACACCATTCTCGCAGTTCTTCTGGCGAATAAGTAGCGGACATTAAAACCTAATTATTCTCCGCGGCAAATTATACTCGCGTGGGTCTCGCACACGACGTTGTTAAAGCGGCTTGTTCATCAACCGAACGAGTCCTTTACATTGAATGTCTCTTTTCATTCAGCCATAAATTGTACAAAAATATTAAAAAACAAATATTTTTAATACAGGACGCCTCTTATTAGTATCTACAAAAATAATTTGCACTGCAAAAGAAAAGGTAACAAGCATTTCCACTTCATTCCTCCTTTGAATTTACTTCATACATCGTTACGTGTTATTTTCTGGGTTTATACTTTATCGAAATAGGAACCTACAAAACGGGCGCCCGCAAATGAGGAATGAGGTTGGAACCGTTTGCGACTGAGAGATTGTAGAGAGGATGTTAGCAGTCACCATGTACTCAATTTATTCAGACGTCTCCACGAGACTCTCGAGTGAAATCCCCGTCTCCACTCGGCCGCCACTTCGTTCCACTTCTAATTAAAAAACACGACGAGGAAGAATCACTTTTAATATCACCTTTCAAGATAATATTCACCGGATAGATGGACTGATTGAAATCTTCAGCGAACGGATCTTTAATAAAGAGGATTGCGGGAGGGAAAGGAGCTTCGAATGTTTTCCCAGATGCTGCCAGATTCACACCTTTTTCTTTTTTTATCCAAAGTTTAAACCGGCTTACGTCGCTTAGGATTTCAATATTGGTATCACTGCAGTGCCCCCAACCGTGAAGACCCGTGAAGAACCGTGAATCCCGACAATGGCACGGTTTTTGACACAAGCTGCATAGCGAGGTCGAATTCAGCCCCTGAAATTAATAGCAGCCGGCTGCTCTGATCGGTAGTTTTCCGTAGTTTCTCTGATCAACACCAGGCGAATGCCGGAACAGTACCAAACAAAAGAGCCACGGATCGCGCGCGTTATTTCCTTCTTTGCCCTCTCCTCACCTCTTATCTTCTTATTAACTTAATTACACACACGACACCACCAGAAATGTCGGGAGCTTAGAGCTTCTTGTCATTCAGTGCGGGAAGATCACTATCTTCCAATTCTACAATTAGGGGAACGGAAAAATTCAAAGTAATTAAAAAAAAAAGTATTTTTGACACTGAGCGCTTGGGAGTTGGGGGAAGATGGCGAGGTAATACAGAGAAGCCTAGCCTGGACTAAAGAATGCGAGAAAATCTGTGCCATTCTGTAACGCCACTAGTTTGAGAAAGTCGTCCACTCTTCTTATTTCGGCTCATACGAAGTTGAAGAACAAGGAAACGGGCATATCGAAATTCCCAACTATTAGTTTCAGGGAAGAAATGTATTTACGAAAGTGTCTAGTTTTGCTACAAAAAATAATACACATAGCACACAAAACAACCAGGATATATGGTACAATACTGCTGTTATCTACAAAGTAATCATTCTCCTGCAATCTGCGAATTGCGTGGAGATGTCTAACTTTTCATGGGTACCGATTGTTGATGATGCTATATTCTTTTCATTATTTTATTTTGTTAATTCAATGCTGACCACAGTCTGCTTTGGAGATACTTTATTCGGAGAAGTTGTCGATTTTGTTGGACTTTATAGTTTATATTGCTGCAATTTATCATACCTATGTATCGAGTGCGTAAAATGCGCCATCCTCAGGACTCGAATCCTAGCACCCGCCAGTCAGAGGCAGCAGTTATTGCCCTGAGCCTTCTCAGGCACACAGAATAATCGTTCGATTGGCAAA
The DNA here is from genome assembly GCA_031308135.1 of Acheta domesticus. Taxonomy (NCBI): domain Eukaryota; kingdom Metazoa; phylum Arthropoda; class Insecta; order Orthoptera; family Gryllidae; genus Acheta; species Acheta domesticus. Next base: position 14,620,495 of record JAHLJT010004567.1, on the reverse strand, counting down.
TTATATTGGGAGGCAATTTATTAAAATAAAGTTACTCCCAAACCGAAAGGCTAAGTATCAGTACGTTTGAAAGTTTTGTCCAATAAAAAGTCTGTTTTGCATTTTCTAAAATTCAATTTTACGTTAAATTCGCTACTCTTAGCGAATCGGGCGGGGTGTGTAAGTTTGAAATACATTCTACGTCGAAGACTGAAAGGACCTTGTAACTGTTCAGCGCAGGTCAATTGTGGAACCATGAACATTGAGACTTGCGTGAAAGGGACGTTGTGAATTCTGTGATTTACCCGAAGAAATGTGACATGTTCTGCGATGTGATGTTCTATTTGAAGTACTAGGGCAACCCAGCAGACGGTGTTCTGCCCTTCATCACCCTCTTTCCCCTTCCATCTCCCTTTCTCTCTCACTCTCCCCCCTCTCTCTTTGTCTCCGTTTCTCTCTGTCCCTGTCTCAGTCTGGGTGTCTCTGTCATTGCCTCTCTCTGTCCCTCTCATTCACATTTAGTTTCAGATTCTGCACTCCTCTGAGCAGGTGAGGTAATCTCGAGAAGCGCTGGACCAGCAAAAATGCAATAGAATGTTCATGAAGGTCTTATCCTATAGATTACGGTGTGAGAAACGTTTCTTTGAGAAAAAGAAACGTTTGCCTGAAAATTTTAGTTTTGAATGCCCTAGGAACGCTTCGTTTAGGAGTTATTTAATGACATGGATTCAAAATGCTGCCCCGAGTGTTGCAGGTTGCATTTGACATGAATATTTAGTTTTGTTCTACAGCGCCTTGTATTGGAGTTGCAACAGAATTAACAGCACATGAAAGCCTTCTGGGTGAAAAAACACGTAAAGTGCCAACTTTCATGGAGATCGGTCGCACGGAGTCGGAGTTTACCTCTTATGTGTGTGTGTGTGTGTGTGTATATATATATATATATATATATATATATATATATATATAATATGTGTATATTATGTGTGTGTGTGTGTGTATACAGGATGTCCGGGGTGGAAACGTCGAAACTTCGAAAATAAGTTTTTAAGACAGTTCTAAGCGTATTTTGTCTTATAAACTACGTGGATATTCCGAATGGTTGAGCCATTATTAGCACTCAAAAGTTGGTTTGCATTGTGGAAGCATAGAAACACTCCAGAAACATGTTAATTGTTTATTATTTACAAAAGAAATGACCATATTTGTTCAGAAAGAAAAATTAAGCGGGAAATAAAAAAAGCGGTCGAATTGTGTAAATTGGGTGCTTTTTTATTTCTCGCTTAATTTTTCTTTCTGAACAAATATGTTCATTTCTTTTGTGAATAATAAACAATTTACATGTTTCTGGAGTGTTTCTATGCTTCTATAATGCAAATTTTTGCCAAGAAATCAATTTTTCAAACCAACTTTTGAATGCTTATTGCGGGTCAACCAATCGGAATAACGACGTTGTTAATTAGACAAAATATGCTTAGAATTGTCTTAAGAGCTTATTTTCCAAGTTTCGACGTTTCCTCCCCGGACACCCTGTATATGTGTGTATGTATGTATGTATATATATATATATATATATATATATATATATATATATATATATATATATTAGGAGAGTAAGAGCAGCAGTGGTTGAGGCCAGAGGAAGAAGGCCCAGTGGCCGGCGCCTGCGCGGAGTGGGCGGGGCCGGGGGCCGCGCGGGGAAGGCCTGCGTGACGGAGGGGCTTCGGCGAGCTCGTTCGGGCGGCGCAGAGGCGATTACCCGCGGGCGGGGGCGCGGGGCGCTGGGCGAGGGGCGCTGCGCTGGCCCGGCAAACGCGCCGCGACGGCTGCCCCCGCGCCGCCCCCGCGCCGCCCCCGCGCCGCCGGGGCGAGGCGCCGATACAACGGATTGGCCCCTGCGCCCCCGGCCGGGCCGAGATTGAAGGTCCCCGCTGCCTCGTCACGCCCCCCCCCCACGCCGCTCCGACTTCAGCGAGGGGCTAACCATGTCAACTGTGCACACTGCGGAACGTTCACGCACAAAATCAATACCCACACTGTACTGGAACTAGTACATTGAAAAAACAAACCAACTAAAATGTCAATTTATAATATCAGAAGCGGGCTGAAGTCCAAATTCAATTCCTTTAGAAAAGTTACCAGACATCAAACATTTCAACTAAACATTTTCACATAACTTGGTGGAATAATAAATATTGTGGAATAAACACATTCAATTCCACGCTGTCCAATAAAGTATTTTTAATTACAAACTTACCAGTAAACAATTCAGCAATACCACCACAAATTGGTTTTGATAAAGAATGAAATCATGAACTCACTGAGAACAATGTAGAATGTAAATACATTTTCTCTGTAAAAAAAAGGTCAAATATTTGCGAATAAAATGAATTATCATACTATCGTCGGAGACCTATAAACTCATTTCTCATCCACTCTACATGCAAGCCAGGATTCCAATATCCCTCCCAAGGTATCGCAGACTCACCGAGCACAAATGAAGCTTCGATTTACATCCCCGAGCAGGGAAGTTTTAATAGGCAATTTTGCGCGATCCCAATCACGCTCCGTGGAGCGGGCGTGCCATAGCTTTTGGGTTGAACACCTGCAGCACCTTCCAGCACCAAGGGGAGACGCCATGGGAGATGAAAAGAAGAAACATTGTAGTATCTACTGAAAGCTTGAATAAAATAAGAGACGTTCTGAGACTTACAAAACGTGTTATTAAACTTTCAATTGGAAACAGTATTTTTTTCACTAGTGAACAACTGGTTAAAATTACAGACAGATGTATCATAAACCATAAAATAATGTGAAGTTTTCGGCATACCACACGCGATAATTGATTAAATTACGTACGCATGCTTATCATCTTGAAGAAGGGAAATAACTCATTAGCTGAGGTGTCTGTTTTTTTTTTTTTTGTCATGAGAGTTGTCGTGGAGCGAGGACATGACGAGGGTGACATGAACGGGGATGACATCAGAGAGAGCGAGAGAGAGAGAGAGAGAGACAGGGGTGACAAAACAGACCCTGCTCGTGTCACTAACACTCCGAGCACTTTCAGAAAAATCAACTGAGTTACCGATAAAGGCGACTCCCATAGCGAGAAGGGCTGCAAAAGGAAAAATAGCGTTACAAAGTGTGTTCAAGCATAGCCCACTAGAATTCGTGAAAGTGGCTCCAGTACAAGCAAAAGTTGCATAGCTCGCCGACTATTTCTCGGGCGGCCCATCCAAGCATTAACATAAGGGAACGCATTTTAAGCAAACAACTTTTCACCTAAAAGGTTAAAGAATACTTGGCCTTGTTTCGTTTTCATTAATTTTCAGTCCGCAATAATTGCCTGAAAACGAGTAAAAAGGCTATTTTATACACAAGACAGTATTACTGTGGCCTGACCAACCACTCGAACTGGCACGCATGCTATTTGACTTAATTTCTCCATTTCATTATGGCACGCTGCACTCATTATATAATTGTAATATTGATTAGTATGACAATCAATCTGCTGTATCACTGACCCATCAATCAATCTGCTGTGTCACTGACCACAACTGACCGCTATGCGGGTATTTCCCTATTTGTCAGAGCGTCCCGACCCGCGCTTCAGCGGTCACAATGTGAAACTTCACATGTTCGCTGGCTCTCGCAAGGACACGCCAGCTCACTCACCCCAAACCGGGAAGAGCATTGAATGCAGGTCCGAATGCAGATACCTAGGGAAAGGATTTTTTATGCCCTGAAAAATCTCGAAACGCGCTTCTTAAAATACGCATTTATGACCAAAAATTCTGAAATATGCACTTTAATATGCAATTAAAAGTAACAATATTTCATTTTCCGTATAAACCTGTGTAGATAAAATTCTGGAAAAGTATGCTTGGAATAAAAAGATATATATTTGTGGAAACATCACATAATCTACCTTACTTCGCGGAAGAAATAATTGAAGTAAACAATCACCTAGTAAATCTTGTAGCACTTCTTCGGCCTGATTTAAAAATATATATCTCAAGAACCAACATTTGCACAAGTATTTTATCGTCTATAGAAAAGAAAAAGGAAAAAACACTCAAACTGTGACAAACTCTTTCGAATCAATGAGCGCTCACAAATAAAAAGACTCTATGCAAAGATGAACATTTCGGAGATAAGTCTCTATCTGAACGAAATGCGCAAAACATAATTACACGAATATGCTCCAAAAAGGAAGATCGGCCAAAAATGAACAAACATGCACCGACATTTTAATCTACATAACATCCAATTCTGACCAAATGTCAAGAAATTTCACTTAGCTATGCCCTGAAGCACCGAACAAAAAATATGCAAAATCATAGAGATCCGCTCCCTACAGATCACACCAAAAGAAGGTCGAAGGATGGGCGAAGAGCCGCGGCTTTTACGCCTGCGGGCGGGCAGGCCCGTGGGTGAGGGCGGGGAGGGGCAGCAGCTGCCGCCGAAAGAGGGTGGATGCTTGAGGGGCGGCGGCGGCGGCGGGGGCCCCGGGCGACGAGGAGGCCGAGTGATTGAGGGGATTGTGCAGATCGAGAAGCGGGGAGACGCGGTGGTTGGGGATTAGGCACTGCATCTCTGAGTTCCCAAGGCAAAAATTATCAATTTTCTAAACATTTACGAACATCGTGTGTTTCTCAGAACGTAACAATGAGAGAGCTGAAACAGAAAGCTGAAAAAAAAATCAAGAAGGGCTTGAGAATGGAGATCGACAGGTCGTAGAATGCAACGTAAAAGTTTCGAACTGTGATAAAAACCACAACGTTGTAAAGGCAACGCCAACCTGAGAGGATTAAAATATCTCCTTAAAATGACTTGTTTAAGAATTAACACTATCTCGATGCGTGACAAATGTTTGCCCGGAATGCAGCATGCACTCCTCCAGTCGGGGGCGGCTATCTGATCGGCAAACGTAGGCGTAGGTAGTGATCGCACACGACGCGAACCGCCCGAACTAGCCGCCAACGTGGGGAGGACTGTTGGCAGCAGAACTTCGCAGGCGCTTCTCACAAACATTTCCGCACATTTTCTGATATGTGCAGCCGAGCACGCGGGTAATGTGCACAAAATGCAAATCTATTTGAAGTGTATTATACACGCCAAATTTCACGTTTACAAAAAAATACAAGTATTTTTGATTAATTTTTACAGCTGCTTCCCTCTCCAGCATAAAGTAGCAACAAGTCGTTTGTATTAAAGCCTTCAAATTTGTATCCGTTACATCGTTGTTTTGGGGAAGATTTAATATACTTAAGAAAAAAGTATAGAAGGAACTATATGTCAACGAAGTTTGTAACAGACGAAGAGAAAAGCAAAAGAGGCAAAAGTCCAAAGAAAAAGAGGTCTCATTGTACATCAATTCCAAAGGTTGAAGCGATTGAAGATTGAAACCACGTGTCAGCCATGCGTTAGTTGCCATGCGTTAGTTAGTGGCGTACAGAAGGAGTCATCTCCCTCTTCAATATTGAAAAATATGCTGCAGGCTAATGTATAGGTCCTAATTGTTTTTATTCAGAACGAAAGTGAAGTTTACTGAGTTCACTTACTACAGGCCGCAGATAATGATTATTAGAAATTATTCACTACTAAAATAAATTAGATTTATTTCTTTTTAGAATACTTTTTTTAATTTTACATTTTCTCATACAGCGAAGCAAGGGCGTTTTAAGAGTGATTGAAAATTGCAACGTGGCACGTACAAGAGTTACAAACAGAGCGAGGATACTACCATTGGAGACCTCATAATCAATAATTATATGTGGTAAAAATGGGAAAATATGTTATAGGTTACAATTATGGAGGAAAAAATTTACAAAAAGTAAGTAGGGAAAATCATGCGCTTCTCTTTAGGGCGGTTTAAAATTTATCTTTTGGAAATCTGGATTTGATTCTTCGGCCTTTCTTATAGGTTTCTCCTTGGTTTAATATGGAAGTTGCAGGGGAAGATAAATAAAAATAATGTAGATCTAGCCATTTTCTCGTAAACATGCAGAGTAAGAACTTACAATAAGCCATTGAAATTTCAATAGTAATGTAATAAACCTTACGAGTGTTTGGCTCTCAGATGTACGTGCATTAAGTTTTACTGTGTTAATTATTATTGCTGAATTGATACTCCTACCTAGAAAAAATCCAAATAACAAACCATTCCAAGCAAACAATATAGTAATAGATTAAATTTGCGGGGAACGTCGCTTTTCAACAGAACATGAGAAGTCCATATTTTACGGCCAACGACTCGTGCCTAATACGTTTACTAACGCTTCGGTGTCGTTGCGTTAACTCACCAGAGGCAGCAGGCGAAAAACTCAGGATGAGTACTCACCTGTAACAGAAACACTTCAATTAGGAAGAGAAAGTCGGCACGAATGGGAAGGTGCAAAGACGTGAAACAGGAAAACATATACAGTAATACATGGAAGTGTACATCACATGACTTAGAAATCGAATACTAAGGAATATATTACATTAAGAAACAAATCTCAATCTTAAATATCTAATTTGTTCGAGGGGGATTAAAAAGGTTTTGTTCGTGGCCGCCAAAATCCACGTTACGAAATGTAATCGAAATGTACATTCACAAGCTTTGAAAGTCATTTCTTTTGTACTCCACACAGCGAAGGTCCACGGCACATCGACTGAAGTAGTAGAGCGGGATTTATGGAGTGAGGAAGGTCCTGCACACACTTAAAAGGCTTTCCTGCGACGACGACTTCACCCGAGCAAACAAACAGAATTGGCAAGATGCAAGTTCCGGATTCTACGGTGGATGTTCGAGAACTTCAATTTTTGCTTTCATTTTCTTCACAACTGCACATGTTCTGTGACCAGATCCATTGCCATTCAAAAGCAGTGCTAAGGAGGTTCCTGTACGAGTATTTGGCCATCTTTTTTTTCAATTCTTTGAATGTAGGGTCCAGCACAAAAGAACAATAGTATACCCGATTCATAGCCCGACCTTCCGCCATACGTGCAACCATCAATGGTCATTTGTATTTAATGAAAATTGTGATAAGTTGCTTCCATATCCTGAAATCTTGCCGAAGAATAACTGGGCTTGGAGCATTTTAGCCACCCATACACAGTTTCGAGTTTTGCTAGACGTGGTGTATTTGTAAAACCAAATTTCATTCACTTCACGTCTGTCAGTCTTTTTGGACCATTCGATAGAAATAGCGAGCAATCTTGTCGCGCAATCCTTCCTTCTCATCTTTTGTTCCTCGGCGAGAGAATAAGGAACCCATTTTGCGCATCCACAAAATTTACCTCAGCTGTGAATGTTGGTGGAGTGTTGTGTCAACACGGATGGCGACTTCTTTACTTAACTATTCTCTAGTAATATAACGATTTTCTTCCACTGCTGCCTCTCTCGTTGCCTTTCACTGTTGCCTCTCTCGTCCTTGTTGCCTCTTTCGTTCACAGCTTCCCGGGGTCTCCCAAAGCGGGCGTCATCTTTCAAGCTCTCTATCCCATAGTCAAAGTATCGAATCCATTTGAGAATGATGTATTACACATTTGGCCCATATGAACTGCTATCAAAACATCACAGATTTTGTTGTCTTTTTACCAAGCTTGTGGGGATGTGAAAATGTCAAGTCACACGTTCTCCTTAAGCAAATCCACGTTTTTCCACCAGGCAGTTCACTGCAATGATTCTGCAAATCTACTTCAATCACCCACATTCCACTTTTTAAATAGGCAGATCGCACAAATCCTTTCATCCTGTAATGGCTTGTATGCAAAGCAAATTTCCGAATAAATTGGACCCGAGTAGTACAACCGTATACTAAATTCGAATAAGAAGGTTCATGGTCACACTGAAAAAAAAAATACCACGTTAAACCTAAATATAATGTCATAATTGGTAATAAAGTTGAGACGATCGATTTGTCTATTGTGACACTATTTAGCACATACGACGTGCACATTGTTGATTTGCAATGCAACTACGCTACTGCGTTTGCTTAGTAGGTGGTGGAGTTAACGAAGTATCATAATTTATTAAGGAGTGTGTTCCAAAGTTACTTCTTATATTACCTACTACAGCATATTGGAGTCATTACTTAAGCACAAAATGTCGCTGTGAGAACTACCCCAATAAGATAGCAGTAAAACGTGGTTTTGGCGGTAACAGTCTCTGGACTAGTTGCGGAAGCTTAAGTAATGCATGATGTACTGTCGGAACTTATAGCTCTTCTCGAATAAACCAACGTTTTAATGTAAAATTTCCTATACATTTTAGATTTTTCATTAACATTTTGCAGCACACAATACTGCGCGGGAATCCAGCGCTTAGGTCGGAAAAGGATGCAATATTCAATATATTCTGCAATAGAATAGTGTTTCGTAAGGAAGGAGCAAAATTCCATTAGGAGAAATATTCTTCAAACCTCTGAAATGCTGCTGAAATTTGGTTCGATGCGTTTACAGAGACAGTTACATTTAGCATAATCAAATGTCAACTTAAAAACTGACGTATTAGATTTTACGAGGAGGCATCTGTAAAATTTGATGAAATTTCTTGAAAACTTCAATTTTTGGTTTTGAACCCTATAAATAAAATCACACTTTGTAGATTCTTGTCGCCGAGTCAGATTCGTCTGAGGTACATTTAAATGTCCGAAATGATGATTTAAATGTCCATGTACGCTATGTGCCACGCCCCCTTTCTGCGCACTAAGTGATATTTTCGGAATATTAGTAGAATAGTATTTGAATTTCCCGGTGTTTCTTTTTGATGGAACTTCAAGCACTTTAACATTTACTTCGCACGTTTCGTTGCGTTTAGAGACACAGTTACATTTAACATAATCGCAATGTCAGTTTAAAAACTAACATATTAGATTTTAAGGGAAGCCGTCTGTGAAATTTGATGAAATTTGAATTTCCTGGTGTTTTTTTTATTTATTTATTTTTTTAAGGAACTTCAAGCACTTTAACATTTACTTTGCACGTTTTGTAGCGTTTACATTTGACATAATAAAAATGTCAATTTAAGAACTAACGTATTAGATTTTAAATGAAGCTAGACGGTTGGTGCGGCGCGGGGGGAGGACGAAGGGGGGCGAGGGGGGCGGCGCAGGTAGCGGCGGTTCCGCGCCCGGAAGTTGGCCCATTTCCGAGGGACGTGCCTGCTGCCGCCGCCCCAGCGCCGCTTCGGGGCTCCCGGAAGCGCGCTCGCGAGCGCCCCGCCCCGCCCCTCACGCCCCGCCCACGCCCCGCCCGCGCGTTTTCGCGTTAAATTTTAAGCGCCTTTGCGTGCGCGCCCGCCGCCCGCAGGAATACACGGTGTTTTGCGGAACGTGGCTGGCTCGAAACGCAGGTACACCGCTGCACACACGTAAAGAACTGCGCCCAACTGGGTCGATACTCTCGTATTTTCTCATCCCGCGAGAACATTTCGACGTTAAACAAACAGAACATGTTTTAAGGTTCTGGTAACGTGGAAATTAATCATTATTTATTATGTTAAGAGAAATTTCTAATATAGATACAGAAGATTTTAATACAATAAGATTTTAACATGATTTGTGTATGCTAAAGGGCGCAGAAATAGGCGGAGAGCGTTCCATTTTCTCTGCGATTGGGTGCGAGGAAATGTGAGCTGCCAAGCATTCCCTTGGGCTACCAGAGAAGTAAGAGCACATCCCCAGCGCGCTAGAAAGCCGCGAGCCGACGAATTCTTAAACATCACCTACTAGATTTACGAATTAACAAACGCCAAGTCTATTTAAGAGGGATGTGTGTTTGTTTCATTGATTAGTGATTCCGGACGCGCCGACTGCTAGGATCACAAGTGTAGTCCGAGCTTTTAACCCAGGGAGAAGGCGGAGATCTGCCCCCGCTGCACGGCGAGATCCGGCGCCGACCTAGCAGGCTAGCGGGGTTTGCCCCCAACCAGGTAACTCCCGCCAGCGGGGCACAGCCACAGCCGGGACAAGGTCTACGCTACCGACTCGTCTCTCGGCATGTGTGGTAGTGTAGTAAGGGTAAGTGTAGGTAAAGTAAGGCGTGTAAGCAAGGAAGCAGCAAATGCAAGCAAGAGAAAGGACATATCGCGCATGGTCCATTACTCGTTTGTCAGGGAACTGCTTCGGCAATCGACTGGTGTTTATCGGAGAAATCGCGGCAAAATACCAATGAGAGTAGCCGCTCGCTAGAAACCACCTCCAGACAGTGGGTGAATCCGACATAGCTGTCTAGCACGCGTTGATAATCCTGTTGTGGTACGAAAACATACGTAGGCTATATTTTCCCTGTAAAAAGTGCCCAATTTGATCAGACATCCATTTACTCAAGTAAAGTTAGTGAAAATTGTATATCTTGAAAAGCAACCTTTAAGTATTATGTTAATGTAGGCCTACGTACCAACAATTGCGTCAAAAGAACATTTTCCAGAACAACAATACCTGTTCATGTCTTAAAGTCCTTTAATAGAAAAGATGAATTATTAACTTTGAATGTTTCCAAGAACTGCTGAAAATAATGAACACGATATCTGTCTCGGATACTGAACAAATTACATCGACACAAAGATAAAACACAACTCAGTTAAGTTTCAAGATGCGTTTGTGAATACATTTTCGTTCCGAGCTCTTAGAAGAAAAGCAGACACAAAGAGTTGGTCAAAATATTGGCAGTGAGAATATAACCAATGACAAAAGCTTCGAGACTTCTCGAAAGTTTTCATTTCCTTCCGCTCGAAGAAACACGAGTGCAATTCTATAGAACTTTTGTTCCTTCTTTAATGCCACCCTCGTTCCTTTTCTTCCTCCCTGACCTCTCCCTCAAATCTGTCTTCCACCTTACTAAACAGGTCTTTCTAGTAAGTTTGGATTTCATCTGCTTCACCACCCCATTTCTGGTCCCACTTCGAACTTCTCCAATGAATATTTCCCATTCAGTGCTCTTAAAAGTCCGTCCTTAATATAGCAGACAGGTGGTGAAAGCATCTCTAAGCGGAAAAGGACATGTCAATGCACTTCGCAATGCGCTGTGAACTGTTCGATGTTCAAGTTCTAAAAGACGGGAGACGTCTCTGAAAAAAAATTCTCGCTGCAACATAATTCACTCACATCAACTTTTAAAATCCGTAAAATTACAAACCGATGTAGCTAATATTGTGAGAAACCAAGAACAAAACAAATAACAGATGAAAAATTAGTAGAAACTCTCATTTTTACAGATGCACATCATTGACTAAGATGGCAAATACATTATTTTCTCAAATTGTTGAATAGCGTGATAGTAAATGTGATGCCACCTCACGTTAATTGTAAAAAGAATTTTACTCGGAACAGGCTTATTCGGAAAGAAGGAAACCAAATAAAGGAGGGAAAGGTCAAGTCATCTAAGATAATTTGAGGAACGAAAGATAAAAACATAAAACGTTGCACAGTAGAAAAAAAATACATCCTCAATGATTCTTTTAAAGATGGATACAATTTATTTCAATTGTGAAGCTTTAATAAGAAAGCCTGCATTTCATTATGTTCGTCTTTTCTACGTATCACTTCTCAAATGATCTCCAAATGGCGAAGGTCAAAACACTAATATTCACGAATTTGCAAAAATTCAACAGATCCGTTTGTTAATAGTAGAATGTTTTCTGCGATCACCTTTGACGTGAAAGCGCACTTTCTTTCGAGCAATCCTCCTTCGTCCAAGAGCTCACACGCACGCCCGTATACCTTCCACTCGGGGGTGCTGCAGAGGGAGGCCGCTGGAGTCCCGAGGACGACTACGAACATTAGCGAAGTCCTATTCCACACTCTTCAGTGGTTACCATTAGCATTGGCCTCATCTCTGCATGAGACTGTATCGGATATTTCCCTAACGAAACCATAAGGGTTACAAGATTTGGGTATTGATATCTTTTAAACTGAATTAAATATTTCGAGAAAAAGGAATTACAGAAATTTTCCAAGGCCCGTCTCCATATCCACAACCATAATGGTTCCGAGATTTGGGTATTGATGTCTTTTAAACTGAATTACATACTTCAAGAAAAAGAAATTACGGAAAGCTTTCTACGGCCCTTCACATAGAAATATTGGATTTTATCACAAACATGTAGTAGTGGTGTCGGTACGAATATAATTCCAACAATTAGACGTTCCATTCTTCCAACTTGAGACAACACGCGCCGAGAGAGAACTAAATATTCGTGTATTTCAGAAAGTAGAAACGTGAGGAGAGCGAACGGCTGTTTTCGTGTGCGATAGGCCCAAGGCAGGCAAATTGCGAATCTGGGAATGGATGGCGGCAGTCGTCGCACATCGCCGAGGCGGCGGCGGCGGGCAGAGGCTGCGCTCTGGGCCGCGAGCATCGATCACGGCCGGCGCCGCTCGTTAATATTCGGGCGGCGGGAGGCGCCGAATTCCTCCACGCACCCCCACCCCCACCCCGGCCCCCCTGCGCCATCGCCTTCGCCTTGGCGCTGGGCCGCACGACACGATCCCACACCGCCACCCGCAAACGGCACGAGGCGGGCGAACGCCTCCCTGTATTCTGCCCGCGCGGTTGCACATTGCGTTCCAAAAACGGTTGGTACTCTTCTTCTTTTACGGCCATACACTTATACTGCGATTTTCGTAACTTTGCCCCTGACAGGAATCAGCTGTTGACAGTTTTAGCCAATCGGAAGCTTGAACGTCACCATAATGACGTCACTGTACCGAAATATAAGCCCCCGATAGAATGGCGGCGAAACTGCTGATTCCTGTCAGGGGCAAGGTTTAAATAATCGCAGTATAATAGTTCACAGGCTCCTCCTCCCCTTCTTGCGACTCTTGCCCTGGGCAATACCTATGGTAGTTTGCCACTACTTTCCCTAGTGGTGCTAGTGCGCCGATTTTGACGTTTCATTTGAATATCAAATAGCGCAGGCCTAGATACAATATCCTCAACCTTATGTGGTGCTAAAATTGCTGGAGGATTTTATTTTGCCAGGATCGGCCAAGTGTCTTTCCTGGGATCTGTTTTACATGCCGACAAGTATCCGCATGAAAGCCGTCGATTTTTCGCACCCCAAACATCACCCCGACTTTGACCAGGTTTAAACCCGCGAACTCGGAATCAGTAGCCCGGCATGATAGCCACTGTACTAGCAAAGCTGACTAAATTTCTATAATTTTTTTTTATTTTATAGCACTTGCGACAGCACACAAGCGTTCACAAATATCCTTCTACGCAATCACATTTTAAAACATTACAAGTAAATATTACATAAAAAATCAGATAGTTCGATATTTCCCTCTTCCACGACAATTATGACAGGGGGCCCGTTGTCCCACGTAATAAAGCTACTGTAAATATGATAGATTCATTATTTCTCCCCCTCTCTTGTTACGTTCATAATTTGGAGAACTGATATATGAGGAAGAAGCTCTCCAAACTATCAGACAACTTCTAAATGTTTCAACATAAAACAAATTGTATTTTTAAACCTTTCATTAATTTGTTTCGTTCTTCTTGTACTTTATTTTAATTATTTACCAGAAAAATGAGTCATCTGCAAATTAAAAAAAAAATAGCACAAACGGAGGCCCAATGTGACACAGAGGGGCCCAGAAATGCACGGGCTCCCCTCTGGTTTACGCACGCCTATGTTCTAAATTCAGAAATACTATGATTTAATTTCAACCGACCAGCAATAAAAAGAAATCTATATATCATTTTGTATTATTACAATTTATTTTTCCATCTTTCCCAGTTCTTCCGACTCCCTCGCTCCCGAAAAAGCGAAATTGATGAAATACATTTCGCACACAATAAGAGGAGAAAGGCACTACACGTCTGTTTAAATGTTATTTCAAATCGTCTTCGCCTCGTTTCCGCAAGAAGGAGAGCGGCCCGACGCCTGCACAGCCCGCTGCACGTGGCCCGTGCCGCCGGCGCAGAGGTGTTTTTTACGGCGCGGGGCCCGCACTGGCCGTCGGCGCTTGTCTCCGCGATCGGCGCCTTTCATCTGCCCTCCCGCGCCGCCCGCCCGCATCGCCCGCCGCCATCCATCAGGCGCGCGCTCAGCCTCGCCCGCCCGGCGTTTATCCTTAATGTTCGGATATCTTCTAACCTCCTTTTCAATCACGCGCTGTCATTTTTCACGCCCGCCCCCGCTCTAACCCGCCCCGTCCCGCCCTGCCCCGCCCCGTCCTGACCCGTCCCGTCCCTCCCCGCCCGCCCCGCCCCGTCCTGCCCTGCCCCGCCCCGCCCCTCCCCGTCCCGTCCTGCCCCGCCTCACACCGCCCAACCTCACCCCGCCCTATCCTGCCTCGCCCCTCCCCGACCCGCAGCCGTGAAAGCCATCGCGTTATTACCGGGGCGCGCGCATTACGGGCTGCGTCTTCCCTCCACTCGGCGCCGGCCGCCGCACACACACACACACACGGACCGTTCACGCCTTAGGCGAGGGCTGCCCGCCGCTCCACTCGGCTCCGCGGCAACCGACTCAATCCCCGATCCGCCGCCAACGCTCAACTGCCCAGTCCCCTTCACCCAGATCGATGGCCTGAAGGTGCACGCAGTGGGGAGACGGGATGGGCCCCCCCAGCCGTTCGAACCTTAGTTCGGGTCGCCCCCAGTTGGGCTCTCGTGTTCGTCGTGGCAGTGGCCCGAAACTCTGGGCATAGAGGAGGGACTTGGTGTCCCGCACTAGCCCCGGTAGCTACGAACTCTGAGCTGCCAGGGCGGCCTTAGATCCAGGCGTTGTATGGAGAGGTTGCCGTGAGGGCAAACTGCGTTCCGGCGGGATCCGGATATTGGTACTTGTACCCCTGAGGGAGGTGTAGGTTAGAGGCCACCGCCTAGGTACTCACCCCGGGGCTTGCCCTCCAATAAAGTACAAGTGCGAGGGGTGCCATACCAAGGCATGCACGTATGTATATATATATATATATATATATATATATATATATATATATATATATATAGATACGTGTGTGTGTGTGTGTGTGTGCGGGCGCACATGAGTGAAATGCTGTTTTCCCGACGGGAAACCCGTTCCACCAAACTTCTCGATTAAATGATCGATATTTCCGGGCGTGTCAACTGCGAAAGTCACTGGGCTTATATGTGATGTGCACGTTATATCCCGGGAGGTGGCGGTGTTCCCATCTTGCTGCATCAGGCGACGACCTACATGTCGGAATACAGGGGTTTCCTCCCCCTGGTACATATCGCTCCAGCAGAGCGTTGGGTGCCCCAGCCGGCAGGCGTCTCACTCGTGCCTGCGGTTGTGTAGCGCATGCAATCTGTGTGTGAGAGTGAATGAGTGAGTTAGTTGTGTGTGTGTGTGTGCGCTTGTGTAAGGGAAGAAGTGGGGGCAACGTTGAAGAAGGAAAATCAGGCGCAGTCCGTGGTTCCTTTTCTTGATCGGAGAAACTACGTGTGTACTGCATCGACATTCACCTTTTCTTGATCGGAGAAACTACGAAAAACTACCGAACAAAGCAGCATACCGCTAGAATTCTCCTCCGCGAACAAACACTGTATTATGTTATAGCTTCTACATTCGTTTTTAAAGTGTTCGAGGATTTTTGACCCTTTTACTACTCATGGAGGACAATAGACAAGTCTGATATTTATGTTTCATTAATAACAATTACATAAATATGTGCTGTCAAATCCTGAAAAGCGTATACATTGATTGGATAAAAAGTAATGAGAATATTGCCGTAACTTAAAGTCGGTGAGTTGGCGTGCTGCCATCTGTCGTGACAAAAGGAAGGACTGTCGGACGAGTGTGTGCAGCGAGCGGGAACAGTACTTTGTCAGTCTCCTGCAGAGTGGAAATCGTTAACTCTGTAGCAATAGTGCAAGCGCTCTAACGTTATGTTTACAAAGGTAGAGCAACGTTCGTGGCTCAAAACTGAAGTGGCACGAGGTCGGAGTCAGCAAGACTGTGTTCAGGGACTGTGTGAAGCATGCGGTGATGCTGCGTTGCCATTCTCCACAGTCGCACAATGGGTTAAAGAGTTCAGATTAGGCAGAGATGATGTGAAGCGTAATCCCCGAACAGGACGACTCCAGGTGGAGAGCTCTTGCGCCGCTGGCAATGGGAGATTCTGAAGCATCCACCTTACTCATCTGGTATGAGTCCCTGCGATTACGATCTCTTCAGCGAAATGAAAGAACCACTGCGAAGAACACGGTACAATGGCACAGAAGAAATTATTCATTCTACATGATGGTCAATACGGGACATCAACAGAAACGGACACGCAGTTGCTGTACCACGCCTTTATACCATCAGGCAAAAGGTCATTTCTAACGGCGACTATTGTACTGAAGTTGTGTAAATGCAAATACCTCTATCAATAAAGTGATTTCAGAGAAAAAAAACGTTTCTCATTACTGTTTATCCAACCCTGATATTTACACGTACCCTTGCAACGTGGGTACCTTTCTCAGGTGAGGATACAGGGGATCAAAGTCGTCCAAAATGAACCCGATTTACTATTCTACATTTCCTTCTTTTCCCAGTACAAAAAAATTCAACAATTCAGCAATTGGTAGAGCCACTGTGTATTGCAAGACAAACTTCGACCAACGACAAAAACTCAATGAATCGGCACGCGCAATTAGAATCGACACTGCAGATAGAAATCCGACCGCGTGCGAAAGCGTGCACGAGATCGAAATTAATTTCCGACATAGTATTTAAATCACTTGCTGGCAGCGACTGTAATTACAGGGCACCGAATGCGCACTTCACTGGCAGTGGCTACGGTAATGCTAACACAACCGGGGCATATCGATAGTCCATCGGTGTCATTGGAGAAGTGGACGTAACATATTGGAGAGCTCTGGTGGTGAGTAACAAGAAGGGATGGCGGGAAGGGGGGGATGGCAGTGCCAATCGAAGATGGCGGCTCTGCTGACATAAGCGAAAGATACCGATCTGACCCTAGATTTCAGAACACTAGAAAAATCTAACTTTTGCAACAATAAATTATTCAACATCACAATTTGTTAATCAAATGTTAATCACTAGGTGGCGGATTTTCATGACCTAAAACATTACCAAAAATGAACAAGAAAATGTTCTTAAAATGTTTTTAAAATGCCTTAAAAACAAACAGAAATGACGTAAAAGAATTAATGAAAAGCACATCAGATGAACAAATTCAGCTGTTGAAGTTGTTCATTACTGATGTAATTGAAGCTTCTTGCTTTCGTTCAAGTGAACTCAGCTTGCAAACTTTTGAATTGGACTGTTATTTTAAAAAAAACTGCTTTTATTTATCGCGAAATCGGCCGAACTGACAATGTAGACGACAGGTGTCACAGAAACCTTAGATTAGATAGTACTCATACGATGGCTGATATTACAATATATGAGCGAAAAAATCGAATAGGCTACTCAGGACTTCTTTGGGGAACATTTGTTGCATCTCGTAAATATTGTTTGAAGCAAGTATCATTAAAATGATATTAAAATCGATTAAATCAGCGAAAATGCATGAAAAACTACGCAAAAATTATAAATGCCTTATTAGTCGAAATCGACGAAAAATGCAAACAAAAAAAAAAAAATAATAATAAAAAAATTTTAAAAAAATAACATAAAAATGTGTCACTTCGTTTTGTCATAACATAAAATTAATTTCTATTCTAAAAGGCATTGTTGTAAAGTGTAGAGAAAAAATGACATTTCATTCAAATCCGCCTCCAATTAATCAGTAACAAATACAATGTAGCACATCTTGTTTATTACTGCTTAAAGTAATGCTATTATACGAGTACACAGGAATATTAAACACATTCACCAATGAGTAATGCCATAGCAAGACAATGTAATTTATCTAATGTTTTGAAAATCTTAAACCATTCATCTTTTTTGGTTATCTAATGGGACAAGACTTTAAAAAGTAAGGTATAACTTCGTGGATCTTGAAATACACCAAATCTAAGATTCTAGGCAAATACTGGGTAGAACTATAATAAATATATTATCTTATATATTATTTCTCAAAGGGTTGTTTGGTCTTTTCAATAAATTGGGCGACATACGAAACCGATCTGTATAAAGAAGCTATGGATTGAAAAATCGCGTTTCGTTTCACCTGCACATGGGACATTCGTATTGAAAAAGGGCGTTAAAAATACCTAAATATTAAAAAAAGTAGTAATTCGGGATCTGTAATATCTGATTGCCGCGCGATCTATCGGAAGAAAATTATACTCGGACGGTGGCGGGAAATGCAATCTCAAGCATTTTTGTTTGTTTCAATTTAGTGTAGGTTGTGTAAGCACGTGAACGTGATTTTCTACATTGAATAGAAATCTTGAAATATGAGAGGTTAGTGATCTTAGTGAGGTTAGGTCGTTTATAATGCTGGAATACAAAAAAAGAATTTAAGCAGAAAACAGTTTGGTTATTTGACTAACCGTGCGATTTAATCGCACGGGTTCTCACTAGTTTTACATAATGGCAAAAATGTGCATTTGAAAATAACAGTTTTTCAGTATTTAGAGGTATTTTGAATCAAACAGAACAACTACATTCCCTGGCTGAACGTAGTCAGAAAAACGAAAGCATCGAAGAGCAACAACGTTGTTCGTTAATTCACAAGAGCAATTCAGCCTGACACCATCACCCCAGCGCTTGACCTCAGCACCTCCTATAATTGTTTCACGGTTCCTTGCCACTGAAACCTGCTCTGTCAAACAGAGGGCGGAGCGGTCTGAAGTCCCCGTGGGGAAATTCACAAAAGCAATTGAGAGCGGGCCAATTGCAGCCTACCAGGGTAATGGCACTCGTAGTGACCTGCTTCAATAATAGTCACTACAGTCACTATAGAAATACTTCAAATTTTCGAAAGGAGTAGCTTATACCGTCTACTAGTGAGGATTGAGGATCAGAACGAAGTTAATTTACATATTTTCCCTTCTTACATGTTTAAAGACCAAGTTGAAAACATTTTATTAATATTGGTATTGCAATAATGTACCATGCACGATATTGTTTGGACTTTTTTGATCTCGGTCACGTTCAGGAAGTATAAGGTCGTAACTGAGTGGGTTTCGCTCCACTTCCAAACTTTTGCGATATGCAAATGGGTTCTACTGCAACAATATCAGAATTTGGAAGTCAATGACTCAAAACTAGAACAAATTAAGAATCGACCATTTCTATCGAAGGGAACAATTCGGAAAGAGATGTTAAACACCCCATTCAATTTCACATACTGAATTAGTATTGTGGGCTAATTTTGAGAAAAACACGAGTATGTTCTCTGATATATGACCACTAGTGGTGCTTCTTTCTTGCGTATCATTGCATTTTCTTTTAATACTTTGAAATTTTATTTTAAAAGTTGTTCACTAATTCCTTCGCTGAAGTACTCGTACACGCTCTGACAGATGAAAAAAAAATACTAACAAGAACTTGGGAGCCCCGAATAAATCAGAAATGAAAGGAGTTCGGTGATTTGTGGGTAAAACTGAATTCCTTCCAGGACTTTTCATTTATTTTCAAAAGCCCAGAGAAAAGTTAGAAGAACAGCATAATCTCGCAGAATCTCGCTTCTCAAATATTTTTTGTGTATGGAAATAAAATAACCGACATTTCCAGTGTATAATAAATGACCTTTGCATTTCTCCATTTTCCAGATTTATCGCCATCCTATAGTAGGTAAAGCATAATCTTATTAGTAACGCCGAAGATTTAAAAAAATCTTCAACATAAGAGTTTCTCGATTGTAGCCGTCAGTCGTCAACACGATCTTTCCTAAATGATACTTTGTTAACGTTACTGTTCAGAACAAAAAACTATAAGGGAACGGTATACAGAAAAAAATAAAGAATTTTTTTTTTGTTGGAAGAAGATGAAGTCTTACAATATTTAGTTAATTCATCAAAAGGCATTTTCGTGATTTGCACATTCACCATCACTCCAAGCGGGTAAATAGATTAATTGTTAAAAGAAAACCGGACGCAAACTCGCAGAAACAGCACAGGTTACTATGTCTATATAGGTTTATGTTTTTATATGTTTGTGTGTGTTTATTTTTTTTCTTTCTCAAGGTTGCACAACTAGCTATCGCGCGGCTAGACCTGCGGCCCCAAGAGCAGGTCCCGGGCACAAGCCCTTTGCCAACTCCTCGGTTCGCTTAATAGACGCTAATTACGCCAACTCTGCATTACCCAAAAGAAAATAGTAGGCTAAAGTACAAAGAAAACCTTTTTGAGCAAAAGTACTGTACTACAGCTATTCTCTTAACTCCATACTTTCATTCATTAAGTTTTACTTATTCTATAACCGTCTAACTACCCTATTAGCAGTTTACGAAATTTTACAAGAGTACATGAAAGCAACTATGTAATACGTTTGAATTAGGTGCTACCAATGTCTAATTGTATTATTTACAACTACGACTATGAACATGGATATTAAACGCTTGTCTGTGTTGGTCAGCGTAAGCGGCCTCTTGTTTCTGTCAGCGGTGGGGGACATTCTCTCAGTCCACCAGTCATCCCTCCTGTCCTCGAGCTCTTGCCGCCCGGGCCTCCAAGTGAACACGCGTGGGGGTGGTCTTTCACTACCACACGGAGGGTCACGCCTTAGTATTCACTTTTACAGGGCAACCACTGCGTTCCCGACACCGACACGGGGGGCCGTGCGGGACTCTTCTGTCTAGCGATTCATTTCAGTGTGTTGTTGTACGATCACGCGCGTTTCTGTCTCTGTTGTATCTCGGCACGGGTTACTGCTATCGGAATACGGTGCCACGTCGACCTTTCGCTTCCGATGGCGCTTTGGGTCTCAGAGCGTGCGCGCGTTCGGCTCTGTATTTCGCCGCCTTCATGCGCCCTCAGACGTCGCGGGGGCTCCATTTACTGCCAGGGACACCCGAGGCGCGCCAGCCGCTCGTATGGGCCCCGAGCGCCAGCCAGCGGCGCGGCGCGGCGCGTAAAACGCCAGATCGCAATTCCGCCGATCGGCCTCCGTCACGTGACTCCGCAAGGCACCTGGCGCGCGCCGGAGGGCGGGCCCCGCTTCCCCGCTCGCAGGCCATCCCACGAGACGCGACGACGACTCAACGGAAAATGGACTCGCTGCGACTCACGGAAAAGATCTTGTCACCTTCATTGGGAAGAAGATTATTTTGCTGTTAACACTGTAAATAAATAAACAATATTTTTTGTAATCAATATTTATTTTGTGTCCATAGATTATTTTCAATTTTATCAGGATATAGTGGTCATTTATTTAAAGACAGGAAAATTCTTTAGATAACTGTTTTATAACAAAATTAAATGTGATACAAAGTAAACGCAACGTTTCGGAAATTACTTATTTCCGTTTTCAGGCGTCAAAACAAATAAACAATAATAATAATAATAATACTATAATAATATATTATTATAATATATTAATTATATATTAATATTGTAGTGATACCGAATAGATTCAAGTTTATTCTGCCGCAAAATAACTCCACGCAGGCGGCGACGCGAGAGATGCGAGGCGCCACGGGGGCGACCCGAGGGCCAGGCGAGGCGCCACGGTGTCGGCACCCTTCGCTCCCTAATTCGTCGCGGACACGTGTGCCCCAACTCTGGTTGGCCGCTCTGCACACGACCCCTTCAGTATTTTTCCACGACGCCTGGAACTCTTCCGTCAACCTCCCTAGAGATTCCTAGCCCCTCACACCCCCCCGGTCGTTAATAACTGCCCCTTTTCGACGCAAAATTAAAGCGAGAGGGAGCGATAACCAGCCCCTCTCTCACTCTTTTCTCGGCCTCGAAAACATCCTCTGATTGGGCAGAAAATATCTAATGCGCAGTACCCTTTCGCCAATAGCAACCACAATTCGGGTTTGTTCTAGAATATTCCAGAGTCACAGGGATAATTTTGGTAGGGGGAACGAGGTTTCCTAAAACTTGGAGCGACGAGGCACAAAAGAGAAGCTGGGGAGCTGTGTTCAGAATCGGACGCAAGTGGCGGCCGCAGGGGGGAACCTGTTATATTCTGTTGTGGCGTTCGGTTCGATGGACTTAGAAAAATTATTAAGTTTCTTGTAGAGTTTGGGTACAAGACTTCTGTGACGAACGCAGGCCGCAGAACAGTATTATGAACATTTGACAGCAATTCGTATTATATTACGTCCGATTTACGTGCGAACTCGAGACTCTCTTTTCCTTAGTGAATTTGTGCGATAATTCACGGGCTCATTAGTATCAAAGTATTGTGAGATCGACCGGGAATGAACCGACCGTGTCAGTGAATGAACTGTGCTGACCCATTCACCGCAGCGAGCAGACGGCGCTTTTGTGTTCCGGCCGCCTTGGCCGCTACCCTCGCAAGTACCTGATCTGACCTACATTTTCCGAGCGGCGCCCTCGCTCGCCACGAACCTCGCAGCCAGCTGACCTGAGGTCGTTCAACTTCAGTGGGTGGCGCAGGCCGCCTAACAGAGGTATTTTCTGTTTGAGTGTCTTATGTCGTACCCGCGATCGAGAGGTGTGAACAGTACATCAGACAATCAGTGTTGACTTCCTCTCGACCGGGCGACGAAGAGGAGTTCCCGGCCGCGCATGGCCGTCAAGCGGGAATTCGCGCGCGAAGAAGAGTTTCATCTGATTGTAATCACTTTGTAATTTTTTGTTCTCTTATGTGCATGACATTTCATTTTTTTGTTTTATTTCGATTTTGGGGGCATGCTCGCCAGAGTTATCATCACCAGACCATTAGCGTTTTCTTTTTTTTAATGAATAAATTCAACTTGTTCTAAATTCACATGTTTGACTTCTCATTCAACCTAGGCCACCGGCTTCCTCCATCTTCGCCGTTTCAGGTAATCTGTCGACTGAGCGGGCCGGCTACCCGTCTGAGGCGCCCAACCGAAGACCCGAGGGTAGTTGCAATTGGCTTTCCCACCGTGGGGCTCGATTAACGCGAAATAATCGTAATTTTCATTTTTTAATATCCCAGATAAGCGCCCTGAGATTTCTCTGCCTAAATTATTAAATTGTTTAAATTATTAAGATGATGGATGGAAGCACGGTGTAGAGAAGTTAATAACTTATGGTCTGTTGAGGATGTCATTTTGTACTGTGTTTTCCTTGTAAGTGTCATTGTCTTGTGTTGTGTTGTGTTGTGTGAATACCGTGTGCGCGTACTAAAACAAGTGAAACCGCGTAACATTGTAAAAATGCAGGACGAATCAGGTATTGACGTGACGGGTGAAGACAGTTTTGAGGAGCCGTCGACGCAAGGTCCCACCTTAAGTGAGATCTTGCGCGTTATGAGAGAAATTTCAGATAACACTGTTGCCAAATTTGAGGAGAAATTTTCAGACAACGCCGCTAAATTGAAAGAAATTAAAGACCAGTCAGATAGCAATGTCGCAAAATTAGAGGAGAAAATTGCAAATAATGCCGCGAAATTAGAGGAGAAAATCTCAAATAATGCCGCGAAATTAGAGGAGAAAATCTCAAATAACGCTGCCAAATTACAGGAAATGTTAGATGAACGGTTCACAGCACATGAGAGCAAGTGTGAGGACAGATTTAACCGAATCGAAAGTCATTTGGAAGCCCAAGCAAATAAATTAGAAAGTCTCGAGCAAAAACTTAACCATGAAATAGGGATTTTAAAGAATCAGGTCGAAGGCAGATGCGGGGAAATAGAGGGGAACGTAGAAAAACTCAGTCAGGAGTTGGGAAGGGCACAAGCGGAAACTACCGAAAATTTCAAAATTTTTAAAATCGAAATTCAGACCAAATTACAGGCATGCGACGACAAAGTAGAAGCGTGCTGTGAGTCGGTTACTGAAAAGATCATTGAAGTTAAGCAGGAAATGGGCGAAAAATTTAATAAAATCGGACAGAAACTCCATTCAGAAGTGTCGCATATCCACGAAAAGTTCGCGCAAGTAGGCAATATTAGTGAGGAAAACATCAGGGAGAGAGAAGCCAAATTAAAAAGGGAAATTGATCGTACTGTCCTAGAATTGGTAAAGGAGGAAATTGAAAAGGAACGCGAGAATTACCCAAATCCGAATTCTGGTGGCTCAGGCCTTCGCTTCTCGTGGGCTCCACCGCAAAACCTGTATTTTTCCGGAAAACCCGATGAAAATCCCAAAGTTTTCCTTGACCGGGCGGAAAATTACATGAATCTCACGAAGGCGGTACCTTCACACTTGAAGGCTAAATTTATGCAAGAATTGTTGAAAGGCAATGCATCTTATTGGATTTCCGCTTTAAACCCTTTCCCTCAAAATTATGAAGAGTTTCGGGAGAAGTTTCTGAATCGATACTGGGGCGAACAACGGAGATATGAGTTCGAGCGGAAGATTTTAGAATCGCGATGGGAAAACCGCCACGGGCAGTCCTATTTAGACTACGCCATGGAGAAAATCTCCGCCATCAAGCTGTGTGACCCGCAGGCAAACGACCGAAAAATCATCTGGTTACTGACAGCTCATTTCCCAACGTATGTACAGAATATTGTCAACAGCGTGGAGTGTAGAGATTTAGAACGTTTCCAAGAACTGTTGGCACAATTTGATAGAACGCGGGACAACTATCACAATGAGAACCGCGACAGAAATCGCAGGCCCGACGGAAACTACCAAGGCAGGCCGCAGTGGCATAGAGATAATAGGGCCGGAGGGAACGAGGCAGATGATCGGCGAGCGCCGCCCGAATCCCGTGAGAACCGTGGACATCGCGATGAGAGAGATGGACGGCAAAATTCATCCCGGCCGGCTTCAACAAATTAGAAACGTCCCAGCTGTCTCGGTATCTGGGTGACGGACGAGTTTCTTTAGAGATACCATTTCATGCGATCATATCAGTGAATTATGCCTTTTTTGATTTTAACGAAGACGAGGATGTGACTATCAAAGAACGTGCCAGAAAATGCCCTATTATTGAATCCTTTATGGGAAATTTATGTGTCCAAGCTCTTATTGATACTGGTAGTGAAATTAGTGCTGTGTCAAAGAAATTTTATGCGCGACTTATAAGCGAGCGGATTCCAGTACCGACATTACCTACCGTCAGATGCTATGTCATAGGGGTTGGGAGAAACGAAGCAAGCCAATTTCAATGCAGGTCCTGATTTCAATTAATATAGGAGATATGTTGTTTGATGTGCCCTGTCTAGTAATTGAAGATCTTAATCATGATGTTATTTTGGGGGTTGATTTTTTAAGAGAAAACGGTGGAATAATAGATTTTTCCAGAAATGTTATGAGTTTCGGTGCCGGTAAAGAAATTATTATTCAAGATGACGGGGAAGATAGGATTGATCTTAGCATTTCTAGTGCAACTTGGGAAGGGGGGGAAACGACGAAGGGGATTATTTGCCAAAATGTGCAAAAATGTGATTTTTTGAACTATGATGAACGCTCCCAGTTGCAGACAGTGCTACTTGATTATTTACATGTCTTCGGTCGCCCCGTTCATCTAATTAAAGACTTTTGTTTTCGAATTAGGGTTACCGATGACTCGCCGTTTAAGATGAAAAACTATCCTATTCCACAAGCTTTAAGGGGGGAAGTTGATGAGACCGTCAGAAAAATGATTGACGAGGGCATCATCGAGAGATCAGTGACCGCCTATCTAAATCCGATTGTCGTTGTAAAAAAGAAAGACGGAGGGGTCAGAATTTGTTTAGACGCTCGCAGAATTAATGAAGTGACCGTTCCAGAAAATGAGGCGCCGCAGAATATTGATGATATTCTTTGGAAGTTTAACCAAACAAAAATTTTCTCAGCTTTGGATTTTTCTAGTTCGTACTGGCAAATTGCTATTCACCCAGACGACAGAAAATTTACAGGATTCTTTTACAACGGCCTCACTTATGTCTGGAAGCGGATGCCTTTCGGCCTAAAGAACAGTGGCGCAGCCTTCATTCGATGCTTAGATGGAAAATTAGGTGACGAACTCAAACTCTTCGTTACGCCTTATATTGACGACCTTGTGATTTCATCTCGAAATTTTCAGGAACATCTTTGTCATTTAAGGCGACTGTTAGAATGCCTTTCTACCAATCAAATGAGATTAAATGTAGCTAAGTCACAGTTTTGCACACGTGAAATTTCTTTTCTAGGCTATTGTGTTAATACAGAAGGTGTTCAAATCGATCGGGAGAAAGTTAAAGCAATCGATCAGATTTCGCGCCCGCACAACCCAAAACAGTTGAAAGGATTCTTGGGTATGTGTGTTTACCAGTCACGCTTTGTTCCGGGGTATGGGATTCTTACGGCCCCGTTAGTGAATTTGTTACGGAAAGGAGTAAAATGGCATTGGACCGAGGAACATGAACGGGCATTTGAACAAATTAAAGCGGCTTTTAGAAACGCCGTTATGATGAATCATCCAAATTTCGACGAGCCGTTCTTTCTCCAAACAGACAGTTCTAATGTTGGCATAGGTTGCGTTTTGACACAAAGAGATGATGAAGACCCGGGTTATAAGATTATTGCCGTTGCGAGTAGGGTACTTAGACCAAATGAACAGAAATTTTCCGTCACTGAGAAAGAGGCGTTATCGATCGTATGGGCTCTCCAAAAGATGTTAGGCTACCTGGCTGGAAGGAAATTTTATATTATCACTGATCACAAAGCACTAATCTTTCTCAAGCGCTGCCATTGCGCCAACGCTAGGTTATTACGTTGGGTACTGTGGCTTCAACAGTTTAATTTCGAAATTCAACATTGTCAAGGAATAAACAACCCTATAGCTGATTTTCTAAGCAGATTGCCTTATGCAACCAACCAGCTTGTCCAGAATGAAACGATATTTTACATGAACGCCATCAGTTTAAATGTCGATCCGATCCCCGAAATGCAACCTCGCAACCTTCAGAGATTGCAGGAGCAGGACGCCATTATTGGCAAAGCTAGGTCATTCCTTCAGAACTCACTTGACCAGAATGATCCACTATTTGAGAAATTCAACCTCAACCCAGGGTTAGTAAAATTGTCAAATAATCTAGTAATGTTTAGGACAAAACAACAGCCGAACGAGTACCGAGTGTGGATACCCGCTGAAATTACTGATAAGCTCATAACCTACGTGCATCAGAAACATGGACATTTTGGGGGAAACAAAATTTTGAAAGTTTTACTGACATTCGCTTACTGGAAGAACATGGCGAGACAGACAAGGGCTACTATTTCGAAATGCGTAACTTGTCAAATGACTAAGTTCCCAAATAGGCATTACGACGGGCCAATGAAGCACGTGATCCCTGCAGCCCCTAATGAACTTGCCTGTTTAGATTTATACGGGCCACTGCCTACCGCTAGATACGGGTACAAGCACATACTAGTAATAATTGATGGCTTTTCAAAATTCACTCAGCTTTACCCGATTACTAGACCTACAGCGCAGAACTGCCTCAGACGGCTGACCCGGGATTTTTTCCAAACCGCCGGAACATACCGAAAGGTTCTTAGCGATCACGCCTCGCAATTTACCGGAACTGCCTGGAGGCAAACTTTAGAAAGTGAAGGTGTTTCGGTCATCTTTTCCTCGATTAGACATCCCCAATCAAACCCAAGTGAGAGAGTAATGAAGGAAATCTCACGTCTGTTCCGCGTTTACGTTGCTCACAACCACAAAGAATGGCCTCTGCTAATCAAAAACATCAACGAGTGGATTAACATGATTGAACACGACTCTATTGGCATGTCACCTTATGAAGCCCATTTCGGGAAGAAACCAAAGCATTTGTTCCCATTGTTAGCAAGGTTATCGGGGCAACCCGTACCAAATTACGAAACTCGGTGTAGAATTATCATGGACAATCTTAGTAAAAATGCCAGGAAAAGGGAGGCACAGGTCAAAAATCCCTATCAGTTTCACGTAGGCGAGAAGGTGTTGGTTCGAACCCCGCGAGTGAGTGATCAGCCTGCAGGTCTTTTCCATAAGTTTTTTCCATTGTTTACTGGACCATTTATTATTGAAGCCATTCCGCACCCTAACGTGTGCCAACTTAAAGATGCAAACGGTCTCCCAGCAGGCAAATTCAATTTTTTTAATCTGCGACCCTTTAAAGAATGAAAACTTAATTCCAAACTTTATTAATCTCTAAAATAAACTCGCCAGAACCGTACAGCTTACCGAGTAGTTCGTGATAGCCGTGCCTTCACTGTTTAAGAAATAATATTTGTAACCGTAGATTAGGGAATTCAGATTTTCTTGTAGTTTATTAGTTTATTTTATTACTCCACCATTATTAGGGTTAATGAGTTTAATTTAAGGGTAATTATTTGAATAAGACCTTTTATGTAATTGTTATCACAGAAATTAGTCGTTAGAATTCGGTACCATTTTTTTAAATTTTTTTTTGACGAGATAAGCATCTCAGGTTTCAAAACTTCTCACCACGCCTTACGAATTTTAAAACACGATGCATATCTCTACTGCGGGAAGGGAGGCCAATGTAGTGATACCGAATAGATTCAAGTTTATTCTGCCGCAAAATAACTCCACGCAGGCGGCGACGCGAGAGATGCGAGGCGCCACGGGGGCGACCCGAGGGCCAGGCGAGGCGCCACGGTGTCGGCACCCTTCGCTCCCTAATTCGTCGCGGACACGTGTGCCCCAACTCTGGTTGGCCGCTCTGCACACGACCCCTTCAGTATTTTTCCACGACGCCTGGAACTCTTCCGTCAACCTCCCTAGAGATTCCTAGCCCCTCACACCCCCCCGGTCGTTAATAACTGCCCCTTTTCGACGCAAAATTAAAGCGAGAGGGAGCGATAACCAGCCCCTCTCTCACTCTTTTCTCGGCCTCGAAAACATCCTCTGATTGGGCAGAAAATATCTAATGCGCAGTACCCTTTCGCCAATAGCAACCAGAATTCGGGTTTGTTCTAGAATATTCCAGAGTCACAGGGATAATTTTGGTAGGGGGAACGAGGTTTCCTAAAACTTGGAGCGACGAGGCACAAAAGAGAAGCTGGGGAGCTGTGTTCAGAATCGGACGCAAGTGGCGGCCGCAGGGGGGAACCTGTTATATTCTGTTGTGGCGTTCGGTTCGATGGACTTAGAAAAATTATTAAGTTTCTTGTAGAGTTTGGGTACAAGACTTCTGTGACGAACGCAGGCCGCAGAACAGTATTATGAACATTTGACAGCAATTCGTATTATATTACGTCCGATTTACGTGCGAACTCGAGACTCTCTTTTCCTTAGTGAATTTGTGCGATAATTCACGGGCTCATTAGTATCAAAGTATTGTGAGATCGACCGGGAATGAACCGACCGTGTCAGTGAATGAACTGTGCTGACCCATTCACCGCAGCGAGCAGACGGCGCTTTTGTGTTCCGGCCGCCTTGGCCGCTACCCTCGCAAGTACCTGATCTGACCTACATTTTCCGAGCGGCGCCCCTCGCTCGCCACGAACCTCGCAGCCAGCTGACCTGAGGTCGTTCAACTTCAGTGGGTGGCGCAGGCCGCCTAACAGAGGTATTTTCTGTTTGAGTGTCTTATGTCGTACCCGCGATCGAGAGGTGTGAACAGTACATCAGACAATCAGTGTTGACTTCCTCTCGACCGGGCGACGAAGAGGAGTTCCCGGCCGCGCATGGCCGTCAAGCGGGAATTCGCGCGCGAAGAAGAGTTTCATCTGATTGTAATCACTTTGTAATTTTTTGTTCTCTTATGTGCATGACATTTCATTTTTTTGTTTTATTTCGATTTTGGGGGCATGCTCGCCAGAGTTATCATCACCAGACCATTAGCGTTTTCTTTTTTTTAATGAATAAATTCAACTTGTTCTAAATTCACATGTTTGACTTCTCATTCAACCTAGGCCACCGGCTTCCTCCATCTTCGCCGTTTCAGGTAATCTGTCGACTGAGCGGGCCGGCTACCCGTCTGAGGCGCCCAACCGAAGACCCGAGGGTAGTTGCAATATAATACTATAATAATAATAATATTTTATACTCAGCCGACTCAACATCTGTAGTCGTGATATGGAGGATCAATAATCATCATAAATGGAAATAAGTCATTTCCGAAACATTGCGTTTACTACGTATCACATTTAATATTGTTATAAAACAGTTATCTAAAGAATTTTCCTATCTTTAAATAAATGAGCAATATATCCTGATAAAATAAAAAAAAAATATTTTTACGACAACTGATGAATGTTTCTGGGCGCCTCAACAACGGTCGTTAGTGCTGTGCCTCTTTGTGGCTGGAGGCACCGGTGCTCCTCCCCCGCGGGATGTGAGATTGGGCGCCGACCTACACGTTGGCTTGTGCGGTGCACCATTCCATATCTCTCCTTCCTGGAGATTACTGTTTATTTGTGGAATTGGACACAATTTTAAAAGCTTTAATTGTATTAATTTCGACATTATTGTATCTTCATCGTATTTGTTGGCAATCAGCTCTTAATGTGTGTTCTTTGTTGTTCATTGGTACGAATTATTATAAATGAAAAAGGAAATTGTAAAATCTTCATTGAAAACGTACACGTTTCAGTACAATTATTTTCTGATCACAATCTATTTGTATTGTTTTTAAACTGCACGTGTGAATATATTAACCTACCAACATTAAAATGTGTTATAACCATACACATCAAACTATTACAACTAACAAAATATTATAACTTTTCTGATACATTCACGTTGTTAAACGAATGTAATGTCATTAGTCAATTACAATGCCATCATATATAGGAAATAATAATCAAACTCGAGGTTGTTCAACTATTTCAAGCAACAAGAGAGGAGTTATTAGTGCAAGTATCTATGAAGAAACGTTGATTCTTTATCATTGGAATAACATTCAAGTTCTTAAGTAATGACACTGATTTAGCGATCGTTTATGTCTCGCGTTATACCAATTTCTACATTCATTTCGAAGGAAGTAATAAAGGTTTCTGCTTTGAATGTATAATTAATTTCATAATATTCAAATTCATTTTTTTTTGGATCAAGGTTGTATAATTCACTACCTCTTATGCATTGTATCTATTTTCCATTTCCTTACAGACTGCTATTTTCCCATTCGGCACATAGGATTTTCTCCCCTCCAACCATGTCTTCCCTGCGGGGCACCGCCCCAGTCGGGACAAGCTCTAACCTTGCGACTGGTCTAGCAACAAGTGAGGTAGTGTAGAACATGTACGGAAGTGTAATTATGTAAAACCGGTGGCGATACAAAAGTTAAAGATCGCGCGCTGTTTTCGGCATTTGTCAGACATTGACAAGAGAATGAAAATGGAAAATTGCCAACCAGAGCAGCCGGCCGCTACAATTCTCCTCCAGACAACGACTAAAATCGACCTAGCTAGTGTCGAAACTCCTGCCACAGTCGAGACACGAACTGTAGGACCTTCCGGTCACAGCCACTGCAGTGACATCGGTTGATGCTCTGAGCCACCTAAGGCGGTGAAACCGCCAAGTTGTAAGTAGTTGGAAAATGAAGGTGAACAACGCCAGCAGCTCACAATGAATGACAAAACTAGATCGCGCAACCCCACAGGGTATCAGCTTGGGTCTATGTTCCTGCGATGGGAGGAAGGGAATTAGTTGTCGCGGGGGGAGGGGAAGGAGTCAAAGCTGCATTCGGGCTGATCAGGCTCGCATATCTCTCCAAACACCCCTTACCGAGATCGCTCCCATACCGAGATCCAGAAGCATCCACTGCGCAGCGTTTCCTTATCCCCATGACGTGGCCGCAAGCCCTCTGCATGGCGCTATCGCATTTGCGCCACCCGTGCGCCATTATAATTCGCTTCCCCATAAGCACTCACACAAAGACGCCGACGCCGCCGCCGCCTCAACCTCTCTGCCTCTGGCATTGCCACTCCTCTCGTCCGCTCCCCTCTTCAGGCCCTCCACGTCCCTTGGGGGATGGGGGGATGGGGCGGTTGTGCTGCTTCCCTGCCCTACAGCCAGTTACGGACCCTCCAAGGGCGGCCCCCCTTCGCGTGCACCCGCCCTACGCCCACACCACGCACACGCATTTCGTGGCTTCACCGCCAGATGTGGACGGAAATCAGGCATCGAAACAGTTTCTGCGAGCGCTCTGAAAGGTTTAATGTAACTTAACCGACGTAGAATCACGATTGCACTTATTTTTACTTTCTCTTAAAAAAAATTCTCTAACACGTGGTTTAGCCAGAATCCATGATTTGTGGGTCTGTCTGTCTGTCTGTCTGTCCGTCTGAACAACGCTAGATAATAAACTGTTCTGCCGATTTTCTCCAAATTTAATATTCCACAACCGATCTGGCTGATATCGCGGCCCTTTATTTTTCACAAACGATATTATAATTTTTACACTTTACTACACAATTTATACATCTTACTTTACTTTAAGCCCAAGAGACATTTTCAAAATTTACAAAAAAAAAATGGCTGCATCGTTTTTGATTAAATTTTGTTGTTGGATAGTGTAAAGGACGTTAAGAGAATGGTGCAGGTCTCATTTTCGTTAAAACTCTGATTTTTCGAAAATTGCAAAAATTCAAATAGTTTTCGGCGCCTTTCTACAAATACAATAGATAGAGATTTTTTTCCTTAATAAAATCACGCAGACTACAGTTAGCGGACATCGCGCCCAGAGCAACTGGTGCGAGACTTAAAAGTAAGGGTTGTACAAATGGCTCACGAGCAATCACCGGATTCCTGGCCCATGACATCTTTGTGAGAAGTTAACTGACAGTTACCGTCAAAAATTTAGCTATATATTAATTCCCATTTTAGGTTTAAAGCGAATTAATGATCCATTTCAATGATCCAAATAATACATCGGTGAGATTTCAAATTCTCAACTGAGAGTAAAATGAAATATTTTGAATCGTAAGTATCTTGATTTGCAATCGTATAATCTAATATCATTAACTTTCTTCATTCAGGTTAAACCCTTAACACGGATTCTTGTTTGTTAAAAATGCACTCCATCCGTAAGAGAGAATTGTTAACTCATAAAGACTAAATAATTTATTGCACTATTTCTAAATGCAACAGATAAATGAATGATTTAATAATACAACACAAAACGAAAACAAGAAAAGAATTCGCCAGTCAAACATATTCCTGCCCCTTGCCAAAAAGGGGAATATTGCAGAATTAAAATAATCCAATAATATATTGCAGAATTTAAAAAGAAAGTAAACATTAAATAGTAATAAATAGTAAAGAATAAACGCTTCACTCAAATGTCGGTGGTTTGTTAGAATAAATCTAGCAAACATATTTTTGTTTGAAGCCAATTTCCCTCTCCTCGCGTCGCTTCAGCTTGCGCGTGTACACCGTTTCTGGATTTGGAATAAAAATTAAGAGCGGAGTCAGGGGAAGTTAGCCGTGCTCATAGGAACGAGCTTGTGCGGGCGCTCTTTGTACCTGCTTTGGATGGATTCGCTTTAGTTCCGTAGCAAAATTATTAAGCTATTCGCGGTTCTCCGAAGGTTAGTTCATTCGAAAATATTTTCTTGAACGTTTCACAGTGTCAACCATTGCAATGAAGAACAGAGAAAGAAAGAGGATGATATGAGGGAGAGACGACAGATGATATTTACCACCATGCTCCACAAGTAAGTCAGACGGAGATAGTTTTATTAAAAGTGTCGGAGTTTGGCCTATTTACACTGGAGTATAATTAGCAAACCGAGCGAAGTAGCTCAGAGCTTACTTCGTGGCTGACTTCGCATTCGGGAGGTCCGGATTCGATTCTCGGGCCGGCCATCCTGACCGGTTTTTTTCGTGGTTTCCCTCGGTCATAAGGCGAATGCTGGGATGGTTAAAAAATGCCACAATCACCTCCCACCTCCCTTCATCATTCTAGTCATTTCCCCCCTCATCATCGCCCTATCACTTCATTCAGTACCATCAGCGAAAGCAATGGGAAACTACCCTGTCTCCTCCCAAGAAATCCCATCATGATGATAATACTGTGGAGCCATCTCGATGGGTCACGTACCTTCCATCTATGGAAGACCAATGAAGAAGCTTATTCACATAACACGACTGTGAATCATTAAAACAATAATGTTGGTAGTTCCTTGTGTGATATCGACTATATTTCGCATGCTCCATTACCCTATTTACAATAGTATTTCTCCATGGAACGTATCATGTTGAAAGTGGATATCCGCTGCGCGTCACATTATTACAAGAATTTGAGATTCTGGTTTCTGTAGTCGATTTACACGGATCAGTTATTTCGAAAAGACCATATCGCCATCAGCTGGTGAGCGGACGCTTGCCAGTAATATTTTCGAACAGTGGCGGCGTTTTGAAATATAACAACATTAAAATCATATTCTGAAGCATAAGGTAAAATCTAAATCTTTTCCGCAAAGATTTGGAGATGTGGCTCTTTCAAATTACCGATTCAAATAGCCCAGACGGTCAGGGCGACAACAGCTTTTCTCGACGTTTGTATGTTCGCATCCGTCGCAGGGCATGAACGTGTTCACTTGAAAATGCGATAAGCCTTGTTTTCATCGTTTCCTTCTACACCATCTCAGCTGTAGCTTTCAGTTATTACTACAGGCGACTCCGGTTATAGTGAACTTTAGGGCTTAATATTTTTGGTTCAATATATCCGAGGTTCACTATATCCGATGACGTCAAAATTAAATTGAATTTCTCCAAAATGATTGCTTTTATTAATGTAGAGATACAGCAAAATGCATTAACAGCACGAACTGAAAATTACAATATCTTTATTTGTCCTCACGCAATCAATAACTTTCAATTGTTTACTTCGTATTTTTCATTAGTAATTTTTGTAGATGCTTCTCCAGATTTCGTGCTCTGTCCGTATTTGATTCAGCCTTGTCCTCTATGTCTCAGAATCGCAATGCACTCTTGACACCTTTCAATGCCTCTTGCTCTGTTGGAACACCATCCCACCCTCTATAGGGTCTTTCAATAGCCTAAAAACACACGAGATCCAATTAATTTCCAGGACTTATTTCCTACGTTCACTATAGCGGAGGTTCAGGTTCACTATGACGGAATCTTCTTAAGTTTATTTGTAATGTAAGTGAAACGGGACCAGTGACTTAAATACACTACACCCGAGAGTTCACTATATCTGAGTTCACTATAACCGGAGGAGACTGTACTATAATTTTGCGAATTAAACAGTTTTTTTTTCACAGTCACGCTAATACAAAACACAAACTTCACGGGTCTCAAACATCAGCTGCAGAAGCGCCGCGCGGACCCACCGATGAGCACAAAACAGTGATGTGTGTCTACGCGTAAATATCCTTAGTCTACGTCTACACGTAAACAACACGTAGACACTGTATTCTGCGTAGACAAAGGTAATCTATGTAGGCAATTGTAATCTACCTTTTTTGTGAGGCATGGGCGGATCTACGAGGGTCGTGTTCCACCCCAAATTCAAAATTTATTTATAATTAGAGTCAATATATCCAAAGCAATACTACAAATTGATTGGATCTCATCTGAAGGAATACTAAACAAGTACAAGTTGGAACAAGTCCCTACTGGTCTTTTGAGATGGATACGGAGGTTTCATTTCTTCATCAGGAATGGTATATTTTGTTTGACTTACTAATTCGACAATAATTTTTTTAACATTACATTAAAACATGCTTCCACTATTACTACTTATTATAAACTATTTTTTGGTTATTTGAGATGTGAAAAAATAGTCTACACAGAGTATATTGTCTACGTAGTCTACACGTAAAAAGAGCCACGTACACCACACGTAGATTACGCGTAGTAAACACGCGTAAACGTAAAATTATAGTCTACGGCACAACGCAGAAGACGCGAGACTTCACGCGCGCGCACTGTTCAGTGATTTTCGCGATCCGGCGACAGACCGCTCCGTGGAGGCGCCTGCGGCCCCGCGGCGCTGCACTCGCCCGGCAGCCGCCAGCGCTGCACGCGAGACCTGCGCGTCCACGGCCTGGCAGGATTTGTCGCCAGATTATCGCACAACGTCCCGAATGACTTCCAAGGCGAACAAAGCGAGCGTCAGGCAAGAAGGACGACAGTACGTTATAGAGCGAGGTTAACCGGGGATTACACCCCAAGTTGCCTTGCTCGTCTTCTCGGAGAGCAAGAGCTCTTTAAGGCAGGGTGGAGAAGCACGAGGGAAGAGTCCTGCACGCAGATTTGTAGCGTGAAACTTTTTTTTATGGGTAGTCCGGTGCCCGCACTGTTTTGTAGGTCAATATGCCCAGTCTGAAGATGTCTGCTACAAGTAACTCACATACGGTGGTGGTGATAAGAGTGCAAAGGGCTCTAGAGAGAAAACGTCGTGGAAAAGGGTTTTCTGAAGGAAAGGCGGAGACTGATACAATCACCAATTTTAGTAATGATGTCGTTTGTATACGACAATAATGATGCAAACGTTACAATTGACAGCAAGACCAGGCTGATACATGAAATATGTAGTAATTACGATAGCAAAAGGGCGGATTTCTACGGTTTAAAAGTAACGAAATGTGAATGTAATTATAACCGATACATTCATAAAAATATAATCAAAAATACCAGAATATGACTTATCAATTAGCTCATCAAATTTTGGATTTTCACATTTAAATTTGTACCGCAAACCTTAGATGTTGATTCACAGAATTCTACAACAGAGCAAGCAGTCAAAATGCATTCGAAAAATTAACTTGTTTAAAAAATACTCAAATAACACACATGTTCGAAGTAACCATGACACTGTCGTTATCGTTACGACGTCAAAAATCTTCCGTTGCTTCATGTCGCTGACGTTCAAGATTCCGGTGCGTCTAGCAAGCATTTAATCGTGAGAAAAATAAGCCATTACGTTCGAAGATAACGCACAAAAAATGGTTTCAATAAATCCGATAACCGAAAAAGGTTAGAGTTTTAGAATGAAATGACCCATTTAACTAAAATGCTCGTTCACAAACACAGCAGGTAGAAGAAATAATAAAATTCAGTAAAATGTTTGGGAACGAATGCACTGTAACAGTAATACTAGACGTAATCTTGGGTGTTCCGAACGAGCCGCGTCTGCGTCATGGTGGCTGTCGTTTGGGCAACATACTGCAGCTTTCTTCCGAACCGCACAACAGCAAAAACCATAAAGAAGGCCACAGCATGCTGGCCGAAACGTCATCCACCCCGTCGCACACGCGGTTCTTCCCAATCATCCAAGACTCCGTAAAACGCCGGAAGGCTACGCCAGTGGTCTCTCCTACTGGTGGCAGTGGCACGCCTCGCGGCACCGTGCCATGTCACGAGCTCCTCTGCGCCACTAGCGTCGGGAAAGGGAACTCTTAGTAGTAACCCCGCCGTTTTACAATACTGATGGCGCTGCCTCTTTCGGCCGGGTTAGGAACAGCGTGGAGAGGCGATTTCGACGTGGCACTCGTGCCACGATGCTTGCGGCATCGACCTCGACAAACACGCAATCACAGCAATACGAGAAAATGACTTTTTTTAAAATATACATTCATTAATGAATGGATATACATAGTTCAGTATTATATACTACATCATGTGTATTTTTTCTGACTTATATTTAACTTAAATGCTAATCTTAAAATTATATCTAACTACACATGAATAGGAAACTCACAGAGCACCTATGGGATTAATTGAGGTCTGAAAATGTGCTGAGGAATGAACCTAATTGGTACCTGTTTTTTATTCTGGCTGGAAGCTGGTAGGTGGTGGCTAAGTCGTAATGGGTTGCTTGGGTGACCGAGTTTATTTTGGAAAAGAAATTGTTTGATAGGAGCGCAATATGAACTAGGGACAATAACGTATCGGGTATCCCGCCGGCCAACAAGCGTCTTGCGCCACCTGTCCGCGAGTTGCCGCGCCGTCAAGTAGCAGGAACTCGCGGGCGCCGGCCTCTCCGCCATCGTCGACACGACTCCGCAGTTAAAGCGCATGAATAATCCATAAGCGGCGGGGCGGCCCTGCGTTTCGCCGGCCCGCGCCGCGCCGCGCCGCGCCGCGCAAACAAACAATGAGGCGCGCCCGCGACAGGCGCACTAAATCACGGACCGGAAGCTCCGCCGCGCCCGGTAGCGCATTCCGCCGCGCTGTTAAGTGCGTCTCATTGTCTCTGGAACAAGGCCAAATTAAGCGCGTTGAATTAGAACGCCCGGGCCGCCGCGCGACAATGCGAAGCGAAGAACACTGCGGGCGGTCAAACTACCGAACGAACGCCCTTTCCTTTAACTGGCTGTTGTTGTTTCGTCACATTCTCCACTCGGCGTGGAACAGATTTGGTTTCTGGTTCTGCCTTAAACTGCCAACCTCGGACTCGCTCATTTTTTCTAAGCTTCATCGTTTGTAATCGTGATTTGAGACTAATATCTCACGATTGATTGAATTGTAATAACAGTTAAAAATTCTAATAGTTAAATATTTTTAAAATTCTTTACTTTGAATTTTGTTAATTATTAGTGAGAACAAAATGTCGTATGAGGCGCGCTTCCCGCTCCTACAACGATGTTACACAATTAATCAATGTAATACTTTAATTATTAAGCACATGTATTGTAAACATATTACATTATATTATAATAT
Organism: Acheta domesticus; assembly: GCA_031308135.1. Taxonomy (NCBI): domain Eukaryota; kingdom Metazoa; phylum Arthropoda; class Insecta; order Orthoptera; family Gryllidae; genus Acheta; species Acheta domesticus. Next base: position 14,581,996 of record JAHLJT010004567.1, on the reverse strand, counting down.
GATGATGAAGGGAACGCTATGGAATACTTTAAATTAGGATGGATACACAGAGGCTCTCTGTAAATTTAATGCAAAGAGGTTCTGTCTTAGATCCACCAACGCAGATTTGGCCCAGACGTCTGGCGGCTTCTGAGGCACCATTCAGAATTTGCACGTGTCCGCCGATAGGTCCGCTTAACACTATCAGACCGGATGGAGTGGGTAGTATCAATAGCCCACACACGCGCAGGCACCCAAGCCGTAAACATGTACTCAGCAGAGACGATTACGAATGAGTAAATATAGAAAATGCTAAATAAGGTTTTCCATAGCCAACGGAGTTTCCCCCACCACTCCAGGAAACTCCCTCCACCATCATCCCTTCTCTCAATACCTAATTATAATAATTAGCTCCCCTCCACGGAGGTTGTATTATATATGCAATTGTAACCAAGCGCACAGCGACTACGGCATTGAGCAAGGGAGAGTAGACATCCTTCGCTGCGGTGTCGTGGTACATAACTTTGTATCACTTTAGTTTTATAAAGAACTCTGTTATTATTCAGAGAAAACGCTCTCTTCGTTATTATCCTCGTGCCCGCCTGGCACCACCAAGTCCTAACATCCGATCGTCTCTTCGCCTGGGGAATCAGAAACTAAGTCTTTCTGAGAACTCACTCACATAAATCTAAATATTTGTTGCATCGCTAGTTCTGTTGCTTCTTCACGCTACCATACCATCTTAGAGGCAGCGGAGCGCAGCATGTTACATGGTGGCAGCGTGGTGGGATTTCTTCTCCACTAAAGGCGAAGTTACCGAAGTTACGGCTGAAGCTGAACGTCACCATTGTGGCCTGATATTTCTCCATCTTGGACGGCGCCAATTTCCATTGTGGTCAAGTATCATCCCATTCTGGAGGACGATCTGAAGGCACCACGACATCACAGCACCGTGACAGCACCGTGACAGCCAGGCAACACGACATCACGACATCACGTCAGCATCCAGCATCCGGACGAGGAACTGCTAGCCGACGGCTGAGGTCCTTAGAAGACATCTTTACACCTTACGTGAGCATTCCTGCTCCCTGGCCTTCATCTGTACAAGATACATTTAAATCTTGTCAGGACGAACGTCAGTCAACAGGGGCCGCATAAAGCAGCGCACTCGCTACTGTCTTCTCTTCTACCGCCTGTGGTAACCCCAGCCCAAGCAGCAGCGCTAATAACGAGCTTTCTCTTATAATATTACTGTTTGCCGAAGGTCTTCATCCTTGGAGAAAAGACGTGGGAGGCCTGTACAACCTTCCCGCTGTCTGTCTGAGGCGAGCGAAAGGAGTTCTGGTATAGATCGCGTACGACACAAGCAACGTCTGCGGTGTGCCGAGGCAACGCGACGTGATAGCCGTCGTACAGCCGCCAGCGCTCAAGAGCATTCGATCTCCACTAGCTGAGCTGCGATCTGTACTCTTCAATCAAATCTTTGGAGGTGAGTCCAACCTTACAGTCTATTGTGATCCAGTGAGAAAATAAATTTCGATTTAGCGAAACAGAAGTAGTTAAATCCAAAAATGTCGGTAGGAAGCACCGCCGATGAGTTTGCTATTGGTGAAGATGATTATATTCCCGTACCCTAAGCGATAAAACTAGTACCAAAGTCATTCGAGGGAAATCCGAGAGAATTACGCGAATTCATTGAAAGCGTAGACGCCGCGTACGAAGTCGTACATCCGAGTAAGCATTCACTATTTTTAAAATTCGTAGAAGCAAAAATATGCGGTGAAGCAAAAGCAAAATTGATAATAAAAAGGAGAAATACATGGGAGGATGTAAGAGATATTCTCGAAGAACATTATGAAACCAGGAGAACATTAGATTACTACGCAAGTAAATTATTTACGAGTAGGCAAAATTCTCATGAAACCGTAATCCAATGGGGTTCACGTATAGATAATATGGCTTCCGATCTTTACAAGGAAACTAGGCGTAAATTGGAACAAATTGATTCATCCTATGTATCAGGAGGCGTTAGAATCATGGAAGAGATTGAAAAAGTATGCTTTGTTCAAGGCTTAACGAATGACAGAATAAAAACTATAGTTCGAGCAAAAGGGGAAAACAAATCTATTTCACAAATCATTGAAATAGCTTTAGAGGAAGAAAGTGCTATTCTTTCACAAAGTTACAAGTTAGGCAACACAGGAAAACAGTTTAGTTGGAAAACAAAATTCAAATGCGGGACCACAAAATAAGAAAACGTATGTGCAAAATGCGACATCGCAAAGCAAAGTCAATACTGACTCTCGACCAGGTACATCGGGAACAGTAAGAAAAACTTGTAACAAATGTAAAAAGATAGGTCACTTAGCTTTTGAATGTAAAAGAGATATATTATGCTATAATTGCAAGAAAACAGGGCATTACGCAGGCGAATGCCGATCAAAGCAGGGAAACTAGAATTAGGGCTGTCAGAGCAACCGTTGACAGACCCAGTGCAAAGTTTAAAGGTAGGGTTGCGAGGGCACCAAAACTCAAGGCACAGAGCGAAAAAGAAAATCCGTCAATAAAATGTTTTAAGGTGCGAGATGTACCGCGCGGAAACGTATGTCCGACGCAGCGTAATGACAAATGTCGAGGGATCGCGAACCCTAAGCGCAGAAATATACTAGCTAGTAGTGAAAAATTGTGTGTTGTAGGAACATGTCAGACACACGGTAGGTGTGACGACACCCATAAGTGTTGTAGGGCAAGTCAAGCACACGGGGGGTGTGACGACACCCAGCAGTTAAGTAAGTGTGACGGCACTAAGCAGTTAGGCGCGGAGACGCCAGAGACGTGTGAAACGTCAGATTCAAATTATTCGCGAAAGAGCTCGAGTGAGTCGAAGCTCAAGGGTTTGTGCGATGCAAATCCGTTGACATGTGAGATATCACCAAAGTTTGTAGATTACGAAATCTATGTAGTATCTGAGCAGTTAAAAAATGAAGTATGTAATGCATTAATTGACACGGGATCCCAAGTATCGTTAGTAAAACGCGATGCGCCAAGTATCGTTAGTAAAACGCGATGCGATCAAAGACAAGCGACAAATTATTAAATTAAATGAGTCTCTAGTAATTAAAGGAATAACAGGAAATTCAGTAGAAATTTCAGGAAAACTACCTCTTACATTGCAAACTACTTTGGAACCTCTTTGTCATGAATTCTACGTGGTTGACAAACTACCACATAATTTAGACTTAATAATAGGTCAAGATGGTCTCAGAAAATACAATGTTACACTTAACAAAGGAAAATTAGAACCGGTGTATAAGAGAATACCGCCTTTAAGTGAAACTGTAGTAACGTTTCCAACTTCTATGGTCGGTGAACGGTTAATAGAAAATCAAATGTTAAGTGAAGGTGTTTACATAGCTTGTTGTTTAGTAAAATGCAATGCGAAAACATTTCAATGCTTATGTGTAAATGTCACAGATACAGAACAAATAATTAGTAGGAAACCTCAATTAAAACATGCCCCTTGTAAAAGTCAATGGCACACTGTAAATACCATTGCGGAAACTGGAGCCAAGCATCTTGCGAAGGCCGACGCAGAAGCAAGTGTGAATCATATCGCCGCTGCGCGTATATCGGTCAAGGTCAGAGCAGACGCCGATACAGATACTAATGCAGACGACTGCAAGGTCGCCGGCGCGAACGTACGTACTAAGCAAGGACGTAACAGAATAAGAAAATTAAATGACGCGTTAAGACTCAGTCATATTAAAGAAGGACGCGAAGAAATTCTTAACATTTGTTATGATTATCATGACATATTTAAATTAGAAGGTGATAAATTAACAAGTACAAAAGGAATTCAACATACAATTCCTACACCAGAAATTTCGCGAGGAAAAGCTATAACTTTAAAAAATTATAGACTTCCGGAAAAGCATAAAATCGAAGTAGAAAAGCAAATTAACGATATGTTAGATCAAGGAATTATAACTGAAAGTCAAAGTCCATGGAACTTTCCATTAATTGTAGTACCAAAGAAAATTGACGCTTCAGGTAAAAGAAAATGGAGACTTTGTATTGATTTTAGAAAACTAAATGACATATCAATAGGTGATAGTTATCCACTACCGAATATTCAAGAAATACTTGATAAATTAGGACGAGCACGATATTTTTCGGCTTTAGATTGTGCTAGTGGATATTGGCAAATTCCGATTGCGAAGGAAGATCAATGCAAAACTGCTTTCAGTACAAGCACAGGACATTACGAATTTAAACGTATGCCGTTTGGATTAAAAGCAGCACCAGCTACTTTTCAAAGACTTATGAATAATGTCTTATCGGGAACTTTAGGAAGCAGATGCTTAGTATATCTAGATGATATAGTAATTTATGGTGAGTCAATGAAAGAACATAATGCAAAATTACGAGAAGTATTTCAGCAATTAAGAAATTATAATTTAAAAATTGAACCAGATAAATGTGAATTCTTAAAATCCGAATTACAATATTTAGGTCATATTGTAACTGCGGATGGTGTTAAACCAGATCCAGAAAAGACCAGAGCAGTTAGTCAATTTCCTATACCTAAAAAGGCAAAAGATGTTAAATCATTCCTAGGTTTAGTTGGTTACTATCGGAAATTCATTAGTGAATTTAGTAAAATTGCTATTCCTTTAACGCGGTTATTAAAGAAAGATACCGTATGGAAGTGGGAAAAAGCTGAACAAGAAAGTTTTGACAAACTAAAAGAAACGTTAGTGCAAGCACCAATATTACAATACCCAAACTTTCAAAAACCTTTCATTCTCACAACTGACGCTAGTAATTATGCGCCTACAGCAATACTAAGTCAAGGTGAGTTAGGAAAAGATTTGCCTATAGCTTATGCAAGCAGAACGTTTAACAAAGCTGAAATTAATTATTCAATTTGTGAAAAAGAATTAGCTGCGATTGTATGGGCATGTAAGCATTTCCGTCCTTATTTATTAGGAACGAAGTTTACTATTGTAACAGATCACAAAGCTTTAAAGTGGATCTTCAATGTAAAAGATCCAGGTTCACGTTTGATGCGATGGAAGTTACTTTTAGAACAATATGATTATGAAATAATACATAAAGCAGGAAAAAGGAATGTTAACGCAGACGCTTTAAGCAGATATCCATAACTAACTACTGTTATGAAGTTAGCGTTGAGAATAGAGAGCGAATTATCAAAGAGATGCACGAATGTCCCTTTGGAGGTCATCAAGGAGTCAATAGAACAGTTGAAAGAATTAAATTATACACTTCGTGGCCGAATATGGTAGACGATGTAACAAAGTTTATTAAAGCATGCAAAATATGTCAGTTAAATAAAGTAACACAATTGCCAATCAAGCAACCGTTAATGATTACGGATATTAAAGATGCACCATGGGAAAAGATTTATCTAGATGTAGTAGGACCCTTACCTTTAACTGAACAAGGAAATAATACATATTAACTTGTCAGGACAATTTAAGTAAATACTTAATAGCTATTCCAATGTCAGATCAAACTGCAGAGGAAACAGCTAAAGCTTTTAATACGCATATCGTATGTATTTTCGGAATACCAAACGAAATTGTAACTGATCAAGGTACAAATTTTATGAGTAACTTATTCAAAAATTTATGTAAACTTCTGAAAATCAATAAGATTTCTACAACTGCTTATCATCCAGAAAGCAACGGTGCTCTTGAAAGAACACATAGAACGTTAATTGAATATATTAGATGTTTTTGTAATCCGCAACAAACAGATTGGGATACATGGTTACCTTTTGCGTGTTTTACTTTCAACACTACAATTCATACAAGTACTAAATTTACTCCGTATGAAGTTCTCTTTGGGAGGAAAGCGAACATACCGGGACGGTTACAAGCAAAACCAACCCCTTTGTATAATTATGATGATTTAGTGCAGGAAATACGTTCTAAATTCCAAAATTGTCATCAGCAAGTAAGGGAACACTTGCGTAAACAAAAAGAAAAACAAAAGGAATACTATGATAAAGAAAGAAGTAGACAGAGACATTTTAAAGTAAGAGACCAAGTTCTTTTTGAAAATAGAACAGCGAATAAGCTTGATTCATTATGGAAAGGACCATATGAAATTCAAGAGGTTCATGACAATTCAAACGTAGTTGTGCAAGAAGTGGGTAAAGAAAGAAACAAGTGGTTCACAGTAATCGACTGAAACCATATTTTGTTGCAGGGATCGAAAACTTGTCTTATTCCGAGGACACGGATAGCAACGTTTCTAACGCAGAAAACGAAGTCAACACAGACAATGACGATGTTTAAAGTCAGTATAATGTTATTTATATTCCTAAGAATTATATATAATTCTGAAGGTCAAAACACACCCTTACCTTCAGCAGATGGTATATATTTCGATGAAGTAGGAAATTTATACTTATCCCCTACACAGTGGAAATTTATTAACTACGTAGATCTGCATCCAATTAGAGAATTGTGGAAACAAACTAAAGAGCATAGTGTTCAGGTTCTCAATGTTTGTCATAAGTATTCAAATAAAACTTGGTATTTCTTAACAGATTGTAATTCTTACGAAGCATATTCTAAATCTAAGATAAAATATGTAGATTCACTAAGTGAAATCGTTTCAGGCTATTTAACAGAACAAACACGTAGAAAACGAGGACTTTTTGACTTCATAGGAGATATTAGTAAAATAATGTTTGGAACAGCAACTGAATCCGAAATTAAAGAATACCAGGAACATATAAACACTATTGAAAGTGAACAAAAAGAATTTCTCAAAATTGCATCTGAACAGATGACCGTAGTTAAATCAGCTATATTAACGTTTTAATTCCACTATTTTTAGGATCGAGGCAAATGAAAGAAATTTAGTACAAGGCCTAAAGAATTTTTCAGAACAAGCTTCAAAAGCTGTACATGCGTTAGAGATTGCAACTACCACAGTCGGAATGCTTAATGAACAATTAAGACAGGTTCAGCGGGGTATTGAAGAGAGTCAATATTCTTTCGATATACTCGTGGACGCGTTCATACATGCTCAGGACGGGGTATTACAGCCACATTTGGTAACCCCTATGAAAATCAAAGGTTATATGGATCACAGTAAGCTTAAGGATGACTTGGACTTTCCACCTTTTCATATTTCGGAACTTGCAAAACTAATCACACCACTCATATATTCTTATCAAAACTATTTAGTTTATGTTTTGCAAATTCCACTAGTGTCTACAAACCAATTTCAATTGTATAAAATTTGCCATTTCCTAAGAAAATAGAAAATAATGCATTTATGTATATAGATGTTACTAAAACTTATATATTTAAAGATAGTCTACATCATAAGTATGGCAAAATGACTCTAAATGAGTTGAGTCAGTGTTTTCAACCAAATGACATAAATTTTGTTTGTAAAGAGAAAACACCAGTATTCACGTACATTCCAAATGTTGATTGTGAAGCTACTTTATTACATGTTTTCGACCAACTCCATACCTTCAGTATGTGAGAAGCGGATTGTCAAATTAACAAAAACACAGTGGATACCTCTGTACTTAAGTAATGACTGGTTATATGTAGCACCAACACCAGAACGATTTGCTATTTTATGTACAAATCAAGCAACTCATAATATAGAATTGAAAGATCAAGGTAGACTTCATCTGCCTCGAGGTTGTAAAGGTTATTCCGCTACAGCAACACTATTTGCTAGTAGTCAAATTGAAGTTAATAGAACTGATAAAGATATTTTACCTGTCATAATTTCTAATTATGATTGTTGTTTTGATGAAAAAGTTAAATCAGAACTTCCAAAATTAACTTTAGAAACACCTTTGTTAAATATCTTAAATTCTGCGGATGATCTACGTATAGCAAGTTATAAAGTATCTGAAGTAGAAAAGATGATTAGTTCAGAAAAACAAAAGATATTCACAACCAATAACTTATTTCATCATGGTTTAACTTGGGTAGGATCATTAGTACTTGTCCTACTTGTTTTTTGTATGCATTTGTTGTAGCTGCTGTTGTTGCAAATGTTGCCGACAGTGTGGTTTTTGGCTATGGGATAAATGGAGTCCAAAAGAGTGTTGGGAACAAACAAAGAGTAGATGTTTTATTGTAAACAATTATCAACCTGTAGTATCATATGATGTATCAAAAGGGTCTCCCACACCTTCTGTGCACTCACTCCCAGCAGTATTTTCAGAGGTTACAACTGAGCAACCTCGCTCAGAACATGGTATGTCATTACGTCCACTGTCACAAAGAAGTAAGAGGTATAACCAACCAGTTCGATGAAAAAAAATTGAAATTTGTGTTTGACAATCCCCAAATTTACAATTTTTCTTTTAAGGGGGAGAGTGTCGTATGAGGCGCGCTTCCCGCTCCTACAACGATGTTACACAATTAATCAATGTAATACTTTAATTATTAAGCACATGTATTGTAAACATATTACATTATATTATAATATGATGATGAAGGGAACGCTATGGAATACTTTAAATTAGGATGGATACACAGAGGCTCTCTGTAAATTTAATGCAAAGAGGTTCTGTCTTAGATCCACCAACGCAGATTTGGCCCAGACGTCTGGCGGCTTCTGAGGCACCATTCAGAATTTGCACGTGTCCGCCGATAGGTCCGCTTAACACTATCAGACCGGATGGAGTGGGTAGTATCAATAGCCCACACACGCGCAGGCACCCAAGCCGTAAACATGTACTCAGCAGAGACGATTACGAATGAGTAAATATAGAAAATGCTAAATAAGGTTTTCCATAGCCAACGGAGTTTCCCCCACCACTCCAGGAAACTCCCTCCACCATCATCCCTTCTCTCAATACCTAATTATAATAATTAGCTCCCCTCCACGGAGGTTGTATTATATATGCAATTGTAACCAAGCGCACAGCGACTACGGCATTGAGCAAGGGAGAGTAGACATCCTTCGCTGCGGTGTCGTGGTACATAACTTTGTATCACTTTAGTTTTATAAAGAACTCTGTTATTATTCAGAGAAAACGCTCTCTTCGTTATTATCCTCGTGCCCGCCTGGCACCACCAAGTCCTAACATCCGATCGTCTCTTCGCCTGGGGAATCAGAAACTAAGTCTTTCTGAGAACTCACTCACATAAATCTAAATATTTGTTGCATCGCTAGTTCTGTTGCTTCTTCACGCTACCATACCATCTTAGAGGCAGCGGAGCGCAGCATGTTACAAAAATAACGGAAACAAGGCAGAAAAATCTCCAGATACCGACTTGCGGATGTATTTCAAACGTATTCAATTTGAAATTTACATCGAGATTTTAATTATGATACAGGAATGATGATTAGTAAGAACGTAGCCCTTCAATTTATTGGTGGTTTCTATATTTGCCAAAACTGGAAATCGAATGCAAACCTAGAAACGAGTGGTGTTACAACAATGCCTATTTTCTCACAATATCGGTAACAGCTATGTAATTTTGAAATATTGCACTTTTCGAAAAAAACGAAAATGGGACTAGCACCGTATTTCTTACCGTCCCTTATTACGTAAGTGGAGAAAATTTAAAGAAAAAATTTGGAGCAGTTTTTGAGAAAAAATTCTTTTGTAAATTTCAAGCGCAAATAACGATAAACTTACGTTGTTGTTGTTGTTGTTGTTTTTTTCCCAAAAAAGTGTACATTACTTTCTTTAATGAGCTAGTTTAGTATAAGAGACTTAGTCTGAGGCCAAAATCTCAAGCCGTCAATCGATTTTTCGGCAACACGAGCCAAAAAAACACAGATTCTGGCTTCACTACGTGTTTAGAGGCATGTTTTTTTTTTCTACATTTAGCAACTGGATTTATCCACTTTAGCAGAGCCCGGCAATGAGAGTTTTTCTGACGAAAATTCGCCGTTTTCTGGCGCACGATTACAAAACTTTCTCTTCTTAAGACGTTCCTTCTGAAGCGCGAGAAAGTAAAAAAACAAACGACCAATCCTGCACAGAGGCTTCTTTCGAGTACTCAGATCAATCAGAGCAAGACACATTGCGGCCCGGGCGCAACTATTCCTGCAGGAGGCAAGACAAACAGGCGTCGAGGGCGACTGCAAAGTTGGTCCGCCTCGGGGCGCCTATTCCTCTTCCGCCCTCCGGCGCCGTCACGTGCTCTGATCTGGGGCCCATTCGTCTCCCCGGGACAAGCCCACGGCCTCCGCCGAACCCTCGATTCCTTGGGGTCCCCTTCGATTCCAATAGCTGCCTCGCCCGCGCCCCACCGCTGTCGCCAGCGCCGCCGCGTCGCGCCGAGCCACAACGCTCCATTGTCCCCGCCTCCGCCGGGCTTCCTTTTATCAAACTGCCTTCATCCCGTTCCGCCAATTCAAACACTCGGCGCGTCGCACAAAAAGCCTGCGATCTCGGAATACGTAATGGAGACGCCGCGCCGCGCCGCGCCGCCAAGGTCTGCGGCCGCCGCCGCCGCCGCCGCCGCCGTCATCGCCGGGCGCGCGTCCGGCAGCCCACCGCACACCTCACTGGGTGCAGAAAGACACTTCTCGACCACAGTAATTAAAGTGCATTCGTCGGCGCAATGTGTCCTTCTCAGCACATTACAAGAATTAGTGTGCTTTGAAGATGAATGTATACCGTCGGTTATACATTGCAAGGAAAAACAAACGTTTCTTGTTTTCAAACTTTAGAACCAAAAAGACAAAAAAATGCCCTTCATTTTTCAATCCACGAAGAACGCGAGAAGAGGAGCAAGAGAGAAGTGGAGCAAGAGAGAAGTGGAGCAAGAGAGAAGTGGAGCAAGAGAGAAGTGGAGCAAGAGAGAAGTGGAGCAAGAGAGAAGTGGAGCAAGAGAGAAGTGGAGCAAGAGAGAAGTGGAGCAAGAGAGAAGTGGAGCAAGAGAGAAGCGGGGAAAGAGAGAAGCGGGGAAAGACAGAAGCGGGGGAAAGACAGAAGCGGGGAAAGACAGAAGTGGGGAAAGACAGAAGTGGGGAAAGACAGAAGTGGGGAAAGACAGAAGTGGGGAAAGACAGAAGTGGGGAAGACAAGTGGGGAAAGAGAGAAATGGGAAAGCAAGGCAACAGATGTCTCTAGCTATCTAAATTGTCTACGAATATTAACGCGCGCTAATAGATACAGTCAGTACTTTTGTATCGTAACGTCGAAGAGAGGACTATATTTGAAGTCTATATTTTTAAATACATTTTTCTGTCAGCTATTGGAGGAGTATCTATTAATAAAAAGAGGGAAAATAATAAATTCAGGCTGGTATATTTTCCAGATAACTCTGTCCATGGTAAAAACGGAAAAATGAAAGTAAATGGGAGTGTGGATAGAGATATTACAACCCTATTTATCTTTAAAATGCCGACGAACAGATTAAACAAATTCCAATGTCAATTTTTTCACTTGATCTCCGAAATTCCCCAAATTTATTATAAAGAAAATAATAAAGATAACCTACCTAACAACGAAATTAACAATTTCGACTTTATACTTCTGCTCGCCCACCCAAACTACACACAAGTGACCTAACTCCTCAATATTGGTGAATTCTATCTGATAAAAGTTTCATGGAGGAAGACACTCCATTGGAGAAATAAATGACGGGAGCCTCCTGGACACTACAGAATTTTCCAGAATCTTGAGGTCAAATATTCAATATGCGGGCTCTGAAAACTAAGAATTAAAGGGCAATCTAAATGCTGGTCAATGGCAATCTCGCCTGTAAATAGAAATGCAGCTTGAAAGAACCAGTTAAAAAGATTTCTGATGCTCAAGCATGTAAGAGCTCAGAGAAATCTTGAAAATGACTCGCACTTCAAGTGGCCTGAGTTAATGAGAAGCATGGATATTTTCCTCTTCTCATATTGTTTCATCAATAACCGAGATTCCTGAGAAACCCCACTCACCAATGTCCGAAGTCCCAGAAATATTCCTCTCACATTTCCGAATTTTGTAAATAAAAACGTTACAAACATTATCATTAAACATGGAATATTGAATAACAAACTTGAACGAATCTGCTATCTGATAATTATCTTTTTTATTATTATCGTACACATAGTGAGATTAACACAAAATACTACGCACCACTAAAAGGCACAATCAACTCCACACTTGAAATAATTAGTAATGCAACAATAAGTTATTTACAACGTCAAATGAATAATAGACTGCAGAAGTCAGCAGATCATCGGTACACACTGAGCGATCTTTTCAGAACGGAAACCTCATTCTCAAGACCTGATGATTAATGTTTCAGAAACAAAGCTAGTAAAACCAAATTGTTCTAAACGAATTATTTAAAAGCAATGTTTTGGTTATTTCAAGAATGTAAGAACTGTTGTATCAATAATTTTTTATTCAGTACAAAAAAAGAAAGAAATGGACATTATGGTTTCGGAAACGTAAAATTCTTTTATTTTCTTGATTCACTTCGTTTTCTTGCAATGGAAAATGTTTACAATGCTTCTTAAACCCTAAAAAATACTCTGATAATGGAAAATGTCAACAAATATTCATAGATTCAGGGGTGGTAGCAGATATCTTGCAGTACTCCACAATATGAATTGAGGAAATAATAAATAAATAATAATAAAGAAATATTTACAAAATGTTTCACAAGTAATGTGAATTGTTTGTTTGTAATTGAATTTTTTTGTAATTGAATGTTTTGGTTTGGGCATAGTAATCCCTCACACAACCCTTAGATTCCATTATACGCACGCGACCACTGAAGTAAAAACAACAGTCGTATCTACAGAAGAAAATGACCAACATAAATTGAACCAAAAAAAACAACTGATTTTCAATTTAATGACAGACGTTGGAAATACTTCCAATATTATTTACGGCACAGAACAAGCAAATACCGAAACGGACTAAAAATTACAATCCGGAAGGGAGAAGGACAAAACACCCCGACGACCCTCCACAAAACATTCGTTCCCTGCAACACAAATCTATGTGGACTTGCTCAGTGGTTAATTGCGTTCCAGAAGGCTGTTCCCGACCGCGTAATGGGATCGTGGCGAGGGCGCCCCTCCGCCCTAATCCCCGCTCCTTTGTGCTTTCTTCGCTGGCGCAAGAAACGCAGCCCTTGCAATCCCTTCGCCCCTTGACCGGTCGCCCCCTTTGCATCTCTTTCCTGCTCAGCATTCGCCGGTTCCCTTCACATGCCTTGTCGCTTTTCCCTGAGATTATCTTTCGACATTCCGCCACACACCAGTGCATCAACCTGATGTCACTGCAGTCCCTCTGACCAGGAGGTCCTAGATTCCAGTCCCGACGGCGGCAGGATTTTCGGCACTAGCTTGTCAGCTAGGTCGAATCCAGTCGCTGTCTGGAGGAGAATTCTGGCTGCCGGCTGCTCACATCGGTAGATTTCTGTGGTTTCTCCGAGGCGAATGCCGGAGCAGTACCCTAACAAACGGGCCAAGGCCGGCGCGCGATCTTTCCTTCCTCTTCCTTGTCCTATCCTCACCCCCTTACATTTACACTAACATGCACTACACTACCACACATACCGGTCGGGAGCTTACAGCTTGTCCCGGCTGGGGCGGTGCCCCGCTGGTGGGAGATACCTGGTTGAGGAGAAAACACCGCTAGTCGACGGTAGGTTGGCGCCAGATCTCGTCATCCAGCGGGGAAAATATCATCGCCATCTCCCGAGAAAAAACACGCACTACACTTACGGGACTAATGACCTAAGTAGCTGACGTGCCCGGAAACACGAATCAATCAACCAACCGCCACACACTCAATTCACTTTTCTTGTATCTCTTCATTCTCGCTATTAATACGTTATCTTCCCCTTAATTATCTCGAAATATATTCGCCAACACACATGAGGATTACTGTCTGTTATCGATCCTCTCTTGTTTGACCTGTTATTACACGAGTTCAGATGTTAGCAGCCAGAATAGCCGCTACTCAATGCGTAGTCATTTGCGACAATGGTTTACAACGGGGGGCAAATCAAAGGTTGCGACGATGCAGTGCAAGCTCCAAAGCTACTGAAATCCTGCTCCAATCTTTCTCATTCACTAGGAAAAAACTCTTCGAAAGCCTTCCTCCCTTTCCAGGCGATCAAGATTTATGCATTTAGTAACCTTCTTTGAATTATAAAATTCTTTTTTTTAATCGCATTTATTCATTTAGCATTTAAAGCATGACCAAGAAAAATAAATCGTTATCGAATAAATAAGCAAATATTCAGAGTTGTTTCAATCAATCCAATTCCAGACTCGATACCAAGGCTCGCAGACAGAGAGCCGAAGTGCTCCGCCAATTAGCATTTGACGTCGACCATACGAACCCCTCGTTAAAATTCATAAAGCATTCTCGAGGGGAGGGAGGGGGATACTGCTAAACGAAAAGAGCTGTATTCAATTGAGCACCGCTTGCATCACATGGGCTTCCGTTTTCTCATCCTCAACCTGCAGCAAGGGAACTCTGTCCTCTTCTACCTCTCCAGTGCTTCTCAGAAAGAATATTACAATATTTACTCTATCGCAACTCCGCGACTTCGCAGAAAGTAATATTTCACCAAGATTCTTAGGGACTGCTTAGAGCACCCGCTCTCAGTGCTGCTAGCTCGCAAGACGTCTTCTTTGTGACGCTCCCACTTGAAGAGAATCTCTCTCCGGGACAAAGTGAAGAAGTGATCCCGGACGCACATGCATTTTTATTTGCGTGTTGCGTGTTGGCCGGAGCCATTCCGAGCCTCCTCAGTCATCGCACTTCTCTCGACCACCTTCGCCTCACTTTGTCAGCTTCTCTTTCCTGTCGCATTACTACACCTCTCACACGTCCCCGCCTCACTCCTATCTATCCTACTTTGCTGAACGCACCTCGCATCATCTTTCGTCCTTCCACGATCTCCTCGTTTCTCATCCATCTCGCTCAACGCACGACGTCGTGCGACATGCTGTTCATTTCTTGCAATAATAACTCGCCCGGTCCCTTTTAAACGTGCGTCTTTTGAAGAGGGAAGCATATCGTCTCTTCAGCCTGCCCTAATGTAAAACTGCTTTAATACAGGCAGGCCGGCTTTCGCTCCGAAAATAGAAATATCAGAGGAGCACGAAGCCCTGCGCGACACTGCTAGGCCCATATCATATTTCAAATAACATAGGTTTGCTAAGTTAATGATGAAGTCCAGATTCTGTCACCGATATCCAGCTCAGACTTCAGAAAAGGAATACAAACGACTCAACCAATAATTGTTACACATCCTTATCCAATTTTATTATACCTAAAATAAAATCATAAAGGGTTAGTAACACATCTTTTGAAAAGTATATTTCATACTAGCTGGACCCATGCGAACATTCCACTGTGTTAATTATTTCAAAGTGAAAATAAATCCGGGCTGGATCCTAATTTCCTCCGAATGGTTCGTTTCAGCACTATACGCTCAGTACTGAGCATCAGCAAACATTCCAATATTGATAAGCGCTGAGATTAAATTGCACAAAAAATCAAATACTCTTTAATTTCATCGTTATTTGTCTTTGCCATCAATTTAATTTAAAATATATTTCGAGTGAACGCTCGTATCTGGCCACACATGCCACGGAGTGCGGAGGCAGGTCCCACACGACCCCGTAGTCAAAACTGAAATAGAAGTTTCAAGACGTTCTCCTTTTGAAGGCTGTGGGCTGATGCCTGATGGAGGGGTAGTGATGACGTTTCGACCATCATAATGTGGTCTTCTTCAGCATGGACAGCTGAGAGTCTTCGCATGACTTTGGACGCGAAAGCCCACGATTGCAATTTCTCATTTTGCAGATTTCTGCTTTAGCACATAATTAAGGC
The DNA here is from genome assembly GCA_031308135.1 of Acheta domesticus. Lineage (NCBI taxonomy): Eukaryota > Metazoa > Arthropoda > Insecta > Orthoptera > Gryllidae > Acheta > Acheta domesticus. Next base: position 14,566,188 of record JAHLJT010004567.1, on the reverse strand, counting down.
CCAACGTGGCCCCAAATGACCCCACCATTTCCCCACATGTCCCCACACACGCCCCCCGCCTGCCTTCGTGTCCCCATTAGAGACTCGAAAACCTTGTGTTAAGGGGCTTGGACGCGTCGTTTCCAAGTTGTGTACCACTGTAATGTGTGTTGCATCCATCCTTTCTTCATGTTAACAAAGCTTACATAACTATTTTATTTGTTTATGTTTCAACGTAAATTGAAACTTAACGCGAAACTTAGTATGTATAATTAAAAAATATCAAGAAATCTCTCTGAGAAATACACAACTTTCTCGAGATATTTGCTTACCACTGCCATCTGGATCTTGTTATCACATCTCTGAGTACATAGCATGTGCGAAAGCGATCTGGAAGTCATATGCGTGTTGTTTGTTCTGACGGTATTGATTCCCTCCAAAGTGTTCGGGATGCTAACATCATAGAGCTATTCGCCTCTCGAAGTCCGGCTACCGCCTGCGCTTCATAGGTTATACCAGATAGCCTCTCTTTATCTTCGAAGGAAAACTTAACAAACGCTAATTTATAAAATTTGAGCAGCAAATTTGCATTTCACAGAGGGGAAACAATACCGCAAATAGTGCCCTACAAATCTTACAACGAGGAAATGAGAATTCAGAAATTGTGCGAACTCTGGACGCCCTGCTGCGCCCCTTTCGAAGTCCTGACACGTTCTCTTGGCATCTTGTATTGGTAGATTTATTTCAGAGTCCGTAAAGAGTGACTACATTTCGTTTTCCAAGTTGTTTTTTTTTCAAGTGCTGTACAAAAAATGAGGTATGTATGCCACGTTGGAGGTTAAAATATTCAATGCAAAATGACCATTTACACAATCCCCATAAGTAAAAATATCCATTGAAATAAATGTACAAAGTAAAAATGCGCAATTTATTGAGAGAACATAAATTTAATTCAAAATGGCCCACCGTAGAAAAATGCTCATAGTACACTTCAATCAATTTCATCCTGCAGCATCCTTTCCTCAAGCTGTAATCGTAGCTATACCATAATTTCATTTTTAATTTGTTCTATAGCCTCTCTTGCAATTCTTGAATGAACTTCATGATGTATCTCTGCAACTCTTTCCCTCAATATCGCATCGATAAGCAAGACTTCAAACGCAGCAAAATGTGCTTCGTATAATGTCGCCTTCTTCCATTTTTATTACCTTTATCTTCTGAAGATTCATGTACATTCGGCATTAACAAGTTTTTTTCCAACACTGTGCCAGTAAATTTTGGTACCATCTCTACTTCTAGAATGGTAGTGGTTTGTGTATCCTTCTTGCATTAATATTGTTTCTTTTGCGTTGTTACAATTAGACACAGTTTTCACTGTAAATTAAACAGAAAAATGTATTACTAATTTCTTAGAAACAACTACAATTCACAAACTACTACATTACACTGTTACTATTTTGTTTTACAGTGGAAATGCATCTTGCCATTTTAATAAGCTTAGAACAAATTTTGACACTTTTGTTCCTTGAAAATTTGTTTGAGTTTTTTCCCCGGATGTTTTTGTCTCTGGATATTTGCAGTGGGCATCTTACTTTGGACATTTTCGCAGGCGGAGTACTGCTATATGTCACTGGACACTGATCAGTGGACTCTTCAACCTGACACCAGTGGCGACGTACGACTGTTCCAGCGATGTCTTTTCGAATATCCCTCCTGAAAAAGTCGGGCTTGTAGGAAATGATGTCATGGCTGTTTGTGCCAAGAAAACAGAAATAAGAGATATTTCTACCACTAGAAAAGAAATTGTAACAATATATGATTCAATATAACCAATAATGGGTTAGCAAGGCTCTTTATTTCATACAACGACCCATTTAGGTTGTTTAGTGCTATAAGAAGGTCGGAAAGCACAACATTGCAATAATTTGTACCTAAAAGATTTGTTGTACCCACTTACGACTTCCAAAGTTTGATACCAAGGATTCTGAATCGCAATAATTCTTCATCGCAAGAATTATTAACCGAGGTAACAACCACAATAGAAAACTGGTAAAAGGGTTTGAATTGTGAGAGTGAATCTAGGTACTATTCTAGGTATCAACAGACGATTAAAAATACTTTAGAAAAAGTAATGTAATGGTGCAAACATCAATGTTGACATTCTGACAGAAATATTCGGATGAACCCTCCTACCAAAAAATGTATTTATTGAAAACGGCAGACTCTCCGTCTGCGTGACCGTCCGTCCGTGTTCATAACACTCGTGACTACTTCACCACACACTACTAGTAAATCGCACACTACGTTTCCCGATATTCGAGCAAAAAAAGCCTTTTGAGAAACTTTTTTTAATTTTTTTTTTATTTTAAGGGACTTTAGCAACACAGGTCATGAGCGACTGATACATTAATGAAATGCAGTTACAAATCTGTTATAATATCAATATTTTTATACAGCTGAATTACTTGTTCTTGGTATCTTGGGGATGATACAATTTCATTGACATCCATATTTCCTAGGCACTTTTCTCTCTCTTCATGATACTTGAGGCACTCCAGAAGTATGTACTTCATTGATAGAATACTACTGCAGATGGTACAAGTAGGTTGTAGAACTTTTTCAATTAAAAATTTATGAGAGAATTTAGAATTAATTTTTTCCGAATTCTTGACAGAGCAATTTGTTCTTCACGATTAAATGAATGGGTGAAGACCAGAACGGTATAAAGGACATTTTATAAATTCTGAGAAAACTTTTATTTAAATCAATATCACTGTAAAGTCGTGATGTTTTGGGTTATCGTTAAAACCACGGCATTTCAGTTGTTCATTAAAACCACGAAATTACCTTGGCACTGAAATGTAGCCTAATATATACGTTTTTCTCAATTTATAAAACGTCACTTATACCGTTATTTTCAGCCATTCAAATGAGTTTTGTGATGATTTTTATAAGTCCAAAAAAATGAGTTATGTTTTGTTATCTTGATAATGTATTTTTTAATGAGACGATTAATCCACACAACTACGAGACAGCTACTAATCACATAACATTCGTGCTGACTAATCGCTACGTAATACTAAATGAGGAAACAAAACTGTGAAATAGTTGTTCCAATTCTTTCGTCTGCAGCGGGCAGGAATCAATCGACCAATGAAGACCTTCGCTGCTGTTTTCCCACCCGCCTACTATTTACCTGCCCCGCCGCCGCCAGCGCTATATACTAAATGAGGAAACAAAACTGAAATAGTTGTTCCAATTCTTTCGTCTGCAGCGGGCAGGAATCAATCGACCAATGAAGACCTTCGCTGCTGTTTTCCCACCCGCCTACTATTTACCTGCCCCGCCGCCGCCAGCGCTATATACTAAATGAGGAAACAAAACTGTGAAATAGTTGTTCCAATTCTTTCGTCTGCAGCGGGCAGGAATCAATCGACCAATGAAGACCTTCGCTGCTGTTTTCCCACCCGCCTACTATTTACCTGCCCCGCCGCCGCCAGCGCTATATACTAAATGAGGAAACAAAACTGTGAAATAGTTGTTCCAATTCTTTCGTCTGCAGCGGGCAGGAATCAATCGACCAATGAAGACCTTCGCTGCTGTTTTCCCACCCGCCTACTATTTACCTGCCCCGCCGCCGCCAGCGCTATATACTAAATGAGGAAACAAAACTGTGAAATAGTTGTTCCAATTCTTTCGTCTGCAGCGGGCAGGAATCAATCGACCAATGAAGACCTTCGCTGCTGTTTTCCCACCCGCCTACTATTTACCTGCCCCGCCGCCGCCAGCGCTATATACTAAATGAGGAAACAAAACTGTGAAATAGTTGTTCCAATTCTTTCGTCTGCAGCGGGCAGGAATCAATCGACCAATGAAGACCTTCGCTGCTGTTTTCCCACCCGCCTACTATTTACCTGCCCCGCCGCCGCCAGCGCTATATACTAAATGAGGAAACAAAACTGTGAAATAGTTGTTCCAATTCTTTCGTCTGCAGCGGGCAGGAATCAATCGACCAATGAAGACCTTCGCTGCTGTTTTCCCACCCGCCTACTATTTACCTGCCCCGCCGCCGCCAGCGCTATATACTAAATGAGGAAACAAAACTGTGAAATAGTTGTTCCAATTCTTTCGTCTGCAGCGGGCAGGAATCAATCGACCAATGAAGACCTTCGCTGCTGTTTTCCCACCCGCCTACTATTTACCTGCCCCGCCGCCGCCAGCGCTATATACTAAATGAGGAAACAAAACTGTGAAATAGTTGTTCCAATTCTTTCGTCTGCAGCGGGCAGGAATCAATCGACCAATGAAGACCTTCGCTGCTGTTTTCCCACCCGCCTACTATTTACCTGCCCCGCCGCCGCCAGCGCTATATACTAAATGAGGAAACAAAACTGTGAAATAGTTGTTCCAATTCTTTCGTCTGCAGCGGGCAGGAATCAATCGACCAATGAAGACCTTCGCTGCTGTTTTTCCACCCGCCTACTATTTACCTGCCCCGCCGCCGCCGCCAGCGCTCCCCCGCGTTGCCACTTGGCGTCTGCCAGTCGCGCTTCCGCAGCGGCTCCGCACGCAACCGAATTACGGAGGCGCAACCGATGCGAAGGCCGCGCGTGAAGGCCGTTGGCGGCAGACGGGCGGGGCGAGCCGAACCGGAAAGGATACGAGGTAACACCAACAGAAATAACTCGATTGCGTCCCACGACACACCACGAGCAATAACGTCGACACCAGAAACGAAATTCAGAGGAGGAAAATCTGGAAAAGAGGTAGACAAAGGCAGACGATGAAGAAAGAGAGAAATGGGTCGACGTGGGTGAAGGTAACGGGATGTGAAAAAGCGGGAAGAGGAAGGCCACAGACCAGGCCGAAGGGGGAGGGGGGAGGGGAGGGGAGGGGCAAAATTCGAGAGGCTTTGTTCGCATTGTAGCCCCGCAGATGTGAAACATGGTGTCGAACCAAAGTAGCTCCTTTGTTACTGGTAAAAGCAATATCCAATGCACTAAGAACACCACGCAACATGAAATATTTCGCTTTCAAGAAGAAAAATAGTCCACAAAATATTCCTTATACCTATAATGTACCTAAAACCAATAACGAAATAATACACTTATAAGTTAAATTGTTTTAATAATTATATTATAACATAATTTCTTTGGTGCCTGGTTTTCCAACCCGTTATGCGAAAGTAATACAATTTTTCATCATTTTTCGGGCTGAATTTGCATTGATTCTCATGACACTTGTATAAGAGAATTTGCATGTCGTTTTCATCAAGCAAGAATCTCAACAATGAGTTACGTAATGTGACCTGGAAGTACCTATGAATATCTGATTTCCATACATAACGCTAGAACATACAAAACATACCTCTTTTCCATTTCCATGCAAATCGCGAAAATTTTGTTTAAATATCTTTACACTCTAATGCTCGACTTAGGAGTGGATAGTTTACATTTAACAAATAATTGACGAGGGTCGTGGCAAGAACACGCCAAATCTGAAATTATCAAAATTGACTTAACAGATCCTATAAACATTAAGTTTAGATATTCAATTTTTTTTACACCTCATCAAATTGGTTTCAGAAACTTCTTTCCTACCTCTGTACACCAGAAGTAATAAAATGTATAGGCATTCTCCCTTAAAACTCAGAAAGTGGGAGTTGACATTCTTGATTGACCTGTTCATCTGCAAGAACTTCGTGAGCATACGAAAACAATGTTAATAAGCAATCAACGGAATGAACAACACCAGGCCACTCGTTTGCAATGATTAATTAATGCAACTGTTAATTAATCTTTAGCTCGGTACAAGGAAGTATAACTGGTTGTAACTAAGACAAAAGAGCCATTGAAAGTGCGGGCAAAGTGCGATCCACATACTTACCTTTAATGTAAATTACTGAATGCCAAACGGACATGAGGTGTAGTAAAGTGACGTGAAAAGATGGGGCATTTTTATCAGTGTTTTATACTTGTCTACTTGTGTTTTTATTATTTTTGCGCGCTCACATGCAGTAGTAAATTATCATTTTTATTATTATTATTATTATTATTATTATTATTATTATTATTTATAATTATTCCTCTATATCACGACTAAAGATGTTATGTGTCGGATGAGTATAAAATCTACTGCAGGTTGCAACCAGCTACCTAAGGAGCAGATCTAGGGACTGTCGGTGCCTCTACAATACTTTGCGCAAACTGTGGGCTGTTCCAAATAAAGCGATTTCTTGCACTTCCCAGTCTTTTGAATTACCTGGGAGTTTAGACCAGTTCTTTTTGCAAATTTTGCAGAACAAGTCCCAGAGCTCCGCTGACTGTACGACCTGTGCTTTTACACCCCACATTCAGCTGATCTCGATTTCCAACTCTTGTATTAATTATTATTATTATTATTCCATTACATCACGACTAAAGATCTTATGAGTCGGCTGAATATAAAATCTACTCCAGGTTGCAACCAGCTACCTAAGGAGCAGATTCGGTGACTATCAGTGCCTCTACAATACTTTACGCAAAATGTGGGCTGTTCCAAATAAAGCAATTTCTTGCACTTCCCAGTCTTTTGAATTACCTGGGAGTTTAGACAAGTTCTTACTCAAATTTTGCGGAACAAATCCCAGAGCTCCGATAACTATCGGGACGACCTGTGCTTTTACGCCCCACATTCGGCTGATCTCGATTTCCAAACTCTTGTATTTAAGACGTTTCTCTGCCTCCTTGGTAACGACGTTTTGATCGCAAGGTACAGCAACATCGATAAGTAAACACGATTTTTTGGCCAAATCCCGGATAACTATATCCGGTTTGTTTGCCGCTATCGTGCGATCAGTTTGAATTTGTTGGTCGTACAATATCGTACACAATCCAACAGACGTCACCGGTTTCGGTGAGTGTTCGTACCACTTGGGGCATGTGTTTGGAACTTCGAGGGCGGTACAGATCTGCCAGTGGAGGTAGCTACACACCCTGTCATGTCTTTTAAGGTATTCGGTCTTTGCTAGGATTGGACAAGCTGAGACAATATGATCAATGTTTTCTACTTGCTCCAGGCAAATGCGGCATTTGTCATCTTGGGAAATTTTGAGAACCGCTTTATCATAATGTCGTGTTCTCAAGGCCTGATCTTGGGCAGCTATTACAAGTGCTTCCGATTCTGGCTTCATCCTTCCCCTTTTAAGCCACATAAATGATTGATCTTTATTGATCTGCACCTTGTCCATTCTTTTTAGGTATTGACCGTGGAGTGGTTTGTCTCTCCACGATTTCTTTAACATTTTTTGTGTCTCACACTTCATGTTTAGCAGCATCAGAAGTTCAGTGTCTGTGTTATTCGACGTGTCTTGCCTAGTTTTCTTCGCAATGTTTCTTGCTACACAAACAATGCCTCTGTTTCCCATTCTTCGGTCAGATTTCATGACCTGCCTCATTAGAGGGTCGTCTTGATGGCTGACTACATACTTACCCAACCCGACTATTGCGTTGTGCCAGGAGGCCTCAATTTGTCTGAGGCCTCTTCCTCCTTCCTTACGTGCCACATAAAGTCTATGTATATCAGCTCGAGGGTGGGAAACATGATGCATTGTCAGCAGTTTTCTGGTTTTTTCGATCCATGGTGCGAATTTCTTGCTCAGTCCAGTCCACTAGTCCAAAACTGTATTCGGCTACAGGTACCGCCAAACTACCTATTGCAGATATTTTATTCCTGGAATTCAGAGCGGACTGCAGGACCAGTCTCACTCTTCTATAATACTCCCTACGAATTCTCTCTTTCATTCTGTCATTCGAGATGGTTTCACATTCTTCAATGCCCAGATATTTGTAAGTTTTACCTGGCTCAAGATCTTGAATCACAGTGTGCGTATCAATTTCAATGTTCTCAGACGTTGTGAGTTTCCCTCTTTTTAAATTGATTTTTGCACACTTGTCAAGACCAAACTTCATGCAGATGTCATTGCTAAAGTCATTCACGACAGACAGCATTTGGGAGAGAATCGCTTCATTCTTGGCAAACACTTTCAGATCATCCATGTAAAACAAATGTGATACTGGCCTTTCATCACCATGGAGCTTAAAACCAAAGTCAGCTTGCGACAACTGTCTCGATAGTGGGATCAAACTAATGCAAAACAGCAGAGGGGATAGTGAATCTCCTTGAAAAATACCCCTGTTAATCTGAATACTTCTGGTTTCTACTGCTTCCTTTCCGCTGTGGATTAGTAACCTGGTACTCCACGACTTCATACTAGCCTTGCAAAACTCAACAAGTCTAGGATGAAATCGATAGATCTCCAGGGTCTTCAAAATCCAATCGTGTGGTACACTATCAAAGGCCTTTGGTAGTCAATCCAAGCCATGCTCAAATTACGTTTGCGTTTCTTTACATCATTCAAGATGACTTTATTCAGTAGCAAGATTTCCTTACACCCATAAGAGCCTTTACGACATCCTTTTTGTTCAGCTGGCATTAGATGATTCTTATCTAGATGTCTATACATTTTGTCAGCTATAGCTGAAGTTATAACTTTGTACAGTACTGGCAGACAAGTAATTGGCCTGTAGTTCTTCGCCAAAGAGCTGTCTCCCGCTTTGGGTAGCAAATACGTGATGCCGCGTGTGAGCCATTCCGGGATTTCCTTTGGGTTTTCAAAAATTTTATTAACAGCCTTTGCTAGATGAGAATGTATTGCTGTTAATTTCTTAATCCAATAAATCTGGATCTTATCAATCCCGGGGGACTTCCAGTTTCCCATGTTCTTAATTGCTTGGAAGAGGTCCTCTTCCGAGAATTGGTGAACATCTTCCACTGTTTCTACAAGTTCATCGGCAGCATCAACTTCAGATTGAAGCCAAGATGCGTCTTTGTTGTAGGATCTGCTCTCTTCCCAGATTCCTGCCCAAAATGCTTCGACGTCATCTTTTGAAGGAGTAACAGCTTTGCCATTCGGTTTTTGAGTCAGATTGCGATAGAATCTCTTCGCGTCTGTTTCAAACAACCGGTTCTGTACACGGAAATCTATTCTACGTTTGTACCTTCTTATTCGTTGAGCCCATGCTTGAATTTTCTCTTTAGCTTCTCAACTACCATTAGCCTGCTGGTGTCATTTTCAATTTGGTATTTTTGTTCAACATTGAATATTTTTCGTTGAACTTTAGAGGTGTGCGTTGATTTAGAAGATGCCTCAGCTAAGAATGATATTTCACGCCGGGTGTCGGCTATCCGTTCATAATTCTGTTCATCCATGGGGGTACAGAGCTGTTTACTCTGTTTTGCTGTCGGCCGTCGGTGTTCTTGGCTAGCCCCAAAATTATCTGAGATACTAGATATCCAGTTGCATATATGATGTGATTGATTTCAGTAATATCTAGATCTCTGCCTGGGATCTCCACCACCTCATTTAAGACAGAATTCACTGTTTCTATCACTCTTTTAGCTTTGGCATTTTCGTATATTCTCCTCAACGGTTCGCGAGATTCAAACGGAAGTTGACTAACTCTTTCTATCTCGCGCCGAAGGAGATTTCGCATCATGTCCTTATCGTGTAATTCATTGCCAGATGAATTTTCACCACTGACGTGTGTTTCACTGGAAAGCGATGAACCTTCCACGGGATCATCATTTTCAAGTTCTACATGTTCGTCATGTGGATTGTTCGAGCGAAGTACATATTCCGCATTTCTCTCAATGTCAGCAAGTTGATCTGCTGTGAATTTTCCACTGCTGAGTATGTATCGTCGTTGACTGGCAAGCTTCTTTGAGTCTAGGGTAGGTCTCATATCTGGGTTCCGCTCTCTCCATACCTTGAAAACTTCTATTTCAGAGCCCCCATTTTTCGCTTTTGCGTAGTAAAAGCACCACATCACCTCCTTTAATTCATCCCGGGTCCATCTCTGACGATGGCTTCGAGCTACTGCCGGCTCTGGGTCCCTGGGACTAGCATCCGTGGGATGGCCAGACGACGACAAGGTGACATTAGCTCGGTTTCTGAGCAGGTATGGGACATTGGCAGAACAAGGCACGTTAAGATTCATTACATTGCTTGTTCTATCCATTTTGCTCATTGGTTTGAATTGAAGATTCGCAGGACGCAAGTTCGAGTTCACAGATCACACTTAACCCTCGGGTTTTTTCCTGCCATCCGTTACTGCGACCCACAGTGGCCTCGGGGCATCCCCCCGCAGGGCCCAGCAAGGGGTCCCTCCGATCGCCAGTCGGCATTACTAAACCCTACGGGATTTTCACTGACTGCTGAAGGCAGCCTCCTTCGCTGGCTAATGCAAGGTTCGGGCCTCCACTCTAATCAGTGGCCTGGTGTGCCAAACCAGTTTCTCTCCTGTACCCTCTATGGGCCGACAACAGGAAGTCCGAAGGTTCATGACCCTTCCCTCTCTACTTACTTCCCACTCTCCTCAAAATGGAGTACTTCTTCGTCTGACCCCTCACCTTCAACCCATTCAGCAAGGGAGGCCCCACCGGTAGCTAGGCTACCACTGACATAGCTTTAAGGCTCATGGGGGTACTCAAGCTCCACCACCAACTGCAAGGTCGTGTACTCCCTAGGTGGAGTTATTATTATTATTATTATTATTATTATTATTATTATTATTATTATTATTATTGTTGTTGTTAAATGTGCCTTTGCGGGCAGCGCAGTGCGCCGAGACGCCGCCGCGCCGCGGCGGCGGGGCCTGTGACCCCGTGGCGCGTTTCCGCCCACCTATCGACCGCGCCGTGACCTTGCGCCGGCCGACGCCCCCGCCCCACCGCCCCCGCCCCGGCCCCCACGCCCACCACCCCGGCGGGCGATTTATTCCGCGCCGGGGGATCATGCGAGAGATGGCCCGAAACTTTGGAGCGCGGGATAAACAGCTAATAATTCACGGGCAGCGAATGCGCGAGGGGAGGCGCGGGAGCGCGCATCTGCTTCCGCTTCCCTTCGCTGTTCGCGGCGAAGACGGAAAGGGCGGCTGCCTTCTCTTGGAACACACACACACACACACACACACACAGCCACACACACAGCCACGCACACACAGACGCACACACACACACACAGCACACACACACGCACAGACACTGGGAGAGATGGCTCAGTGCATCAACCTGATGTCGCTGCAGTCCCTCTGACCGGGAGGTCCTGGGCAGGATTTTCGACACTAGCTTGTCAGCTAGGTCGACTTCAGGCGCTGTCCGCAGGAGAATTCTAGCGGTCGGCTGCTCTGATCGGGAGTTTTCCGTGGTTTCTCCCACCGACACCAGGCGAATGCCGGAGCAGTACCCTAACATACGGGCCACGGACCGCGCGCGATTTTTCCTGCCTCTTCCTATCCTCTCCTCTTACACACATACTTACACTAACAATCACTACACGACCACACATGTCGGGAGCTTACAACTTGTCCCGGCTGGGGCGGTGCCCCGCTGGTGGGAGATACCTGGTTGAGGGGAAAACCCCGCTAGTCGACGGTAGGTCGGCGCCAGATCTCGCCATCCAGTGGGGAAAAGACCATCGCCACCTCCCGAGTAAAACACTCACTACACTTACGGGACTAATGACCTAAGTAGATGACGCGCCCGGAAATACGAATCAATCAATCTTGGAACACATTTTCATTCATGTTTGTGTAATAAAACGCACCCACATTATGTTCGTTTGATTCGTAATACTGAGCGCATCATCTGCTAAGGTCGTAAGTTCCGTAAGTGAAGTAAATCCTTTTATCGCTTGAAGTGACGGTGATCTTTTCCCCGCTGGATGGCGAGACCCGGCGTCAACCTACCCGTGGGCCCGACGAGGGTAGGTCGACGTGGGGGCGGTATTAGTTCTTCAAACAGTAATTATTTTGTTTACAATAATTGTAGGCGTCTAAAGTAATGTGACCTCCAAGGTTTTCCAAGATCGGCAGCACTGGGTCCTGGGCAGTTGGTCAAGTAAGGCTTTTAATGTATTTGAACCATTCGATGAATTCTTCATTCGTCCAGCCATTTTCCTACATTTGTAAATAGCACCAAGAGGCATTTAAAGTCATTCAAATCAATAAATTACTTTGTTTGGGGCAATGGCAGTCACCTTGCGATAATGAGAATCACTGATCATCATTTACCCCCACAAGCGCATTTTTATCGTAACTACTCAAACTTTTATAGATTGTCTAGAATTATTCGCAATTGGTGTCAAATGATTTGCTGAAGCACTTCCCTTCTAACAAATTTTAATTGTTCAATAATCTGCAAGTTCACGTGAGTAAGACATTTTCTGAGAGCCCTTTCTAACATCAGTTACTCACTTTCCTGGTACGAACGAGATAATCGTCGATGTAATCTTTCTTTGGCTACGGCGATATAAGGGCTATAGTAATCATGACCAACAGAGGGGTAGAAGCTTATACTGCTGCCTTTCCATATGGTTTGTTTACAATAGTTATCGGTAATTTACCGCTGACTGCCATTACGCCCGCTTCCCTCACACCAAGGGTCCCCAACTCTATGCCCGCGAACCGTTTAGATGTGCCCGCTGCTCATAAAAGCCGCCGCGGCGCTGTGCCATTGTAAAGGTTTTCACTTTTTGGAGAAGTGGTGGATTTTTGGTTAAACGTTTGTTTTGGCAGCAAAGACCCATGTTCCTTTATGTAAACATCTGTGAAGTAAGATATTCTCTAACGATTGTCGCGTCATCAATGTTATATAATATTGCCAATTTATTTTACATATATATATATATATATATATTATATATATATATATGTAAAGAAAATATATTATCTTATATATATATATATAATATATATGCAACGATTTTCATGTTTAAATTGTAAATTTTTGGTTTTGCACATTTTGTGTATTCTTGCCAACGTCCAACTATAAACAAAGCTTGAAAAAATTGGGCGGGTGCCCGCCGCCTCATTGCCATTACAGTATGTGCTCTTACGTGCAAAAAGATTGGGGACAGCTGCCCTATACTTACAAACTCTCATTCATTCATACAACACTTCACTTTTACTTTATACTTCGCTCTGTGCGTAGCGCGCTTCCTTTTCGTCCCTCCCCCCCCCCGCCCCGCCACGCCCCATCCCTCGCGCAATCGAAGCGCGCGCATCGACCCCCAGCGCCGCCCGGCGAACGGCGGCCCGCGGGCACAACAGCCCTCCTCCATTCCGCCCAAATGCACCCAAGTGGAGTATCTCTTTCCGTCTGGGTCACGGCGCTTCGCCCGACTCCCGCCAGCGCTCGGGGGGAGAGCGCCAGCCGCCGGCGCAGACGGCGGGCGGGGGGGGAGATCTGAGGAACAAGAGCATGCGATGCGCCCGATCAAGGCTCTCCAATGCGCCACTTCCCGTCTCAGGGACGAACATTCTATAGTCTCTTTGAGAGATGCGAAATCGATGTCGATGTTTTTTTTGAAACCTCTATGTTTTAATTGTTAATAAAACTTATCCAATTTTCTTTTTGACAATCCTTTATTATTCACCATATACACAACGTTTCGTAATGTGTTTTGTTACATTATCAGGTTCCTAAAATTAAAGGATACAGAAATCAGTATTCTATCACCATATCAAATTGATCTACAAGTTTTACTGTGTTTTAAACATCCATGTATTAACGTCGATTATTTTTTTAACATCGATGTTTTTGATCGATGCTTTTCCTATTCGGATGTTTTGTTTCTGAATGAAAAATTCATGTGATCACATTTAGAATATGAAATAATAACTGATGGCAATACTATCACACGTGTTTTAACCAAAGGAAAGTTCTTTGTACACGTTTTTCGACCAAATCACTCCCGATATGACCATCTTGCCCTTATATTTCTTCTTCATATTCATTTCGCACATTGAGATGTAGTCAACAAATTCTCTGTGGGTCCTTCTTGTTGCACTTCGGCGAAATGATAAATACGAACATTACATTTTATTCCACGTGAATTTAATGATATAGTTTACTAAACCAGTATAAAAACTCGATATTGTAAAACATCGATGGTTTTTTAGTCGATGTGCTTTTAACATCCATGTTTGGTAACATCGATATTTTATTATGGGTGTCGTATCAATAGACCTAACCTTCCATTCTACACGTCTTGCACTCCAAGCCAATATCTCTGGAATGTCCACTTGGAACTCGAAAGCAGAAATATTTGCTTTCAGTGGTAATATATGACATGTACCGTTTTTTCTTATAAAGCGTAACTATCATCGCTGAAAACAATGTGTTAAGTTATATTTTAGAGCTGGCATCACTGTAAATATTATCCACTGCTTGTATGCCACTTACGACCGCAGCCAGAGAGTGGATCACCCGGACCGGATGTACACGGGCAGAAAGCTGATCCCATTGACGCGCTGCCTTTCGCCGCATGATAGTTTAAAGCAGTGTTGTCAAGGTCGATGCCACTGAGCGGGAGTCCGTGGCACGAGTGCCACGACAAAATCGCCCCTTCACGCAGTTCATAACCCCGCCGCAAGAGCCAACACCATTACTGTTGTAAAACGGCGGGGTCACTAATAGTTTCCTTTCCCTACGCTAGTTGCGCAGAGAAGCTCGTGGCACGCCCACCACCAGTAGAAGACCTTGCCACCACTGGTTTTAACAGTCGCGAGCATCCGCTGAGCGTCTTTTGAGGACCGCTGTGTGTTCTATGCTGAGCCGCTAAGCGTGGCGAGTCATTTTGTAACAATAACTTATGATTGCGATGTTGACAAACTTGCCTTTTGCTTGTTTCAAACACTTCTCCATATAACAGCAAAATAGATTTGGACTACACGGGAAGGAATCTATTTCCACGGGGAGTGAATAGCGAATATTACGATTTCTTCGCCAATCCACTTTTAAGTGCGATTTTACGAAAGTTCACTCTAGCCTAATTGAAATGGTAGAGAAAAAAGAAGTTGAAATAAATTAAAAATATAGGTAAAAAAATAATCATTTTTGTGCTGAAACGACTAAAGAATTCCTCCAAAACAATTTCTTCCTCAATTCATGTCAAGAGATTCTTTCATCTTCCTACCTGTGCCCGATTAACCTAAACGCAGGGGAACAAAATACGGAATTCGCGTGGAGAAACACAACGCAGCGCGCGTGCTAACTGCTCCCGGGGCGGCGCTGGACGGCGAGGCACTCACCTGCGGAGGGAAAGACAGGGCGTTAGCGCAGGCGCGCACGCCACTTGACACGCGCAACAAGGCTCTATTGCAAAAGTTGGCGGCGACAACTCGCGACGCGCCGGCAGGTGCGCGGGAACACGCCAACACGGGCGCCGCGCTCGGATACATTCAAGCTACTCGCTCGGTCCAATGGACTCCTTTCCGGCACTGCATTCACTACTCCCCGAAAGTACAGTCGACTCCTTTAATAGATGTTTCAGTTTTGATTACAATTTTTAGTAATGATACTTTTTACTTTCTCCCTACGGAGTAGATACGAAGCTATGAAATGCTGCGCGAAAAAAAACGGAGAACTTTCGGTAGAAAAACTCTTAACCTAGAGCCCTTGTAATGAAAAAGTGGAGAAATACAGTTGCTAAATTAAACAAAAAAATCTATCACGTGGTGTACCCAGGATCCTTATTTTATGAGTCCTTCATAATGAAAATTGAATGACCGCTAAACGCCTGTAAGTCTATGAACAACGCTAGCGGCTAAACCGTTCAGCCGATTTTCTCCAAAACTGATATTCCTCTGCCTGATGTCGCGACCCCTTGAATTCGAAACCGATATATTAATTTTTTGGGGGTACTGTATATGAAGCCCCTGGGACATATTTAAAATTGTCAAAAACATTGGCTCCATCGTGTTTCATTAAATTTTGTTGCTTGATAGTATGAAGGACATTTACGAGAATGGCGCAGGTCTCATGTTCGTTGAAACCCGTTAGTTTATCCTCACATAACTGGTTTTGCAGGGATTCCTCACACATACAATATCAACTCATGGTAACAGAGTTATTACATAATAAAGAAATTATTACAAACGTATTAAAGTAACAAGACAGTTTTTAGGAATAATAATAATAATAATAATAACAACAACAACAATAATAAAACGTCTTGTTTAGTTCTGTACTTCATTATTAGTTTGAAAATCCCACCTCCCCCACTGATTATTTCGCCGTTATTATTATTATTATTATTATTATTATTATTATTAATTATTACCTTTATTTTAATAAATATTTTTGTAAATCAACTATAGGAAAACCCACTGCGGCCCGAGTCATTTGATGTAGGCACAAACCAATATATCGAAAGTTGTAATTGATCGAATGTTATTAACTACGTTTCGTAGTTTCCACATCACGAGTTTCTCAAAAATGCATTGAAGTACAGAATAACCGTGTTTCTGTGTATAACAATGTACGTACGTTTGTTTCCTTATGTTCGTCTCTAGCCCTGTTGGGGTCTTGTGGAGGCGAGCTGAGAAACTGAAGTCCCTGTCTCTCTCTGTCTGTCTCTCTCTCTCTCTCTCCCCCTCTCTCTCTCTCTCGAACCATCACGACTACGTAACTCGATAGTCCATTCGGAGAAGTCATACTCCCTGTTGCCACGCAACATTCGCCCGTGTTCGCGTGGTGTGGTTTTAGCGGTAGAGAGCAAAATGTAATCATCGTCGCTAGCAGGCTCGTTACGTCGCATGCCACACACACACACAGGGGAGAAGAGGGAATGAGGGGCAGGATTCAGTTTCAAGCGTGATGCACGGTGTACCGAGAATGCACACCGTGCCACAACACAACTGCCAGCGCCCATCCCGTGCGCGGGTTGGTGTAACGTGTACCACAGACGGGCGCTAGCAGGTCGGTTGTTATCAAAGAGTGCAAAGGCAGGTTGCTACCCTCCTCGACTTGCCGTCCCATGATCGCTTGATTGATTGATTGATTGATTGGTGTTTCCGGGCGCGTCAACTACTTAGGTCATGAGTCCTGTAAGTGTAGTGAGTGTCTTTCTCGGGAGGTGGCGATGATCTTTTCCCCGCTGGATGGCGAGATCCAGCGCCGACCTACCGTCGACTAGCGGGGTTTTCCCTCAATCAGATATCTCCCACCAGCGGGGCACCGCCCCAGCCGGGGCAAGCTGTAAGCTCCCGACCGGTCTCTCGGCATGTGCGGTAGTGTAGTGCATGTTAGTGTGTGTGTGTGTGCGAGTAAGAGGAGAGGATAGGACAAGGAAGAGGAAGGAAAGATCGCGCGCGGTCCGTGGCCCGTTTGTACTGCTCCGGTATTCGCCTGGTGCCCCCTTGATCGGGTTACCCGCCGCTCCCTGAATAAACAGAGCGAGCTAACAAGAGCCGAGAAAGGTTCCAGAGAATATTAAAAATCTGATCGCGGAGCGTTATTCGCCCCTTGAAATGGATTCCTGAAGCTTCCGCATGCTAAGCCAGCCCCTTCCAAGAGTCCGGGGGCCCACGCTCGCTCGTCGGCGCACAAGGTAATTACTTCACTTATAATTACGTTTGTTTGTCTGCGCACAAACTAATGAGAGCTGCAGTGAATGCTAAGGGCGGCGCGGGTCCCCTTTGCCGGCCAGGCACCTCCAGAGCGCTCGCGCCGACGCCCTCCAGGGAGGGAAGGGCACAAGGGCGCCCTTCCACGTCAACGTGGCAGCACCCGACAGATCTTCCTGCTCTCACACATAACATATATTTTTCTTGCATTGCTACCAGCATTATAAACGACCTTTTCTGTCGCAAGAAATCTTTCATAATCGGGCGTTTTACGGCACAAATGAGCATCGCACATCACAATGCGTCATCACGCATTCAGCCAATCGCAGCGAGAGAATCGGGGGGAGGTAGAGGTGAACGAAACACCCGACCACCGTTTTCTCGCACTGATGTCAAGTACTCGAGACATCGCAGGAAAGTTCTTCTCAAATTTAAGTTTCATTCTCTTATAAATTTATAATGCTGTCATACAAAAAAAAATAGCGTATGCAACTCATTTATAATGTTGCTTTATTGCATTCGTACAAATTTGCAAAACTTCGATTCTAACGACGCTCGTTTTCAAAACATGTACTCATGCAATACATTTTCACGTTATAAACTAAGTGCATGAACTACTATTATATTAGCTTGCTAATATATAAGAATACAAAATAGTTCCACAGTGGCATTGAACCAATGAATCAGCCATCGTGAATATTTCGGAGACGAATAACAATCTTTGTCAACCTCCAGAAAAAAAGGGAAGACCCGAATCTCCCTAAATATCTTATATATTATTTCTCAAAGGGCTGTTTGGTCTTTTCAATAAATTGGGCGACATGCGAAACCGATCTGTATAAAGAAGCAATGGATTGAAAAATCGTGTTTCTTTTCACCTGCACATGGGACATTCGTATTGAAAAACGGCGTTAAAAATACCTAAATATTAAAAAAAATAGTAATTCGGGATCTGTAATATCTGATTGCCGCGCGATCTATCGGAAGAAAATTACACTCGGACGGTGGCGGGAAATGCAATCTCAAGCATTTTTGTTTGTTTCAATTTAGTGTAGGTTGTGTAAGCACGTGAACGTGATTTTCTACATTGAATAGAAATCTTGAAATATGAGAGGTTAGTGATCTTAGTGAGGTTAGGTCGTTTACAATGCTGGAATACAAAAAAAATTTAAGCAGAAAACAGTTTGGTTATTTGACTAACCGTGCGATTTAATCGCACGGGTTCTCACTAGTTACTCTTAATACTCAAACACCTCACAGGTGCATTTTCACACTTACACGAGACACGAAGCAATTCTTACTAAACTTTATTAATAGATTGATTATTTCGGATTTAGGGGCGCGCCAACGACTAAGGCAACTCGTCCTGTTATTGTAGTGCATGTTTTATCAAGGAAGGTGGCGGTGAATTTCCACTTCTGTAAGGCGAGAATCGGCGCCGTCATTCACGTCGGCTCGCGGCATTTCCCCATCCAAGTATCTATTCGTTCTATCAGTAGGGCACCGCCCAGCTGGTACAATCTATAAATCCCGACAGCTCTCCCAACATGAGTGGTATTGTAGCGCAAGTAAATTTAAGTGTATGACATAAACGGATGAGTTTATATTTTAGAACAAGGAAAAAAGGTACGCGCGGTCTGTGGCCGGTTTATTGGAGTTCAGCTCCGCCATTCGCGTGGTGTTGATCGGAGAAACCACGGAAAACTGCCGATCAGAGCAGCTCGCCGCTGGAATTCTCCTACACACAACGACTGAATTCGATTTAGCTGTCTAGCCTGTGTCGAAAACTGACGGGGATCGATCCCTAGGACATCCCTTCAGAAGTTTCTGTTGATATCACTTGATGCCCTGATCCCCATCAGCCGGAAATAACATTAGATATTTATATTAAAACAGAGATAAAAGCTGAAGGTTCTGGTGAAAAAATAATTTCGTGATTTTTATATTCTGAAAAAGACTAATATCCCGACGACGTATCAAAAAAAAGAGCCTCTAGAACATCCGCGCTTTCACAAACTAACCCAGCATTCATGAAAGTGTAATTTTTACGTGCTCTCAGAGCGAGATTTTACCACGGGCTGAACAGAGCTCACGTGGCACAAAACGGAAATCTCTTCATTTTTCCTGAAGCTCCAATAGTGACGTGGCCACAAGTGGTGACAGATGACGTTTATATTAATATTTTCAGGGCAGAGCGACCACGGGTGCGAGTCGAGATCTCCGGAGGTGGCAAAGGAACCGGAAGGAAGGCCAAAAGCAGAAGCAGGAAGATACGGAGGCATGTGCAGAAGCAGGAACAGAAAAAAAACGAAGTATGTGCAGAAGCAGAAGGAAGAGGAGGAGCAGGAGCACAAGAAGAAGCAGGAACAAAAAGGAAAAAGAGCGGGAGCAGATATAGACGGAAGAGAGATTTAAATTGTTGAAGAGTCAATAATATTGTAGTGTCCAGGTTGGTGATTTATGTGCAAAACATTACATTTTTATCAATAATTAGAGTTAGATTAGATCCAATTATAAGGAAGGGAGGAGGAAGATATTTACTTTTATATTGATCAATCACAGCTTCTGGTCTTTAAATTACAGACAATTTAAATATTAAACAAAAAAGGCTATTGAGTGGTATGAATAACCACTAGTGAGTTCATTTATTTATTAAAGGTTGTGATATGCGAATTGTGTGAATGTATATGTAACTCAAGTGGTAATTAGTGAACAATTTAACACAAAGATACAAGGAAATAATAATACGACGACAAAACATCAATGCACACGTCATTCAAATTCCTTTACCGCAAATGCACAAAATTTCTGGATATTTTTGTCTGAATTACTCGTAGTAAAGTGTCTAGTTGGCAACAAAGGATTATAACACTGATCTACAGAATTAAACTTTTTCAGCTCCCGAGCAACTAAATGTGCCGGTGAATTTGAAGTTCAATGCCATTTGTTCTAGGTGTACAAGGTTACATTTTATTTAACTGGAATTATTGAATTATCTTGTAATATATTTTTCATTAGTACTGATTTGTCACTTAAAATGAACGTTTTTCGAACAAATAATGGCCTGTACAAACAAGACTGTTACCAACTGTACACAGGCCAATCGCTCCCGGAGCGTTCGCTTCCCGTAGTGTCTGCCGCCGCCAAACGGACGCCGTCCGCCCTGAACCTGGCGCTCATCACCCGCGCGCGAGCTTCCGCTCTCTCACGCACCCTGGCGGAAGAGGCTTGCGACGCAAGCCCTCCGCCGCCTCCCCAACAGCCTCAACGCGTGGTCTGGCGACCCATCCCCTCTCCCTTTTCCTATCCTCAACACAGTCTACAATTCTGAGGTGCCCACGTCGCCACGCTCGTTACTGCTGAGTAGAGCACGCTACAGTACATGACGCTGGGGAAAATGTTTTTTTATAAGCGTTCGCATACACTCTTGCGGAAAATTTCAATATTTCGTATTCCTAACGAAAAGGAAAGTAACAGTTAGATACAGTAAAAGTCGCTCATTGAGAATCTGCCGAATGAGAATGTGCAGGCGAACTGTACTGCGATTTTTTAAACTTTACCCCTGACAGGAATCAGCTGTTTCGCTGCCATCCAATCGGGAGCTTCTATTTCGCTATGGCGACGTTCAAGTTCCCGGTTGGATGAAACCGTCAACAGCGGATTCCTGTCAGGGGCAAAGTTACGAAAATCGCAGCGTACGTCCGGGTGCACCAGCGCGCGTGACAGCGCAAACAGCGGGCGCCGGGCGCCGCGCGGCGGTCTCCGCGTCCACCTGCGCGTGGCGCTTCCGGTATCGATTGGCGCCGTCGCCACGCCGAAGCCACAGCGCCCAGCGCGCCCGCTCGCTTTGAACTCGCGCGCATTGTTCTGGGTGCGGTCGCACGTCGGCGCGCTTTGTTCGCTCGCGGGGGCAGCGCCGCGCTCGCCCTGCCCTCGCCCTCGCACCCGCCCCCGCTCCCACTCTCGCTCCCGCTCCCTCCCTCGCCCACGCCCACGCTCCCGTTCCTGCCCACGCCCACGGCCTCGCCCACACCCTCGCCCATGCCCCCGCCCACATCCTCGCCCTCGCCCTCGCCTTCATCCTCGCCCTCAACCACGGCCTCGCTCACGCCCGCGGCCTCGCCCACGCCCTCGCCCCCGCCCTCGCCTTCGTCCTCGCCCTCACCCTCGTGCTCGTCCTCGCCCTCTCTCCCTCGCCTTTACCCTTGTCCTTGCCCTCGCCCTCACTCACGCCCTGCCCATCGCCCACGCCCTCGCGCGCACGTCGCTGCGCGTTCACTTGCTCTGCCATCGCCGCTGGGCGGGAGGCTTGTTTGGGCCACCGCTGCTGACCCACAGCCGCACGGCTAGGTGCGTTTCTTTACGAGCAAAAACGTGCACGCGAATCTCACCGCAAGTAAAGATCAATACACAATTGACTGATTGGTGATGACGGGCGCGTCAACTTATAAGGTCATTTGTTCAATATGTGCAGTGTGTATTTTTGCCAAACGAGGTAGAGGTGATCTTCCCTCGCTGGATGGAAAGATCCTTCGCAGATCTACACGTCAGCTTGCAGTCTCCCCAACCAGGTATCACCCACCACTGGGGCACCGCCCCAGCCAGAACAAGCTGTAAGCTGCCGATTATCTCCCGGCATGTGCGGTAGTGTAGTGTAAGTGGATGTAAGTAAAAGGGTGACGATAGGACAAGAAAGGAACGATCGCGCGTGGTATGAAACCCGTTTGTTAGGGTACGTCTCCGACCACGCCTGATGTTGATCGGAGAAATTATGGAAAACAACCGATCAGAGAAGCACGCCGCTACAATTCCCCTCCAAACGGCGGCTGAATTCGCCCTACGTGATGTAGCTAATGTATCGAAAATCCTGTCACCGTCGGCACCCGAACCCCAGGATCTCCCGGTCAGAGGCACTCCAATGACATCAACGGATACCTTGAGCCACCTAACATGTCTGTTAACTCGCCTGAAGACAAAAACTTTGGTAACGTTCAAAAACAGTAACTGTGCTCTCTACGGGAACAATCTACAACAGTGTTCTTTGCAGAAGATTTTTTTTTCTTTTCAGAGAACAATTCTGAAAGTCAAAAGGTCCGTTTTCGTCGTTCACTCGATGGAAATCAGGTATTCGCTTTTATTATTAACGTGGCGAAGCGTGAAAATCGTTTGGCGACCTCCTGAGGCAGTGTGAAACGACGCGCCGAACGCACCCGCTCCAATCTGAGAGCCGAGCAGGAGGGGAGTGGAGTGGTGGGGTGGGGTGGGGAGGCCTTGGCGATGATGCATAGCGACCGCCGCCCAGCGCTGGGAGCGCTCCGCCCCGTGATGGAGCGAGTGGCGAAAGGAGGGCGCGAGGCTGAGAGCCGACCCATCCCCCGCCCCCGCTACCCTCGCACGCCTTCAGGCGGCGAGGAAGCACTACGACACTCTGCCATCTCTTCGTATATGATGTGTAGAGACAGGATGTTTATTAATTAAATATTTTTTCTCTCTTTTCTCTTTCTACTTACCATTCTCAAAATTGTACTCTTGGCGAATCATCGCCCTCACAACACAATATCCAATTTTTTCGTTCCATATTTTACATATTTACTGGTCCGATTAAAATAAGTTGGTGATTGACAATTGTGCTTCTGAAGCTGTAGCTTCGTACATTATGAGTGTATGATTTGGTTACTTTAATAAGTATTTATTTCAAATGTTTATTTTCGTGTCCCGAGAGCACGTGCTCGGTGGTACGCAAACTGTCAACGTCGCTCCCTTCCATTTGCAACCTGTCAATCACCAACTTATTTTAATCGGACCATAGGACTGTATTACGTATTTCGCTGTTTTGCCAATATATTTTATTATTCTATCAATTTCTTCAATTTTATTATATATTTCTTTATTAAAAGAAATATTTTCAAACACATCATAATTTTTTCCGTACATTATTGGTGAAAGCAAGGTGTCAAAAGTATCGTTGACGCCGCTTTCTGTGACCTTCATTTCCGACAAAAAATTGCGATCGCCGACGTGGAACACTTCGATGAAAATGTTGCATGCTGTAGTGTATGTTTGCTGGTAGATATCGCCAGTTGGTACTGTAACAGTACATCGATCCCCATCATATCAAACGTAAACATCATATCATATGTGATATGAGCCCGTGGAAGAGCCGCCCTTTGCCGCTACCGCCACCGCGGCGCCCGCGACCGCGCCCGCGCCGCCCCGTCGGCGCCCGCGCCCACTCAGAGATTTCCTTTGTCGCCGTCCTTAAGACCTTTCACTAGTTTCAAAAGGGTAGCGCCCATCAACAGATTAGGCCGCTTAGCGCAGCCGTTGCCGCATGTTGGAGATTTGCGCTTCGCAGAAATACATTAGAGGAAACATTTCCTAAAATTCTCACCCCCCCGAATGTTACTTCCAACGGACATGCACCGATATTTCTGTTGGCCAAAGCGAGGCCTCACGCCCACACCTTTCGTTTAAAACAACGAATCAGAGAATAACCTCACAGGTGGATGGTGGGAGACAGAAGTTTGGTGGTGAGTGTAGCTGTAGTCAAATTCAGATTCCGACATATTTTACTGACGAGTAAACGTCAAACGGCCTCTCCGGCTCTTGAAGGGGAGCGCGGCATCTGCCGCATATCGCGAAGTGCTAGACTTGCGCTTGATTTCGTTATTTTATGTGGTGGAGCAAGCAGTAATGTTACGCTCTCCACACGTTAAGTCGGTCGGAGTCGTATGGTGACGGATGGTTGCGTGGATGCCACTCGCCAGCATTGCTCGAGCTTTTGATAATCTGCCGGCGGTTACTAGCCGACTGGAGTCGTATGGTGACGTATGGTTGCGTAGGCGCCAATTGCCAGCACCTACCATAGCAGATTCACCTAACAATCTGTCGGCGGTCAATATCCGCCCACGTCAATTTGGCTGGCTTATACCTGCCGCCGGCGCACCCGCGCTGCCGTCGCCGCCACCGCCGTAATGAGTCGATTTAATTGTATTAGAAGACAGGATTGAGCTGTACGAAAAAGGAAAACTGATTTCAAGAATGGGCTACGCCTGATGTAAAGAAATGTTTGTGGAAGCATTGAATTTCATGATAAATACCAAATTGAATAGGGACAATCAACAACCAGAAATTGTCAGAACGTCTTGAAGAGTAGACGTACACAAGCACACAGAACTCATGTTGAATACGAGAGTGCATCTGTATCCATTGATGAACACGAAAGAGATGAATTATTGTTTATTCGATGAAAAAGTGGAGAATTTAATACAGAAAGAGACTTACACAGGAATCTTTGTGAACAGGCGTAGCTTGACGAACACATTGGAAATTTATAGCGGAAGATTTTTAAGACGAATAGTTTATTGTATAAGTTACTTTGTTTTGTTTTTTGTATTGTCTGGAGAGTGCGAAAATTTACATTTAGAAGTTTGCTTAGTTTCTTCTAAATTTTAATTTGTTAATAAGTGTTTTATTTTCAATTGAATTTGAATGCATTTGTGTTTGAACAACTTAGTAAGAAATCACTTCAAGCCTATTAATAAGAAGTGTAGGGATTGTCAATCCTAATTGTCTGTTACCATTACTACTTTTCCATCATTAATTTAATAATTTAGTAAAATAAAAAGTACCTTAAGACTTTCAGTATCACCAATTACTGTACATAAACTTCAATAAAGTAAACAGACGTTAACATGTTCTGGACAAATTTGTCTAGCCAGCATGTTCCCGACACCAGCGGTGGCCGAGCGAGCCCCACAGGTGCATACCTTCGCACTGGACCTCTCACCAGTTAAGAAATGAATCCGGGGATTTGGGTGGATTCTCGGATGTAACGGGAAGTTCTAAATGGCTAGAGTACCCAAACAAGCGGAAACCCCCGAAACTGGAACAAAGGGTCCTCAGAAGGTTTTCGGAAAAATTGCAACCCCCCCCCCAAAGAGCTTTTAACTATGTTTTAAAAGTAAAAAGCTTAACGTAGGAACCTAACTTTCTGCGTTTCTGACTACTCGTGCAAAGAAGGTGAGGTAAAACTTCCATAAACGTAATAAAATCTCCAAAAATGTTTCATTTTTTTCGACTGAAATGTAAGGAATAAAAGGTGAAGTTCTGTCCCAAAAATGTTCACGAAAATGTTTAGGCCTTATGACACATCGTTTCCGAGTAACGAAGGATGAAAGAGCGAATTTATGGTGATATGCGCATTGCATATGAGTCTGATTTTCCAAATTTGCGACAATCGGCGAACTTCAATGTTTTATTCTTTGTTTCATGTATCCCCATCCAGCAATAATGTCACTTACAGAATTTTACGTAGATTCTTACTTATAAACTCAAAAACTGTCATAATTCCTTACTAGATATAAAGGAGATTAAATGATAAAACATGTCCGAAAAGAAACCTTTATCACTGCAAGTTCTTTTTTTTGTACACGAACAAAAGCAAGCACATATCCCCTCCTTACTCTACTCTAGTTTCAGAACCATCTCAAAAGGAAATTTTGTGCTACAATGACAATATGAAGACTAGAGAATTCAATTCCAGAAAACAAGGGGGCATCTAAGAAATGAAACGGTTGATGCATGACGAGGGGAACGGAAATGAATCCCTCGACGAGAGCCTCTGAACAGGCAAAGACAAACTATCTAAAAGCACGACAACCCCGCGCACCCACCCTTGACGTCATGCCTTCTTGTCCCCCGGATTCGCCTCTTCTTACAGCCACTTGAAAACTGTACCAAGAACGTAATAACATCCAGGAGGAGTTCAGAATTCCCAAACTTCAACACGTGCTATACAATACCACGCACAACCAAGGAAGTTACGTTCCATTAAAATTTCAGAAACACACGGATGAAGTTTCAGTAAAAACGGTTCTCGTTAATCCTGCCTCGGGTTACAGCAAGGGTATATGAAAGCAAACAATTACAAATAGTTGGCAAGTACCAGGAGGATTACATTAAGCCAAGACCATGAAATTTAACTCGCTTTTCGGTGGAAATTTTGAAAGAACAGCAAAGAACATCTTCTGTAAGAAAATAAAATATGCATAAGCTTTTCAACAAGAGCGTTGAAACAAGTGGAAGAAGGGGTGACGTACGAAAATAAAACCGTTTATATACCAATATTAGATTGTGTTTTGAAACTCAATAGCATTTTTATAAAATATGGTTCTTCAGATATCATGGTCAAAACTTAGTCAAAACATGGTCAAAACCAAATGACTGGTCAAAACTGAATGTGAACATAATGTGATATTTCTGACGTTTTAATACAACTCAATAAAAAATGCAACAACTTCGAAAGACATTTTCCATTCCTTTCTCCACTGCAAATAGAAACGCTGTCAGTTACAAAAAAATTAAATGAAATATTATTAAAGGCTTGTATTATGACTTTGAAATTAAGATTTAAATACAGTCCTAAAATTCTATCAACTTCTCACGTTACAGAGAAATATATGACAAAATGGTAACAAAGAAAATATTTCCTTGTTAAATTAACTAGAGTTTCATAGGATAATATTTCAGATTTATTTTCCTTTCGTTCAAATATAATCCTATTGTTCACATGATTATATTTAAACAAAAATGAGAAAGTAAGAGATAAATAGCCACGAATCAGAAATAAGAAAGCAAACTACTCTGCATTTAAAGCATGATTTCATTACCATAGCCATGGTCACTAACCACTATCAGAAGGAGCCTGAAGCAAAAATACACATTTTATTGAAAAGGGGAATAACTAACACCGTCCCGTCGGAAAGCTGTAAACCTGCTTTTACGTCACGGACTCGAGTCTCCAGTTTCTCACGGAGTGAACGTTATACTGGTCGTGTTTCTTTCCAAGGATCGCGTTGGCCTTGCAATTGAAATCGTCCTATAACACTTCCAGGCACAGTGCAGCGCACTGCCGCGGGTGCCGGGGTGCCATCACTTCCAAGAAGATTTCTCACTCGCAGAACATTCTTATCTGTGAGGACATAATCCTTTCTTTTTTCATAATTTGCTTACTGGTGTACGACAGTTTGCGAGGGGTTTGAACTTGAATTGATACAGAGTTTTAGAATAAGGACTTTCTTTTATCATCACTAGCTGATAATTGTTTTGGGAAATGGGGCTAGCGAGGGTTGAGATAGTTCAAAAATATTGCTGGGTAGTTTCCTGCTTATGTTTTTTTAGAAAATTGTTTCCCTAGTTGAAGAGCTTGTGGAATTTAGAGAATTTTGTGAAAAGAACTCAATAGCGATTTGTTTAATGTGACTTGGTGTTGGGAATTAAAACGAGATCCTGAAGGTCACTGAGCATGAAGCCACGAATACTTGGTAAGGTATTTACACTATGGGTTCAAATTAGATTGGATTCGAACACTTCGAGTTCGAATAGATTGAATCGTTACAAAAAAGTAGTTTCATAATGATTATCTTCTCATTTTGGATGTACTGAAAGCGAAAAACAGATAATTCATCTTTGCGTTTCTTCGCCCTATTTACTGAATTTGCAACGAGATTCATACGGAAACGCGTAAACTACACATTCAAATTTCAATATCTTTAAGAGGATACATTGTCACACTTTGCCTCCCCGCGTAATAGGTAACGGAAGCTTCTGATAAACGAAGGGACGTCTTATTGAAACCCGCATATTTCTATATTTTACAATACGTAAATTACACACGAGGAAGTGAACGCCACCATGCTACGAACTTGGTGAAAACATTCATGTCTTATTACAGCTCTCAATGTGGACCGTGGTCAGCTGTCATGGGACCAGGGGATATTTGGGCGGGAGGGGCGAGTATGAGCACCCATTCCGGCAGAGGACCAAAGAAGAGCTGTAGTACGGAGAGAGCTCCAGGATGGGAGTTAGGTACAGGAAGAGCACATGCTGTTCCAAGAGTTTCACACAGACGGAAGAAGGTAGCGGGGATGGAGAACGCTCTCTCAAATGTAGCAACCAAAAATGTCAAGGGCCAAATAGAATAAGCGATATTTACACGGGAGCGAGGACTTAAAATGAAACGCTAATCATTAACGAAGATGCTCGCTGTCAGTATCGAAAAGAACATGGGTTTCTACTCACGAACCTTCAACCACACTTAGATGACAAGTAAAATGAATCTTGACACATCAGAGGTTTCTTTCTTGGCAAACAAATGTTACGAACTTTTAGTAGTATCCTGCTACCACAAGTTTTTTCGACTCCACTATTTCCATTGGAGATGGCGGCAGAAAATAACCTTTTTCTAAACTTGAGTTATTCTTTGCGAGGTTTGTAAATGGATTGCACGTAGCTCGCGACAACACCGAGTCTGAATCTCCAGGGATTTATATCACATTCATATATCGCTTATACTATCAAGCCACTCCTATGGTATTCGTATAACTCATAAGTCACATTCATAAAATCCATTCGTATACCCCATCCATCGTACATAAAGAATACACACTCGCAGATCGCATCTATTTCTCTCGCTATAAAAATGCTTCTTAGGAAATACGCCAACTGTAATATCAAATCAATTGTGTAATAAAAAGGCGCAAAAAGAAGTAACTCTCAGTTCTTTTATAGGAAGTTTCATGCTTCCATAGAAAACGTTTTGCGTTTCAAAGAAGTTGAAATCGCTCAAATTTCCAGCAACAACAAAGTCACAGACACGACTTGCTGCCACAAAACGAGAATTGGATGGTGTTACACATAACCGGCTATGCGACATCATAAGTTTTGAGATAATCGTGCTCAAAGGTTTCACTACATTTTCAGCTTCCAAAAACTGTAATTTAATTATTTCATTCATAGAAGCGCCAAACTACACAAACATGAGTAGAATATCTGGCGCTTACCTCCGTAATGTGAAATTAGGAACAGCAGATTTGAAGATTAGGTTTATAGCCGGGTGTAGCGAAACATAAAATCCCTGATGTGAATGATGTCGTTTACATTTTTCATTAATTATAAGGCTATATTTAAAGATTTGGCGCCAAAATTTTGCGTACACTTAGAACATGGTTCAATGCAACTGATGGAGTCCACATCTGATTTTTTCAAAAATGGCGCTTAGCCGGTTAGTTAGTTAATGACTTATTTTACGTAGCGAGATTCAGGCCATGAGGCCTGCTCTTCCGTCTGACCACGCAAATTTCGCTACGCTCCTTATACCACCTAGCGGAGAAAGAAGGTATTATCTCGGGCGACGAAACAGGCGATTTGAATTTCGCTCAGAGGCTTCATTCAGGCTTGAGGATCTTTCACATGCAGTAAATCTACTACATGGGACAGCCGGCTTTACTTCCCCTCCGAAGGAAGGCGTACGAAGGATTTTTTCGCTCTTAAAAATCCACGGCTTCGGCCGTGCGACTCGCAATCTTGAGTACAACAATCCGATACGCTGACCGTTATACCATGGAATCCGCCGGTTGATGCAAAACACCGTCCAATTAGAATAACGTCACAACTCGCACTTCGTCGCCCTTTCGTCTAAAAGGCCTGCAAAGGAGCGCCGGCGAGGAGGCGCATCGGCCGGGGCGATCCTATAAGAAAGCAGCCACTGCGGCGGACGCGACCCACGGTAAAAACCGCAATACCGGCGACCTTTGTAGGCGGCGTCTGGCCGGCGTCCAAGCGCACGCGGGTTCGGCGCCCGGGGGCGACCTTAATAGAGCGGCCCGCATGGGAGCGATGACGCCGGCGCGGCGCGGCGCGGCGCGGCGCGGCGCGGCGCCGGGGAAAGGTCCCGGCCGCCGCATGGCGCACACGCCCACAGCGGCGACGGCGCGAGGGAAAGAGACACGGGATGGGGAGCAGGGGGGCTGCCAAAGGCCGTCCCCGAAAGATGACCTTTTTTTTTTCACTAAAGATGCCACAATACAAGACACATTTCTAATGGTTGCGTAATAGCTCCTTAAAACGCGAGTGTTTGCTGAGATAGAATAAGAACTCAGGAACCATATATTTCAAGTAACCTCTTTACCAACATTAGCAATTTTGAAAATTCACTCGTTTTCATGAAAACTAGACGAGTTCCCGTACAAAAATTACGAAAATGTCTCCAGATCTGAGAATGTTGTCACTATGTCACTCAATATTATACAAAAACACAATTTTCAAAACACAAATTAAACGAAATATTTTAAAAAAATTAAGTAACAGATTTCATTAAGAAAAACTTCCTATCTTCAAAATCTTAGTTGTAAGGACACGCCGAAAGAAACTGAACTTTTGTAATTTTCGAAAATTCACAGGGACACAAGGTCGGATAGATGAAGGGACAGAGATATTGGTAGAAGGACTCTCCAATGTGTATTTCCATTAAAATCTCAAAATTGATTCCCCGCAGCATTACTCAACTTTCCTAACACTGAGTATATTACTCCGTGTATAAATTCGTATACGAGATTGTAAATTTGTACATCTTTTCTCAGATTTCAGGAAAAAAAAATTTTCCAAATTCAAGAAAATGAAGATAACAGTAAATAACAGATAACAGTAAATCACCAAGAACACAATGTATTGGACGGACACAGTCCGTAAATAAGAAGGAAACGCAGCTATCGTCGCGAACGACTTTGATTAAGTTGTCTGAAAGCCGATATATGTATGCGTAGTAGCTTGCATATAACAATACTTTAAAATGCAACTCTCAACGTGATTGCAGTGTTAATTAGTTTGATGGATTGTGTTTAAAACATTTCATGGAAATGAACACATGGTCAATAATACATTTCTGTATGCCAATTAGGATGTAAATACGACTACGGATGATCTTGTGTCCCCACTGATATGTCGTAAGTTAAAGTTGGTGATAGCTAGATCTCGGAAAAGAATTGCAGCTAGTTTACGAATTACAAAAAATATATCTACTGTAAGCATCTAATAGTGCCTAAAATTACCGAAAAGGACGATTGATGCCTATTTTAATCTTTTTGACCACAAGAAGTTATTTAAAACTATATTTTAATTACTCTTTTTTTGTTATATTGAAACGCGAATATTTTCTGATCGAATTTGCAATCGAATAGGCTCCGAAATCTCTCACCCAGCAACCGAACATAAGAAACTTTGCAACTCAATGTAAAGAAGACAAAAGTATCAGGCGGACACAGAGTCCATAAATACGAAGCGAACGCAGCTATCGTAGCGTTACACGGTCCTCTCCGATCAGCACGCGCTTCTTAGGCCATTGCGCCCATTCTCGGTGCAGCTGTGCTGTTGACCGGTTGAGGCTTATCGCCGCCGCACCTCTTCTACGCAATCCAGGCCAAGAAATGCACACGTCAGGCAAAAGCATACTGTCGGAAAAGTGTTGCTTACAAAGTGCGGCACAGAAAAAAATACAATTTTTTTAAAATCCTAGCCATGCTGGAACGCGAAAGGAAAAAATAATGTGTGTGTAGTCACTCTCACAAACGTAAAAATATTTGATTTCCCTGAACACGAAAGTGCCTAATTTAATCCGTGTGTGATCAGTTTTGATACCAGAAATATAACTTACTAGGGAAAACCCGGCAGACGTTGTTCTGCCCTTCATCTCCCTCTTTCCCCTTCCATCTCCCTTTCTCACTGCCTCTGAGGCCTTCGGCCTCAAAATGCTGCCGAGTGTTGCAGGTTGCATTCGTTGTGAATATTTAGTTGTTTTTTTTCTACAGCGCCATGCAGTGGAGTTAGAACAGAATTAACAGCACATAAACCTTCTGGATGAAAAACACGAAGTGCCAACTTTCATGGAGATCGGTCCAACGGTGTTGGAGTTTACCTCTTATACATATGATGAAATGTTTTTAAAGGTCTGATTTCATCATTTTGCAATCTACTGAAACGCATTGGCAAGCGAACCTCGTGGTAGCTAGTTGGGTATGGGCGCAAAGGGATTACCAACAGGAAACCGCCTCGCCAAGCAGGAAGAGAAAGGTGCCCTAGAGAAAGCACACAAAAACTGAACAAAGGACAGGCCATTCTAAAGGCAGGGCGGGGGAGGCGGGCGTGACGTAGGAGGTCACTTGAGCCTCCGATATATAAGAGAGTAGACGAAGCGAATGGGCGGGTTCTAGAGAAGGAGTGAGGACCTCGTGCAGATGCACAAATTTGCGCCAGAGCGGTGCAGCGGCGAGCAGGGCTCGCGAGGCAAGTCACGTGTTGACGCGCCTGCGGGGACATTGTGTCCCAGATGTGACTGCGGTCACGTAGGAGTGATGCTGTGTGCGAGCTCCGAGTGAGGTGTGGTTGAGATGCATCCACTCACACATCAATCGGTTAAGATCGCTTCCTGCGATCAAGGCATATCACGGATTGATGCGCCTGTAAAGGACTTTTGTGTCCGAGTGTGACATCCTGTCACGGAAGCTGGGCTTTGTGCGCGCTTCAAATTAACGAGTGGCGAGTGCCACTAGTTAAACCGATTCTCAATCGGATTTGGGATCGCTCCCGCGATCAGGAGGATAGTAGAAGGTCTATCAGAGCGATTGTATAAAATGTAACCATTTAAGCTGTACATATTTGTTTTGTAAATATAACTGTATATATGCAAGCTCTGTCTGTGTTCGCTGTGAGTACCCATGACGTCACACTATTCTAAGTGCCTAAAACGTCGATTTTATGGCTAATAGTGCCTAATTTCATAATTTTGTCACCTACTTAGGTGCCTAAATCGTCACATTTTTAGTGCCTGAAATTCCCGAGGTGTAGCGATACGCTTTGCTTCCGCCTGCCGTCGCCAAGGGGGGCGGCTGCACTTCTCAGCTTGCCACTCGGCGCACTGCCCTTCCCCGCCCACGCCAGAGCGCGCCTGCGCGCGCCCTTCACACACCTGCAGCTGCGCAGCGTTCAGAACGTCTCAATCGTCGGAGCGGACACAGTCACGTTATTGATCGCTTCTTCTGTGAGAAAATAAAGGCCTTCTCAATAACAATTTAATTTTGACACTTCTGACTTACTAGTGACAACTTCTTAGCTTAGGGGTCATCCATAAATCACGTAACGCAAACGGTAAGGGATCTGAGGCAGCGAATACGCTAGAGATAAGAGACAGGAAAGTGCGTTACAAGGAGGAGGGGAAAATTTGCGTTACGTAATTTATGGACGGCTCCATTCGTAGTTAATACTGCTACTGTATCTAGCATAACATACATACATTTGCATAAATCCCACATTCCCGTGGATTTGAGAATCTTTCGAAATAGTCGCCACGACCACCACGAATCTGCTTGTTTATTTAGAGGTCTATCATAACACCGCTTTGCTAGGAGATAACTGACAACGGTAAACCGATGCGTTTCAAGGCGCACAGGGCCCCAGTCTGCGCAGGTGCCTCCCCATTTCGTGCTGTGAAGGCTGAAAAACTGAGTGACATTATGCAAATAAGGAAATTCACAGTTTTGTGAGCTGACGTTTACTAAGTCCATAGCAAAAGCATTTGCAATAAGTTCAATATCGCCATGTACGGTCTTAAAGTCAGTAAACCTTTGCTAATTGCTTCCGAATTTTAATCCCGCCCGCTGTAATATTCCCCGCTGCTCCCTACAAAGGCCAGAATGTGAAAGATAATTCGCGTTGCTTCATAATACGTATTAAAGAAAGTAATTTACTACGCAAGAAAAATATTTTTTCACAGGATCCACAAATGGAGTTTTTTTTCTGTCGAAAGAACCGCTCTTTTCGCTCCATGACAAAATAACTTTTTTACTTTCCCGTATACGTACGTACACACGGAGTGATTTACGCTAGTATAAGGAAAGTTATGTAATGCTGCGCGAAAAAATGACGAATTTTCGGCGGAAAAGAATTCATTGCCGGGCGCGTGGATAACGAAAAAAGTGGATAAAAACCAGTTGCTAAAATTAAGAAAAAAAAATCCCCTAACACGTGGTGTAGCCAGGAAACCCAGTTTTCTAGGTCCTTGATACCGAAAACCCAATTGAAAGGAAAACGTCCGTCTGTCTGTCCGTCGGTCTGTCTGTCTGCCTGTCTGTCTGTCTGTCTGTCTGTCTGCTTGCCTGCCTGCCTGTCTGTCTGCCTGCCTGCCTGCCCTGTCTGTCTGCCTGTCTGCCTGTCTGTCTGTCTGTCTGCCTGCCTGTCTGTCTGTCTGTCTGTCTGTCTGGTCTGTCTGTCTGCTGTCTGTCCGTCCGTCCGTCCGCCGTCCTGTGAACACTGCTAGCGCCTAAACCATACGTACGATTTCTTCCAAAATGGATATTCCCTGGTCGCTCTGGTTTCTCTATAGAGAGCTCCGTGTTCAGGGGACTAAATGGCCGGCCGTAGGAAGAGGCCGTAAGGCGGAATGGAGCCTCGGCACCGAACACGTGGCCGAGAGACCTTTACGCGGAAAGGACGCCGCGGAGAGCTCAAACACGTTCCACACATCGAGCGAGTCACCGCCTTAAGGTCGCCGAATTTTGAAGATGCAGCTTCGTGTAAGGGGTCTTACGCGCGGATAGGCAGGCGAGAAGCGTGCGGGACGGTTTGGAAAATATCAGTTTTACCGTTCCGAGGACCAGTGCGTAAATGCTGACAGATGGGCCAATGGAGTAACGATTGGTTAGAAAATTGCCAGAGATGAGCCTAGAGGCTTCTTCAGATAGCCGGGACGGAAGACGGACGTTATCAGCCACTCATCAATGAGGTTAAGGAAGCTAATTCGGATTCGGCGGAGACGGAATGAATTAGAGATAGGTGTTCAAAAGGTGACGAATATATTACACAATAATACATTATGAAACGCTGATGTAATGATGAGTATTAATACATTTTTACTTGGGCCAGAGGCCCTCGGGTTTGGAAGTCGCCCTCGGGGCAAAAACATCTACTTGACGCCCTTGATACATAAATAACTATTGCATAACGCCCTTGATACATAAATAACTATTATTAGTAGTAATTTTTCGCGGAATATAATTTCAAAATAAATTTGATCGTAGTTTTACTTTGTTTCTATTTGACTTAGCGCAATACTCTCCTTGCATGCAGTTTTGTAGCCACAGCCACCAGCGGTAGCACGCGACGGTAGGGTTAGGGAGCGTCCGCTAGGTGGCCATTGGGTGAATACTTTATGTCAACGGCTACAAAACGATTCAATGTAAGAGTTTAACTTATAAAGTAGTAGAAAATGTACCCCATGAAACTCGAGGTAATGTAACACACTCGTTTCAAGTTTACGATACTCGCTCGTATCATAATATCACACTCGTGTATTAATACCCGTCATTAATCATCGTATCATAATGTACTATAACGAGGAACTAACTTTTCCAATTGAGTAAATATAGCAGAAATATAGGCAAATGTTTCTATGGAGGTAAGTGTTTAAACCACATGAAGCAAAGCATCGCAATCACTGAATGCAGAGCAGCCGATTAGACGCGGGGCGGGACAAGGAAGCAGTGCTGGGGAAGGGTCAGCGGCCCATTTGGGCGACGGCCTTCTGCGCTATTCATTAAACGGGCGACCGCCCCCCACCACCACCACTTAAGGATAAGCACCTGCAACGGCGACGCGATGGCCCCGCCCATCACCCATTGCGAGAGCAACGCCACTGGCCACGCTTGTCTTAAAACGGAGAGAAGAGAGAGAAGAGAATGATGAAGTGATTGAA
This sequence comes from Acheta domesticus, assembly GCA_031308135.1. Classification (NCBI taxonomy): domain Eukaryota; kingdom Metazoa; phylum Arthropoda; class Insecta; order Orthoptera; family Gryllidae; genus Acheta; species Acheta domesticus. The sequence continues at coordinate 14,530,179 of JAHLJT010004567.1, read as the reverse complement.
GAGGATGGAGAAGAAGCGGAGAGTGAAGAGTACGACGAAGAAGATAGTAAAGAATACGAAGAATAAGAAAGGGAAGAGTACGGAGAATAAAAGAGTGAAGAGGATGAATAAGAATAGGGTGGAGAGAATGAAGAAGAGGGCGAAGAGAATGAAGGAGAATGAAAGAGATGAAGAAAAAGAGTGAAAGGGACGAAGAAGAATAGTGCAAAGGATGAAGAAGAAGAGTGAAAAGGATGAAGAAGAAGAAGAGTGAAAGGTTCGAAGAAGAAGAGTAAACAGGATGAAGGGAGTAAAGAGGATGAAGAAGCGAGTGAAGGGGATAAAGAAAATGAAGAGATGAATCAGGAGAGTGACAAGGATGAATCAGAGAATGAAGAAGAGGGACAAGGATGAAGACGAAAGTGACAATGATGAAGAAGAGAGTGACAAGGATGAAGAAGAGAGTGACAAAAATGAACAAGAGAGTGGAAAGAATGAAGTAGAGAGTGGAAAGGGTGAAGTAGAGAGTTAGAAGGATGAAGATGTTAATGGAGAGAATGAAGAAAAAGAGATACGTGGGACATGGAGAATGGACTTTTCAAGGAATAAACTGAACGCGAGAGAGTGTAGGAGAAAACAAGAGCTGGTCCTGAATAAAGATTAGGGAAATAGCATGAAATGCAGCAAAAGCTCCTGGCGAAGTACTGCTAGCATGTAGACGTTTTTAACAATGTTCAGGCCTCCATATGCGTTAATTTTAGGATTACACACGATTCAAGTAACTAAAACTGTGTGTCATGCATTCCTGAACACGGCGATGCTTAAACAATACGGTGCAACTCATCGTTTTGCCAAGAACACCGGGAGAGCTCATCTCATTCAATGTTGCGTCACAGCCTCCCCAGCAATGTAGAACTCGCGCGACACACTCCACCGCAAGTCCCGTCACGCGGTCCTCAGACACCACGCGAATCATTGCGGCCGGCGCTCTCGCAGGCCAGGGCACGCAGCGGCGCATGGGCCAGACCGCACCCCGTAAAAAAAAGCAAAGCTGTTTTATTCGCGGTGCGGCGGAGGTACATGCTCGGCGCCTGCATTATTCATGAATTAATTACGCACAACGCCAGAGCGCGCGCGGGATGCGCCGTGTTAATTCAAGAATAAACCGCGACTGCGGCGCGTGGGCGGGGGGGGCAGCGCGGGCGCGCGTCCAGCCAGCGCCACCTCCCGTCTCCAGGCGCCGCGACGGCTTCATAAAGGAACCATCAAACCGGCACGCCGCCTCCGCGCACGCCTACGTGCTCTGCACGCACCACTCGCACTGGGTATGCGCACGCTCGCGAAAGTCCCTTTTGTTTTGCAATATACGAATATTATTATTGTTGTTATTATTATTCCGCTACATCACGACTAAAGATGTTATGAGTCGGCTGAATATAAAATCTACTCCAGGTTGCAACCAGCTACCTAAGGAGTAGATCTAGGGACTGTCGGTGCCTCTACAATACTTTACGCAAAATGTGGGCTGTTCCAAATAATGCGATTTCTTGCACTTCCCAGTCCTTTGAATGACCTGGAAATTCCTTTTACTTTACAATAGATTATTTTACAATTTTATTATTATTATTATTATTATTATTATTATTATTATTATTATTATTATTATTATTGGCGTATCGGCGATTTCTGACCACGCTTCACGATTGACATATGTAACTTTTATGATCAGCTTTTCAGCTGTATCCCTCGTTACGACAAGGGATTAGGCACGCCTTGAATTGCAAATTATGAAATGATAGGACGATGATGAGGGGAGAAGGGATAATCGCAAATACGACCATGCCCACGCAGCTCTGGAACCTGCGCCCTCCTCGGGGCGATGGTTGCTGCAATCGTCTGCGCCACGAGGCCGGCTTATTATTATTATTCCTCTATATCACGACTAAAGAGGTTTTGAGTCGGCTCAATATAAAATCTGCTCCAGGTTGCAACCAGCTACCTAAGGAGATCTAGGGACTGTCGGTACCTCTACAATGCTTTGCGCAAAATGTGGGCTGTTCCAAATAATAATAATAATAATAATAATAATAAGAAGAAGAAGAAGAAGAAAAAGAAGAAGAATTATTTCGCGAGTTTTTTACAGCTCTAATGACCGCTTCTCGCACTCTACACGCCAATGTTATTTATTCCTCCAGGCATCTTTGTCTATTCTATTGTCGAATCGATGACAGACTTTCACGATTTCCTTGGCCTTCCTCGTTTTCTTCTTTCGAAAGGGATCCACTCAAAGACTTTTTTTACCCTAAAAAATGTATATTCACACTGAAAATGTGTTTATACATACCGCCAGACAATCAATACCATTTCAAATACATCAATGATTGATAACGGACAAGGGGGACAAGTGGGAAAAAGGGACAAAAATTTCAGAATCGAATTCTGGTAATACGATGATAAATGCCACGGCTTGAAATGGAATTACATTCAGTAGTAATTTCAAAAATTGAAATTTTATTATTCTGTACCAAAATAACTGTAAAATTATTTTATTCTTACATTTACTTCCCAAAATTCCGCTTTGTGGCAACGACATATTTATCCAAAGATTTATGAACGCAGGTAAAATCTAAATCCGAAAGTCCTCGAAAATGTTTTTGATGGACTCTCTAGTATTTTAACGGCCGTTGGTATGGACGCGCTCAATGCGCTGTTTAGATGGTTGGTTGCTAAGGAGCTAAACGCGTGTTTACTGTCGTAAATAACAAAAAAAAAAACAACAATTAGTACATTACAGTAACACCTGCACTGAACATCCGATTACAGGATTGCATCGGACAATTTTTCACACTCCATGGGTACACTCCGCAGGTATGCCAGAGATGCAATTGTGGGAACCAAGTTCGAAATATTTGTGTTGAAACACAAATATTTCGAACTTGGTGCGCAGCAAAAAACAGAACACTAATTTCCATACAAGTGAACACTATAGAAGCACGTTTCTGGGATGTAAAATTAATAATAACTTGACTCGAATTCCATCAGACATTTTCGTAACAATCAAGCTTTATCACGCACACGCGTGTTGTGAGTTGCAATTTGAACGTCGGCAATGTTACGTAATTACACGCGTCAATGGAATCTGGCCTAATAAGACCTAATCACAATTATCACTTCATGCAAAATGATACTTATTGCTGAAATAGAGTAAACGATACTGCGGTGTAATTACTAAAATTAATTACTCTTGTGTTGTTTTTATAGAAAACACACACACACACACACACACACACACACACACACACACACACACACACTGTGTTACGCACGCGTTAACATAAACTTGTGAACTTGGCTGTTAATACAAGTTAATATCAGTACTAACTCGCTGAAACCCTGCAATTACATCGCACAAACTAGGGGTTCTACAACAGAACAAATTTTATGGTAATATTGGTAACTGATATGCAATATTAGAATGTGACAATTTCTGTCTCACACTTCAAATCCGACGGACAGACGAATGAGTACGGACGGAAAGTCACCATTCGCAGGACAAACACGGACGGAGGGATAATAGGATAAGACGAGCGTTTCATACTGACGTCCTCCAAACAATTATTTCGTCGTTATGCAGCGGAAATGCTGTTGGATTTCAGAGATGCTTAGGCGGGGCACGGCTAAAGGAAGGATGTTTTCCGGTTGAAAAGAACGCAGGCCAGAACCAATGAGTGGTACTCTCTGTCCGCCTCCGCTGCACCGCCCGCTGCAGTTCCGCCACAGCGCCTCTCCCGCCGCACGCGGCGAGCCCTCTCTCGAGAGGCCGGCTCGAACTCGGGGCAAAACTCCCGACGCGCCACTCCAGTACTTCATCTCGTTCTTTGTGCCTTCCGCGCCGAGACGCACCGAGCGAAGGGCCCTGGAACATCCACTGCCGAGAGGAGGTCCCTTCCGCCCGCGATGCAAGGAAATAATGCCCGCCGGGGAAGGAAACGAATTGGAAGCAGTGTTGCTAGACGTACCACGATCCTGGTATTTTTACTAGGATTTTAATAAAGATACCACGATGAAGGCTTCCTGGTACGCTTCAATACCAGAATTTTATGTGTACGGTAGTTGATAATGTACGATTTAAGATTCGTATAATCTTTTTATTCAATAATTTAACACTCTCATTAATTATACAAATAACTATGAGATTGGTAAAAACACTGTGTAGGGCAGGTCAGTGTATCGATCTTGAGCTAAGTTTAGCGAACTTCTTGTGCGCGTTTAAAACAGAATAGAGTTATTATGTGAACAATTTCAGAAATTAAATAAATTGACATTGGTACGAGGAATTTTAGTGAAAGTACCAGGATTTCTGAAGATTGGTAATAGGATGCACATGTGACCGTCTGGCAACGCTGGTTGGGAGGAGGAATCGCGACCTCGCTGGCGAGGTCCTCGCCTCGCACTCTTTGCATCCTCATCGTCGTTCTCGGAAGCGAACCCATGGCCTGCTTTCATTTTCAGGTATACGTGGCTTACAGAAAATAAATTATAATGCTGTAAGAAAGACGCCGAAAATCATCCGTTGTTAATATCCTCTCCGTTAATAAATCGTTTAAACGGCAGCATGGCAACTGCATTGCTCCTAATAAATGCCGTTTCTCTACCTACCGGAGAGACAAAATTATATGTCGGATCGCTCACCTAAATAATCTATTTAAAAAATCTATTAAAATATTGAGGTTTTTGTTTAGAAACAGGTTTGAATTCTTTGCTCAACCAAATATAATGATTTTTTTTGTTTCAACGAAATATGTGAGCAATAGATTTTTATCACTTACTCTTATTAACCGGTTTCGTAATAAAAACACTAAATTTTATTAATAATATCCTGAAATTAATAGAATGAACACTTACCTACTGTCACTTTTTCATTACATCATTACGTGTAGTCCAATGGTAAAAATAAGGGAACGTTTTGTTGTATTGTTTATATTTGCTTCCTACATGCTTTTTGAATCACTACACACGAATATTATGTTTGACAACAATAATTTTGCCTCCAAAGAAGAAAAAAAAATTAAAATTCCGTCTTATTTCAATTTTTCTAAATAACGCGAATAACTTCACTACTACAATGTTTTAGCCAGCCTCGCCAAGGGTTGAAGTCCCGGCCGACCACGCGGGTGCGGCAAGTTCCTCCAAGAAAAATAATTAATAATGCACGTGTCAGAAACTCCAGGCGGGCGGCCCTGCAAAACCCCGACGCGAGGTGCAGCGGTGAATGACCCTGCGACGAAGCCATTTCTCATCGGCCACCGCCCACGCCGCCGCCTCAAATTCTCTTTTGTTTCTAAACTTCCTGCAATTATCATAGGTAATACCACGAGTGTTTTGGAAATTGTCTATAAATTTATCTGAGAATTTTCGAAGCACGAGTGGTATTTAAAAGGACTATTTCACGAATGGAATTACGTCCACAGAGTTCCAAAATGCGCCGAGTATTGAAAATAACTGAAAGCTATGTTAAAATCAAAGAGATTATGTTACAGTACATACTCGGTTTATTGGACATCCACATAGCGATCGATGTATACCGCCTCCTAAGATAGATGAGACACAGTTTATAATTGGCCAGTATGGAGAAGCGGTTGAAAAAATCGGATAGAAAAAGCAATAGAAAAGCGATAAACGTTTTGACATACACCACCCTGATTGGGGCTTTTGTATATATAGTTAAACACTATTGGTTTTAATTTCACGAGTGGAATAGACAATAAAAGTTTGTAAGCACTCAAAATTTTTTTCTCAATTCCTTTATCTACAAAAATGTTCTCTCAAATGTTCATTAAAAAGATGCAATTTTATTCATTCTAATAACGCGTTCAAACGTTCGACATTCAAACTCAGAAAAATCCTATTCATAAATTGCAATTATATACATTTATTTTATTTTCGCACGAAAACGAATTACGTTAGTTAAGAAATGAAGCGTTCTCTGCTAAAATAGCTGCATCTGTGTTACGTTCTGCAATGCTGTGTTCAAGAATTGATGATTGCCATGGATCCGCTTATTGTACTAGTCACAATCTTTGACTAGTTCAAAACAACATAATATGTCATCATTAGACTTCTGATTTTAGGACAAACGCCTATTTATTTCCTTAGGATTTTGTGGTAAATAATTGCAGATGTTTACGAATCACGAAAAAATAGATCTACGGGCATTATCTAATTGTGCCTAAAATGTTCTAAAGGGGAGGCTGAGGACTACGTTGATATGTTTTGCTTAAAACTGCCCCCCAAAAAAAGTAATTCTGAAGAATTATATTTTTCAAATTTGTTATACCAAAACACACATACTTTCTCCAATTTCCCGAAACGCGAATATTCCCTAATCGACGAATACGAAAACGAAATCCCTCACCCAACAGCGAACACAAGGAATTCTGTAAGTCAATATAAAAAGGATGTTTCAGACTCGTCTCCGATCACCACGCACTTCTTTAGGCAATTGCACCATTCCCTTTGCAGCTGTACATTTGACAGGTTGAGGCTTATCGCCGCGGTGCGTCTTCTACGTAATCCAGGCTAAGAAATACACAGGTCAGGCAAAAACCTACACTCGGAAACGCGAATCTTACAAATTAGGCCCAAGTCGTAAACCCCTATAAAGTATAAAGGATAATGTCGAGCTTTCTTCTGTGTGTGGTTCGGTTCGAATCTTGATTATATATTGTGCTTTTTAAGTATAAAAGTGAATAAAATAATAGCTATTCCATAGCTACGTCCAATTCAGCCACTGTCTGGAGAACAATAATAGGGGTGGGCTGTTGATCACTCGTTTTCCGTGGTTTCTCCGATCAACACCACGCGAATGCCGGAGCAGCACCCTAACAAACGGATCACGTGTGATCTTTCCTTCTTCTTCGTAGTCTTATCCTCACACCTTACTTATACACACAGTGTCATGCACTACACTACCAAATGCCGGTAGACCTGTCGGGAGCTTAGAGCTTGTCTCGGCTGGGGCTACGCCCCGCTGGTGGGAGACACCTGGTTGGGGAAAACCCCGCAAGCCGACGTCTAGGTCAGCGCCGGATCTCCCAAGCCAGTGGGGGACTATCGCCGCCACTTTCCGAGATAAAAGCATGCACTACAATATTAAGTTGGCTGTCCGGGTGACGCCGCGTCCATGGCAAAGGTGCCGACGTTTCGGTCGCCATTCTGCGACCTTCCTCAGGGCGTAATGCGAGGAAGCGAGGAAGGTCGCAGAATGGCGACCGAAACGTCGGCACCTTTGCCATGGACGCGGCGTCACCCGGACAGCCAACTTAATATTGACTCCGGCCGCGGAAGCCTACGCTCTCACATGCACTACAATCACGGGACTAATGATATTAGCGGTTGACGCGTCCCGAGTCACTAATAAAGTAATCAAACTGGTTTGTTCCTGGGTGCTAGTCAAGTCCCCGGCTGAAATTGCATCCGCACCCTCACTGCCACCCCTCTCCCTCTCCCACAAGAAACAGACGCGATGGCTACAGGAAAATTTGTCGATTTTATTTAAAATAACACGACAAAGAATAATTTTAAAGTCAAACTACTATCAACACATTAACAAATGATACCACATTAAATTCTTTTTTTATGAAACACTATGAATCTAGCAAGCAGAATTGAACAGTAAAGTACACATGAAATAAAGTAATGAATATAAAATCAATTCAAAACTAGGTTGTCTTCTAGAAAACTTTTTTTGTTGTTTTTTAAGATTGCATCAACATTAAGGTCATTAGCGGCCACTATTGGGTTTAGAGTTACGTAACTGAAGATGACATGATACGGTGATGATAGGGGGGCTAGAGGACGAACACATACAACCATGCCCGACGTGGGACTCGAACCCGCGATCCTTGGGTCAGAGATCGCTACAACACTACTGCTTTAGCGATCTAGGCCACCGGGGATCGGCTAGAAAACTTTGGGTAAACATATTTTCGTATGATGCAACCATTCCTGGTACAGCTTGCGCGTGCTCACCCTTCTGTGGAGGAGAGGGGAATTAAGAGCGGGGCCGAGAGAAATGGTCCGTGCCTGCAGGGGCGCCGGGCCTCCCCAGGCGGGGAAGTACATTTTGACATGCCTCCTTTACATTTTGCCTTCTCAAAAACTGTAACGCATATTCCTCAGCATTGGCAAAAACCTGCTTGAGAAAACGAGAGAAACGTGTAAGAGCGGTGTCCACTCCAGACCGAACGCCACCTTCGGTCAACCGCACCAAAGGCCAACTCCACAGGCGCACCGCCGAACGTCGCGTCGCTGCCGCCTGAATAGAGATCCAATCAAGGCGCCGCCGGCAGAGGACAAAGGCAAAGGTCAATCCGAAGCCTTTCCAGGTGACCTCCCGGCCCACGATATCGGCCCGGGGCGCCCCCCCCCCCCGCTGCCGAAAATGCCACGAGGCCCCGCCGCCCGCACGGCGTGAATGCCAAAGCCTTTCCCACAACACACACGCGCACCTCTCGAAGAACACTGCCCTGGTAACAGTGGTGTGCTTACGTGGATACTACTCGCTGGGACACGTTTTCTTTTACATTAACACTACAGGTAGCTCAGGGTGACATAAAGCTCTACATACTGAATAAAAACACAAAAAGTATTAATAGATTTAAGACACCTACGTTTAGTCAATCATATTTAGTAAGAAATCGAAAAACTGACAAACTGATCTACAGTTGATGAAGAACGATACGAAAATAATATGAATCCTATTCCACATTCTGAATTGATAAACCACTTACAAAACAGATCTACTACTAAAAAAACTGCATAGGATTTTTACACGTTTTCTTATATACTTCACCTTAGTAAAAACGAAAAGAAAAATCCACCTCGTAATTTGCGTTTGCTAAACCCAATTTTTCGACGATTTGTGCATCCTTGACACCAAACAATTGTTTCAAAGGAAAGCGTTTGTCTGTCTGTCAACAACGCTTGTGGCTAAACTGAATGCACAATTTTCACCATATTCCCGGATTGAAATGGCTAAAGTGATCCCTTGAATTTAAAACGGATATTTGGGCATATGTAATCTTCTGATTATTTAAACATACTCAAATGTATATTTCTAACTATATCTCACTTCATTATTTACATTAAGAGCGTTTTTTGTACATTACGGCATTCGTGCATAGAAGTGCTTCAAATGATCTCTCAGGAAGTTTCTCGAAAACTCAAGTTTTCCGTGAAAATGAGTTCAAAATTGAGCATTTTCAGAAACGCTGAAATGATATTTTGTGAATAAAAACACCAAATTTTTCAATGAAAATGTGCATCTAGGTCCAATGTTCCTCTTCTCAAATATTCTTTAATTCATATTTCAATTCTGCGATTAAAGAAAAAAAATAGCCGTTTTCCGGAGCACGATTACATAACTTTCTCTTCTTATGAAGTATTCGCAAGGCAAGAAAAAAAGAAGAAAATTAGAGAAGAAGCTTTTCAGGCGCCGATAGCTAGCGGGGGATGGGACAACACAGAAAAGCTACTCAGACTAAAGAGGTGGTAAACGAACTACTACGAGAAAGTTTGTGTTTTCCTGAAACACCACTAGTTTAAACATACCTTCAGTTTTATTCCGAAATTTTGTAACCAGACATTTGACCAACAAAACAAACGAAAAGTTCTCGTCTACAAGAGACAATAAAAAGCACCGCTCTCATCCACTTTAAAGAACAATTTAAGAGGGAACTCATCGAATTTTTCCACGTATTTCTGTAAACTGTTAGAAAACGTACAAAAAAAATTCTGAAAGCCAATAAAATGTACCGAATGCGTTCTGATACCGCAATTAGACTCAGAATAATTAAAGGGCTTAGGGCAGTAATAGATGAACTCACTTACATTGTATGATGTTCAACCGAAGAGAAAATCTATGCCTTTTTAATGAAGGGTAATAATTTTTGCGAACAAGTTTGTTACTTACAGGTTTTCATAGACACGAGAAAAAATGAATTTGTTAGTTTTCTAATTTGTTAATTTGAAACATTTCTACATGCGCTAGTCCGCTGTTTTCGATATTACTACTATGGAAAATGAAATATTCCGTAAATCATGTCTGTTTTTACACACTGTAAAATTATACAAGACCTGAATTCAGGCATAGGAATGTGTTGGCCAGAGAGGTTAACCACAAGATTCAAAAAAACGTCCATTAATAGTACATACGTTTAATACCCTAAATACAAATGGAATTAACGAAACTAGATTAAATAACAAGCAAACGCGGACATTGATTGTATGCAGTACTTGGTCATTGATTTTTCTGAACAATTACAATTCTTTTCCGCAACAGTCCAACAGGGAACTCCCCCTCCGCTATGAAAAAAACGGCCTTTCGGGTCGCAACTCACGCGCAGCGGCCGCGCGGGGACGCAGGGCAAACATTTATGGCGCGTGGGCGGGCGGCGCGCCGTAAACTGTACAATTAGCGAGCAGGGGGCGGACGCAGCCCGCGGCGCGCCTGTCAAAGCGGGTGGCGCGGGGATGCACGCGCTCGCTGGGCTGGCGCTCCGCGGGGCCTTGCAACGCGCCATCAAAACCGGAGGCGAAGCTGGAGGCTGCTACTATACAGCGGCGTCGCGTGACTCGCGCGTTTGCGGATGCTCGACAATAACACACAAAGTGTCACTATCAACTACGTCATCTAGCTGGCGAACGCAACACAAGGCAGACACACTGGAACCACGTCCACGATGTCGATTGATTGCTTTTTTTTTTGTAGGCGCTTCCCACAAAATCTTCGCAGCAGTCAGGGCTGCAGATAGCTTGAAAGCCAATTTTACAATAGCTCAGCTTTAGTTCTTATACGCGAATGGCAATGAGACCACTTGTTAATTTATACATTGCAGACTACAATAATATGTAATCTATTTAAGGAATAATTCAATTTCTTGGCTATTAATTAAGAAATAGTAGACAGGCACTATTTCTACAGTTTGTGCCCATGACCAACCGGGGACTCCCGAGTGAGAGAGATAATTTACAGACCGCCTGAAATGTGCTGCGCCCTCGTGCACAGACGAGCAACTTGCTCATTAGACTTTCCGCAGTGGATACTGGAGTAAAGCAGTCGGGTTTCTGTGGGCCAGGGGTGAAGCCATCTGTGCATGTGTCATTGCTCGTCGCATTCTCGCGGCAGACGCTAGAAGCATTTTAGCGTCCAAGCAATCAGAGGGCAGCTTGTATAATCGCGCACAATTCAATCATAGGAAATCACTTTAAAATTGATACAAAACGTGTTTCGCTCAACAGAACACTTATAAAATTATCAATATACTATTTAGGGTTCTTTATTTATATTATATACAGGGATTCTCAGCATCTGAGCGTTCCCCGACGCTACGCCACTGCTACAATAGGAGGTGCTAGTGTCGCCGAGTACAGCTGTAGTTCAGGCTCGCCAACTGCCGCACTGCCACTCGCCAACTGCTGCAACTGCCGTAAAAATTGACTCATTTGTTGGAAATACGAAAAGTGTCTCGTAAGTGTTCAATTATTCACAATATATTCATGTAAGAAACCGCTGAAGGAACCACGAACATCCACGCTGTCTTCCGTAACATGACGCGTCCTGCTTGCGTCTCGCGAACCTACTCAGTAGCCACGCACGTTTACAGTATCGTTGGCAGCATTTCGTATTTCAGTTCGTGTAAGAAGGTGCTAGAGGAGAGCGCGCCGCTGTCATGGTCTCCGCCACGTTGTGTGGGCGTCAGAAGGCCCTGCCGCGCAGGCACCGTCGGATCGCGGGAGGAGCGACCGACGCGGGCGAGGGCGTGGGGCGCCCCAAGGCTGCAGAGGCGGTCGGCGCGGCGCAGTGGGCGGATGACACGGGATTATGTGCGCTTGAAGGGCGGCTTGCAGTGGTGCGTCATAGCGGTACCGGTGGGGCGATGTGAGGTGGAGAGGACAAACGATCTGACAAGAGATATTTGCACGAATTAAAAGAAAATACAGAGTTTGTAGCGGAGGGATACATAAATAATGATAATATAATAATAATGCAACGAATTTTGCGTACAGAATAATCTCTTCAGTAATCCGGGAATTTGAAGAAAATGTCAAAACTGAAATATTACAAGGGCGAAACGAGAAATTGTGACGTGAAATTAACAATACTATTCCAGGGCGCGTCAACTACTGCGGTCATTGGTCCCGTAAGTGTAGCGCATGTTCTTATTGCGGAAGGTAGCGGAGATCAACCTTCGCTGAATGGCGACATCCGGCTCCAACCTACTTCTTCGACTTGCGGTTTTTTTTCTGTCTTCAACACGGTTGCTCTCATCATCTGGGACAAACTCCTTGCTTCCGACCCTGTGTGATAGTGTAGCGCATGTAAGTGTAGGTGTGCATGTAAGAGGTGAGGATAGGACAAGGAAGAGGAAGGAAAGATCGCGCGCGTCCGTGGCCCATTCGTTAGGGCACCGCTCCCAATTCGCCTGAAGTAGACTGGAGAAACCACAGAAAACTACCGGTCAGAGCAGCCGATCGCTAGCATTCTCCACCAGACAGCGCCCGAGTTTGACCTAGTTAGTGTGTAGCTCTTGTCGAAAATCCTACCACAGTCGAGAGTGGAAGCCTGGACCTCCCGGCACTGCAGCGACATCAATTAATGGCCTGAGCCACCGAAGCCGGTGCCATGCCCCGCGAGCAACGGAAGAAACCTGCAGGGCGGTGGCATAGAGGCAGGTGTCGGGGGGCGGGGAGACCGGATGCGAACGCACGGCACGCGCGGCCGGGTGCAAACACAATGTGTTATTCATTGCGACCGCCGACATTAGAGCGCGCTACCGTTTCCGAGCCATTCGTTCCAGTTTCACGATTCATTTACGGCGAAGGGAGTTCAGCGATGATGTGACCGGCATCGAAAGCGCGAGCCGCCCCCGCCCCGCCCCGCCCCGCCCCCCTCCGGCAGTGCTCTTGCCTGCCTACGCTCCTATCTTCTCTGCTCTTACGTCACACACGCGGGTTGAAACGCGCGGGAGAATGGGGGGGGTGAGGGAAGGGGTGACTGACTGTTCGAGTGGAAGCCGTTGGTGAGGATGAAATAGGAGGTGGTACGCATCAGTTCCTCCTGTTTCATCCTCACCAACGGCTTCCTCTCCAACAGTCAGTCACCTCCTCCATGCTCCCCTCTCATTCTCACACGCGTTTCAGCCCGCACAAACATATTCCAACCCACTGGCGTACTTCGCAGCGGACTTTAACGACTTCTTCACGTACTCTGCGACACGTTCACCGCCATGAATTATCACAATTCACATTGCTCTTAATCCCACTTTAGATTCTTCCCTTTCCAAGAGTTATATACCGAGGCATATCTCCCGAAGTCAAACATGGAAACAGGATTTATGCCTGTTTCGTTAACAGGGCCCGTCAATAAAAGTTTTTTGTCAAGTTACTGATCGATTGTTAGTGATTCCGGGCGCGTCAACTACTAGGGTCATTAGTCCCGCCTGTTTTTGCTGGGGAGCTGGCGGTGGTCTCCCCCCCTCCCCGAATGGCGAGAGTTGGCGGGGTTCTCGTCAACCAGGTATCTCCCACCAGCAAGGCATGGCCCAGCTGGGACAAGCTCTAAGCCCTCGACCGGTCTCCCGGCATGTGTGGTAGTGAAGTGCATGTTAGTGTAAGTGTATCTGTGTAAGGGGTGAGGATAGGAAAAGAAAGAGGAAGGAAAGATTGTGTGCGGTCCAGTGACCCGTCTGTTAGGGTAGTGCTCCGGCATTCAGCCTGGCATTAATCGAAGAAACCAGGGAAAACTACCGATCAGAGCAGCGGGCCGCTAGAATTCTCCACCAGACAGCGACTGAATTCGACCTACCTGACCAACTAGTGTCGAAAATCCTGCCGCCGTTGGAACTCAAACCTAGGACCTCCCTGACAGAGGCGCTGCAGTGACATCAGTTGATAACTTGAGCCGCCTTCGCCGGTCCGAATACTCCCGGTATCAGTGAAAAAAAGAGTTAAATTCTGATGTATCAATGGAAAAATCTTTCATTCTGAGCGTTAAAACGGATGTTTGGACCGGAGCGGTCGGCTCAGATCAACAACTGATGTCACTCCTGTGCCTCTGACAAGGCAGGGGTTCCTAAATTCGAATCCCGACGGTAGCAGAATTTTCAACACTAGTTTGTCAGTTAGGTTGAATTCAGTCCGCTGTCTGCAGAATTATAGCTGCCGGCTCTGATCGGTATTTTCCATGATTTCTCCGATCAACATCAAGGAAAAGCCGTAGGAAACCTTAACAAACGGGTTATGGACCTCGCGCGATCTTTCTTTCCTCTGCCTTGACAGATTGCCAGCCCTCTCAGCCTCCCCTCTCCCCGTAAATCCCGGCACTGCGAAGCCCACCTTCTCCACAAGTGACAGACGCAAGGTCTATAGGAAAATTTGTCGGTTTCATTGAAAATAACATGATAGAAATTATAATTCTACTAGTCAAACTACTATCAAAACATTAACAAACGATACATCATTAAGTTCTCTTTATGATCAACCAATTGCTAGTGAGAAAAATATATAGTTCCATTCAAAAATTCGAAGATGAATACATTCCTCGAAAACTAAAAATATTCCGAACATTATCTTAACAACAATTTACGTGACCCATGAATCCACATTGTCGACCGAAAACTATATATCTATATTGTGAATCGTTTAGAAGTTTTGGGGACGGCTTATAGTTGATTCGGGTTACCCGGCATACGTTGCAAACAAAATGATTCCAACTTTAAGCCATTAAATTTACAGTTGAAACGGACCAATTTACTTTTAATAAAGAAGAGTCTCATCGCCGTCTAGTAAAATACAAATTATATTTACATCAATTATCTGCAATGTTAATACTGTTCCGAATACGAAAATAATATACATATACTGAAAAGTGTATTACACTATTTGCTTCAATATTGTTGAAAAGAAAATCACCTCTTCTCATGAAATTGATTCTTTCATCGCATGAAATTGATTCGGATCATCTTGTAACTGACGTTTTGCAATTTACAAATGCAAAAGTAGATACTTCCGACATGCAGGTAGTAGTGAGGACTTCATGCACCGTTTATAAATATAACCATTAACTGCATTGCAAGTCAGGTTGTACTAGAAACCTGCAACAGCAAATATGCTGCTGAACAAATTACACAATTTTTTCTCCAAAAAGTGGCGCAAACACAGCTAAACAACAAATAAATGCTCTCGAATCACACTGCAATGAATGTAATATTTTCACAAAAACAAACTTCACGAATACTGCAATAACGTAGCACAGTATAATTTGTTCCTGGGAAAAATTATTGACATCTCTCTTATTCCGAAGGCTGTAGAGTGTAGTGTTTTCTTTGAATTTCTGCGTGCACTGGAATTTACATAATATACTCTACGAACAAATTATCATTAACATATTCTCTCTCTCTCTCTCTCTCTCTCTCTCTCTCTCTCTCTCTCTCTCTCTCTCTCTCTCTCTCTCTACGCATGTGCATTGTTTGTTGGTGGTCTTTACGTATTCATTCCATAAATGTGATAATGTTGCAGAAACATAAAAATCATTCTTCTATTAGCAGAAAATCCAACTTCGGTAGCACATTCTTAAAGCTTGTTTATGCGACTCATCTAGAGTCGATAGCTATTTCAACTACAATTTTATTTACTTATTTTTTAATTAGACCAATCCAATTTACTTTAGTTCAATAAAAGAGCGGGAAAATTTTCGTCTCTGAGGTCAGTAAAATGAAATAACGCTAACCGATTTCAAGGGAAACACAACAAATCGTTCTTAAAATGCGCTATGAACAAAGAAGTACGATCAATAAAGTATTAAATAAATGTTTGTATTAACGAACCCGTTCCCATCTAATTCTACAGTTTATACAAACGTTTTCCAAGCGTTACTAATCCATGCACCATACTCATAGCCAGCTACACGTTTTGCTAATCTACGTCAATTCTTGTTACTACCCTCAATAACAGTCACTTAAAAATACCCACAAACCCCGTTTGCACATGAAAAATGGTACGTCGAGAGCTAAATGCGATAATCCCACAAAAACGCACGCATTTATCATCCTCCACGGGTGCCGAGGCCATTGCAGCACTGGTTGTAAAACGCAGCGATACCGCAAGCGTTCTGAATTAGAAAACTAAATACACCAGAATTGAACACCAAAATTCTAGTTTCCATTTTACATAAATAAGCCCGTACGTAAGCCCATTATCTCCAGCCACCTACCGCACAACTAATTAACTTATTAATTCAATGGAGATATAATGCAACACACGTTTGGCCGAACAATCAAATTGAAAAGCTTATTGTGTACTTCCATTAGCGAAGTGAAAGATTGGATCGCATCAGTTGATCCCTTCGTGCTCTCTCCTGCGCCCGCAATGCTTCTACAACAAAGGAGGAAAAGTGTGGCGTACCGAAACATTGTCTGTCCTTAGTCTCGCGAATTGCGGAATCTGGTCATTGTAATGATTTTACAAAAATCAATGGCAGCCTGTGTAAAAAAAAATTTTAAAACTGCCCATATTTCACGCAAAATTACACAAAAATTATTGATATTTTCAAAAATTGTACATGAGCCTATAATATCACGATGTACTTCAGCAACAAGCAATCAAAATATCCGTTTCAATTTCGCTGAGCCGCGAGTTTGTTCAAATTAACGGGGGATATCTATTTTGAAGAAAATCGTTTGATCGGTTTAGGAGCTAGCGTTGACTACAGATAGACACAGACGAATAGAGAGACAGGGTCCGCCAAACACAGACAGACAGGCAGATAGACACATTTTATAGTCAACAATTTTTGAATAAGAGAAATAAGAGAAAGTGCCTTTTTCCATTACACATCAGTGTAATTCTATCAATTCCAGTTAACTGATGTTTGTTTCAACAACTCTAAATATTGACGACTGACCCACGGATCAAGGACACGAATTACTTGGCACGAATTACACAACTCGCTACTGGTTGCTTCTCTGTGCCTAGCTGGACGAGCTTTCTCTCTATGGACCTTACTACGCGGGACAAGCATTAGAGTACACTCCTTGTGACCAGCACTTCATTAACATGACATGTAAGCCAATGTTACATCTTAACCTGCCGTAACCCGAAATTCTGTATCATCCGCATTAAAATCTTATTGATGGTTAACGAAGGCAGGTAACAAAACTCATGCATTGCTAGAGAAATTACTGAAATGACTTTCTGGCAAATTGTTTCTGTCATTAGGTATTATCTTCGAAAATATTTGTGTTTTGTTCTATCACACTGATAATTACATTTTCAAATATTTGCCTTCAGGGATGATCTTTTAACCATAGTCGCAAATGTTCAGAAGTTACAGCCTACGTGTGCATTAAAAAATTAGCACTAAAACATTTTTACTTTCTGTCATATTACATATGTAGTACAGATATATATATAATGCTCCAGTGAGAACCGACTATGTTTCGACAGAAAACTGGTATTCTGGGTCTCTGATACCGAGAAGAGGGTAAATATTGATCCTATACACAGCAAATTACTTTCTCAAACTCGTTGTGTATACTGCGATTTTTCTTACTTTGCTCTCAAGGCCCGTCTTCACCATGGAATACGTCATGATGCCGTGATACGGTTTTTCGCGTCTTTCTCACAAGTGCCACCACATATCGCATGATCGCAATCTTATCAAGCAGTGCTTGCGATCATGCCACTTCTACCGGCACGACCGAAAAAGACGCGAAATGCTGTGTGATATTCCATCGTGGACATAGGGGCTTCAGAGGCAGAGTTAGAAAAATCGCACTCTAGTCAAAATCCACGTTTTGTCGGGCCTTGATAAAGAAACATGGGTGTAAGGCGGTCTGTCCCGGGTGCCTGATGAAAAGGAGATTAGAATAGTAATTCCTTATTCCGCCGTTAGCAAACTTAAATTGAAAAAAAATAGAAGCCATCCACCCGCACCAAAATAGGCCGATCGGAGGACGCCAGCGGTGACATGAAAGCGGCGCGGAGGGGCGGGGCTGCCAGCTGTCAATCTGAACGCGCCGCGAAACAGGGCCGGCGGCTGCCGCGGGCGAACTGTGATCCGATCAGCGGGGAGACGAACCTGAAAATAAGGAATACAACGAACACGGAATGGGGGCGGGGCGGAGCGGAGAGCGACGGGAGGGCGGGCGGCATCTGCATTTCAAATAGACCGGCGGGGTCGTCGAAGAGGGGGGTTCCTCTCCAGATGGAGGCTCAAAGGTGAAAGATGCCTTCAGACGCAAGTCGGAAGAAAATGTGGCAATTCGTGACAGCCAGCTCTCTCACAAACTCAGAAGTGAAATTGAAAGACAGCAGATGTATTCGGCAAAGTAATTCGAGTAATTTCCACACAAATAAATCGGTCCATGAGATAAATGTCTTGCTAATGTATCGAATTTTATCCTTGGCTTTGGCTTTATTGTAGACTACCTTGTTGAATATACACATTTTTCTCATACTAACTTAGACACCTACTGAATAACCATATTTCATTTTGTTCAGTACTTTTAATTATCAAATCCATAGTGACTAAGAGTTCAGGAGGTGTCAACCACAAAGTTCGTTCACGAACATATTTAATATTAAAATTAACAGCCATTCACTTATTTCGGGAATTTCTTTCACATCTTAGTTGGCCCTACAGAGATGACATTAGATAAACAAATATATTTAACATTTGAAATGATATCAAATAAATAGGAATAGTTGTGATGCAAAATTAACAATGTAAAATCTATTCCAATAGGATGCATACTTAAAGACCACGAATTAATCATGTGTAACTTATCTCGACATCTTGTATCGTGCCTGACTGGATGGGGAAGTCAAGGGAGAAAATAGAAAAATGGAAGAAGCTGGACAGTTACGAGGTGTTCTGTTGTTGTTGTTTTTATCAAAAACTCTTCTCCACTTTTCCATTTCCTCCCTAAACTTTCCTACTCAGTCAGGCGCAGATACAAGATGGCGCCAAGTTAAGTCACACGTGATTAATCCATGATATGAATAAGCATCGTTATTTTAAATTTACACACCTGGGCCAAAAGGATGTATTGCACCAGATGTTAAAGGAAATTATCTTACCATTCGCTAAGATTCTAAATGTCTGCCTTAGAATCACAGCATCCACTTACCTGAAAGAATAAAAAAAAACACTTGTTACAAAATATAAAAAACGCAAGTATAACAATGATACGGATTATGTCAACATTAGCTGAGAAAAATTTTAAAATAGATATAGAAGTGAAACAAAATCAGGTATCTACTAGTATGTGTACTGAGTGTGGTTCAAGACTACTTAAGGGAAAATGAGAACAGTACATTATTAAATACTAGTTGGACCTGTGCAACATTCATTTCTTAAATGCGAAGATAGCTTCAAACTGAAGCTAACTTCAAACTTTCTGACAACCGGCGATATAAAATATGTGTACCATCCACAATTCATATTCTAATCTTTCTGAAGGTGTGTATACCTTGCCCGAGACTCGCATCGCCCTCAACCGCCTAACATCGACATGATGCCTCTCACATTTACTCGCCTCGCCCTTCATTGTCCGATCCTGCCGCACTGCTACGACTTTTCCACTCGTGAAATTAAAACCAATAGTGCTTAATTACACTTATAAAATGCCTCAATGAAGGCGGTTTATCTCAAAAGGTTTATCAATTTTCTATCCGTTTTTTCTTGCCGCTTCTCCCTCCTGGTCAATAATGTGCGATGTGAGGTAGTTTTAAGATATTTCATTTAGTCGGTGTCTTTCTCTATGAAGTAATGAAAATTAAAACGTTTGTTCTAACTGCATAGAAGCTAGGTCGGCATACTAAGAACATTTTTTGGAGAGAAGTGAATAAAAAGTAGATAGTATCGATGACGAAAAATAATAACTGAAAAACGTTTTGCACACTTTTGGAGTGATTAGATCATAAATATTTCAGGAAAGGAGTAGGACAAGAAATTGTCTACAGAGTTATCATTATTATACCACTACATATTTGTACATGTGATTTGCGAAAATAATATTGTGTTGTCTCAACATTTGTTTTATTTCCTCGTATTCCTTTCTCATCCTGGTAATGAAACCGCTGTAGTATTACCAATTAAACCTTAAAAAATGGAGTAAATATCTAAAATGCATTCAACTCTCAATAAATTATTCTGAATGTCTGATTTTTGTTGTGATGTAGCAGTGTCTGGAACACGTAACCGCTGAAGAGTAAACACCCATTTCATACGTGTTATTTTTTACCATACCAAACTAAGTTAGCTAAATATTAAAAGGAAACGTTTATACGATTCACTGGCTTTCAGCTGCGTAATCGTTTAAGCCGTAGGAAGGCTGGTGCAATCCGAGAGGCGCGCCGATGTCTTGACGCCTCGGCGCCAGGCGGCGCGGGGAGGAGGGCGCAAATTATTAGAACGGTGGCGGAATTGGGCGCGCTGAGAAATAGCGAGTGGGAACCGCGTGCGGCGCGGGGCCGGGCCGGGGCGGGGCGGGGCGCAATCCCAGATGAATTCCACCTCATTAAATCCCCGGCAATTAGGCGACCGCCGCGCCGCGCCGCGCCGCGCCGCGCCGCGTGGCGATGAACGGCAACCTCGCGCCGCGTAGAGCCGCCAGTTGCGCGGCTGAGCGCGGCCAAGACGAAGCGCGGATGTGGAGTGATTGATTGTTCGTGATTCCGGGCGCGTCAACTACAGAAGTCAATAGTCCCGTAAATGTAATGCGTGTTTTTTGTCGGGTTGTAGCGGTGATCTTTCCACGCTGGATGGCGATATCGGGCGCCGACCTACCGTCGACTAGCGGGGTGTCCCCAACCAGTTATCTCCCAGTAGCGGGGTACGCTCCAGCCGGTATAAGCTCTAAGCCCCCGACCGGTCTCCCGGCATGTGTAGTACTGTAGTGTGTGTGTGTGTGTGTAAGAGGAGAGGATAGGACAAGGAAGAGGAAGGAAAGATCGCGCGCGGTCCGTGGCCCGTTTGTTAGAGTACTGCTCCGGCATTCGCCTCGTGTTGATGGGAGGAACTACGGAAAACTACCGATCAGAGCAGCCGCCGCTAGAATTCTCCTCCAGACAGCAACTGAATTCGACCTAGCTCAGAAGCTAGTATCGAAAGCCCTGCCGCCATGGGGAAGTGGAGTCCTAGGAGTTCCCGGTCAGAGGGACTGCAGTGACACCAGTCGATGCACTAAGCCATCTCTCCCGGTACACGGATGTGGAGCCCTGGGCGACACTCAAGCGGGGCTCGGACCCGGTGGGGGCGAATACACGGAACGCCCGAGTGTTGCAAGGGACAACAGGCGAGGGAGGGCACAGCTCTCCGATTGCCAGATCGACGTTTCCGGGCGCGTCAATTCCTATGGTCGTCAGCGGGGGCTCGGGTTCTTATGACAAAAATTCTTTGAAAATGACCTATAAAATTACTTAAAGGCGGAAATGGCCTAATTAAAAAATGCTCAACAATTTGTATGAAAATATATAATTATTCGATGAATTTCACAATTTGAAATAAAATGAATGATATAAAACTATAATATAACGTATTTTAGCAGAAAATGTAATCATTAGCTATCTTCCGACCATCAGTTTTGAAATGGCAACAAATTTACCGAAGATCCGTGTAATTTTAAGAGGTGGAAAAATAGAGTCCACTGCAGTAGCGACTTTCGTCATGTACTAATGATCCAATAAAAACTTTGCTTCCGCAAATTCATGAAACATGAATGCTTCATTGCAAAGAAAATGAATGACTCAATGACTATACATTTTTATCACCTGTATGTCGTGATAAACAGTCTTTTTCAAGTTGGCATTGTCTAGAATGCACCAACGGAAAGACGACGTCATCAGAATCCGAGCCCTGGTCCTTAGACTCTTAAGTGAAGCACATGTTATATCATGGGAGGTGGCGGTATCCTTCTTCGGTGGAACGAGAGATCCGGCGCAGTCCTGTACGTTGGCTGGTGGGGGTTTCTCCTCCACCTCCACCATCACCGCTGTAGACGAGACAAGCTGTAAAGATCGCGAGTGGTCCGTGGCCCGTTTCTTAGGGTTCTGCTCCGGCTTACATCTGGTACTGATTAGACAAACAACGAATAACTATCGATCAGAGCAGCCGGCCGCTAGAATTCTCCTCCAGTGTAATGAACTCGACCTACCTAACTAGAATATCGACCATTCTGCCATCGTCCGGACTCGAATTTTACGAGCACCCAGTCCCTGTCACTACAGTGGCAACCGTTCAGCTAACTCAACCGGATGAAGCATTCCGAGCAGAGTCTCCAATTTATTGACGATAGCATACTGAAGCACATTGTAAATAGAGACAAAAATGTGATCGCATAAAAAAGGTTTGGGGGAAAAGAACGAGAATAGTGCCCGTAGGAATGAGAGAGGGGAACCGACAGGAGACGGTTGGCGTGGAAAGCAGAAGGCCGCTTGAGCTGTTGGGGCTGACTGGTCATTTAGGAATCGCCAAGCGCCTCCAGGCCTGCTAATGGCGATCCCCAGCCCCGCCGGCTGGCCATCGGCCCCCGAAAAAGGGCGATTGATGCTCCACGGCGAAACACACTTTCCCTGCCTCGCACGGGGCTTTCAAGCGAAGGAGGCAACGTAGCACCAGCGGCCTCGTCCATTGCGTGCCTACTCCAGGCACGTCACGCGGAGGCAATTAGCCACTGCGGAGAGAGGGACAGGCCACAGCAACGAAATAAGAACGCCTACACATTCACACACACACATACACGAACATTATTCTAATTGCACGAGCAATAAAAACAACTGTTTTTTTTAATTAATATCAGAAACACAGTTCCGGGCAACTTCCTTGATTGAAAAAAATTACAGCCGTTAGTCATTCTGCTAGGCGAGGCAAAGGGTGTCTTCCCTTTTTCCGCCTCACCGACGAGTGCAGGAAATTGCCAGCTCATTACTCGAAGTCGCAGCGAAGTGCCGGAGCGTTACCCGAACGAGTGAGCAGCGCCGGAGAAAGTGCTTGGTAGCACGTTCGCTCGCGCGCAGACCGTGCAGTTACAGGCCCGCCACATGCCACACGCCACGCGAGACACACTACGCACCGCAAGTAACACGAAGTCTGGGCCAGGGGATTACTGCCAGCAGATGTAATGACAGTTCCTGACACATTTAGGACATCTGCGTACTTTATCATGATCATTAGATTGTTAAAATCTGTAGTAAAAAAATAAAGCGATAATATTCCCGAAATTAAAAGTAAACGGAAATATTTGAAATGGTAATTTTAAAATAAGATTTAAGAAAGCTGGATGCGTCGAAAAAAAAGTAAGAAGAATGATGTTTGAATCGGAGATTAAAACATTGGAGAGGTTTTAATAATGCAACAGAGGGCACCATGAGGAGTTCAAAGCAATTTCCGAAGTATGATTGCAAATCTCGTCTTGAGAACGGAGCTGTTGCTGAAAACTAGAACGGAGGAAAACTGTAGAAACTTTTCTTTAAAGTACGCATCAACTACTAGGTCATTAGCGACCAATATTGGATTTAACGTTATAGTATGAGAATGAAACGATGTGGTAATGATAGGGGGTGAAAGGACGAACACATAAAACTATGTCCGAGGCGGGACTCAAACCCGCGACCCCTCGGTCCGAGATCACTACGGCACTACTGCGTTAGCGATATCGGCCACAGGGCCGACTGTAGAAACTTTGATCGTTATATAATTGTGTTTTTTCTTATTACTAGTTATTGCAACGTTCCTGTTCGTGTATCTTGAGATTATGTTCAGGGAATCACTTTATTGCTCTTTATCAATTTTAGTCAAGCATAGACAGATTCTTCGTAGGTGTGTGTTTAAAATTCTCTCGTCAGTTAAAAAAGTACAATATTTTTGAAGATAAATGAGGAATAATAATTGATTTGTAGGAAATGAAACCTAGAATTATTGTTGCTAACATGTACGATGCATGGCATGTGTTATGCTCTGTCCACATTCTGAATATAATTTTGATGTTTCTATCAGAGACAGGTGCGTGGGCGCGACGTCAACGTTTAAAAGTTGCACTACAATATTTACGTCGTTTACATTATTTTATCTTATTTTCTCCCCCGGGGCCGTAATCCGTTTATCCTACATCATTAGTGCAAAATAATTTCGAAGCAAACAGTTATTGTACTCATAAAAAGAAACACAAATATCACGGCACAAATCAAATATTTGAATATAGCGCGCTAGTATGCGTCCTAGCGGGTGATGGTTTGAATAACTTGTTTCCCTCACAGTATTTAATATGTTCTATATATTTACTAACAATCAATCAAGCTAAAAATATTACAAACAGAATATACATTTCCAAATGATAACTTTGCACTTTGTTTCGTTGGGAACACTGTGTGTAAGTAACATGTCCTGTATTTTCCATAAAGATGCCTTCTACTTAAAAACGAAGAAGAGGAGTAAACAGAAAAATTAAGCGAGAAATTTAAAGAAAATTAAGCGAGCAGTCGAATTTTGTAAATTGGGTGTTTTTTTTTATTTCTGGCTTAATTTTTTTTCTGAACGAATATTTTCATTTCTTTTGTAAATAATAAACAATTTACATGTTTCTGGAGTGTTTCTATGCTTTTATAATGCAATTTTTTTCCTAGAAATCAATTTTTCAAAGCAACATTTGAGTGCTTATTGCGGCTCAACCATTCGGAATATCCACGTAGTTTATTAGACAAAATTTGCTTAGAATTGTCCTAAGAGCTTATTTTCGAAGTTTCGACGTTTCCTCGCCGGACACCTTATATAGTCTCAAAAGTTTAAATACTTCCTTGGTATTTGCATGTCATCAGATAACGAATCGTTGCATTTCCTGATAGCTGCACGGTTCAGAACGTAGTGTGCTAATGGGAAGTTCCCGATTCGTTTCAAGTAACAGGCTATTTTTTCTTTAAATGTTTCTTAAGAACCGACCACAATATGAATACAAAGGCAAAAATTCCGTTATATACTTGAATTTTCAAAATCTGTTTATTTCGAATCTACCCGCTCTTCGTTCCGTGAAGTGTTTTTCCCGACACAGCTCAAGCGTTTGGGGTGACCCTTCGATATTAAGCTGCGCAATAAAATGGCAGAAGGCGAAGGATTGAATCCAGCCCGAGCACCCAAATAAACCCATGCGAATGGTCTCACTACCAGCGAAACAACAGAGCCGTTCCCAGCGCAACAGGCGCTCTCGTTCGATTCCACGCGAAGGACTCGCACGCCGTCCTTCGGACCGGTCCATTGCAATTCTCCCTTTTACGCCCTCTCCATCCAGTATTGACGAGTGGCTCGTTGAAGCTGCTGTTCGAGAGATCGCTCGCCATCAGTTCACTTCTACACGATACACTATTCCCACCTGCCGACGTTTAAAAGAGTTCAACTACGGCAACGGAAAACACCCGATAGCTCATTTCTGCTCACGGGGCCTCGCTGCCGAGTGCGTCTACGGCAGTGTTGTCAAGGTCGATGCCACGAGCGGGCGTCCGTGCCACGACGAAATCACCCCTCCACGCAGTTCATCACCCCGCCACCAGAGAAAACGCCATCCCCATTGTAAAACGGCGGAGTTTCTCATAGTTTCCTCTAGTTGCCCAGAGAAGCTCGTGGCATGGCACGATGCCACCAGTAGCAGACCTTGACAGCGCTGGTCTGCTGAATTACAGCACAGTGCGTTGAAGGAAAAGGAGCAGCGGGCTCGTTCCGATGCAGCCAATCCCGGCGCGCGGGAGGCGGAGGGCGCGAGCGGAAGGAAAACCCGCCGGCATTGGCACAAGACGAATCAATTACGGAGGAGCGACGGAGAAAGTTCAGCGACGTGATATAAATTGCATTTTCTAGAGGCGCTCACGCCCTTGCCTCTCGCTACGCTTCGCTTCACCCCTTCCCCCACCCCCCATCCCGCTCTGCCCTCGGAGCCTCCGCCGCCGCCGCCGCCTCTGCCGCCGCCGCCTTCGCCGCCTCCGCCGCCGCCTCCGCCGCCGCCGCCGCCTCCGCCGCCGCCTCCGCCTCCGCCGCCGCCGCCGCCGCCTCCGCCGCCGCCGCCGCCTCCACCTCCGCCGCCGCCGCCGCCTCCGCCGCCGCCTCCGCCGCCGCCTCCGCCTCCGCCACCATCTCCGCCTCCGCCGCTCAGCCTAACTCGCAGCTTCTTTTCGCTCGCGGGTTAATCCTGCGCCGCCGCCTGTTTCGTCGCCTGCCGGCCCCCACTCGATATTCCCTCACCTCCCCGCTCGCCGTTTCCCCGCCTTCACCCGACTTCGCACTCCGCAGCGAATCACTCTCCAGACATGTCTGAGAATAAATACTTTACAATTTTTGTAATGTAATAATGAGAGCAGCACAGTCTGTCATGTCAATGAAGAACCAACATTACTGAAATTAGAAACACGAAATTTGAAATACACATTCCTATTAGAATGTACAGTAATCCCTCAACATTCGCGATAGGTTCCCGAAAAGCATCGCGAATGTACAAATCCGCGAATGGTGAGTCTATCTTTTAATGATGAAAGGTGGGTTAGGTTCCTAGACATCGGCAAACAATTGCAGTAAAACTGCGTAAGCCCTACTACAAACAGAATTCACAATTCATTGCGAATGTTGAAGTGGCGAATGTTAAAACCGGTAGCATTTCTCAAATCGCGAATGTGCTCAACTCGCGAATAGCGAATTCGCGGATGTCGAGGGATTACTGTAACGAAAATGAAATAATTAAAAAAATGTATCCTTAGAAGGAATAATACATTTTTTGGGAGGAGGGAGGAACGATGTGAATCAATTAAATTTATTTTGGTAGGAAAGGGTGCGGTGCTTACGATGCTTCTATCATGGAGAGCCAACACCTCATGTAGATTTCCATAAATTTATTTTACACAATAAACAGAATTCATTCCTTTTTTATTCAATATATATGACACATTCGGGCAGCGCTGTGTTACTTTAGCTACCTGTCCCTATTGCTACTCAGTCCCGGTGTATTGTCCTGGAGTTCATATAAAATGACACAAAACGCACGAGACATCCCCATTGTCATTTAAGTAACAGGAAAACAATTCCCTAACAAGTACACCCTCATTTTCACGCGCATTTAGTTTTCCCCAATTCACAAAAGCCACAACAGCAACAAGATAGAGTAGCTCAAAGACACGTGGGTAAACATCAAAAGTTGGTTTTTTTTATCTTTCCCTTTTATAGAGAGGAAAACAAGGCTCCGAGTCGTAATAAGGCAATGTCCACGGCCAAGATCCCTGAAGAATTATCGTTTGAAATTTCCCCCTTTTATTCACAACGATCAATACAACTTTCCCGTATTTACAGAGTAAAGACGGGAAGTTCTTTACAAGAACGTATGGCCGCACAAAAATATTAATGAATAAGGGGAAAAGCTTAACAGAGAAGATGTGGGTTACAGAAAGACACATGTAGGAGAAATGAGCAAATACTAAGACTAAGATAGAATTCAAAGGTAAAAATTAAATCATACATTTGCAACTCAAATACAAAAGAGCGAAGTGGTAGGACATCATTTGGAAGGTCGACAAAGGCAACGGGAACAAAAGGCAGAAGCATGCAGACCTTTAAATCTTCCCTGTCAACAATGCCCAGAATGTGAACAATAAACAGTTTTCACCGATTATTATAATCCATCTATACTCTTCATAGTACACGGATACTCCTGAAGTAGAACAGAATTATTGTAACTCATTTGCTCCATCACAATAGCAATGGATGGAGTTTGGAAGGGATATATGATTTTCACGACTGATTTCGTGTCAATCAGAATTAAGTTTTCTCATTAACGAAGTGAGGTCTGCATCGGCAAACCAAATATGATTTTACATAACTTTTGCCACCTTTTACCCGAGTTCGTCGAACGTCTCACCATTTGCTTTTCCTGGTGTTTATTTGAAAACATAAGAAGACAACATACTAGTCTCTTCAATTTGGTAATGAACGGCGGTTCACTAGTCTCCTGATGGCAGACTGTCGTTGACAAATGGCCATTTCTTGATTTATCGAACTCGTTCCCTTGGGACAGATAGCTCTCGGAATAGGCGACAATCGACGTCACTTGGAATGAGCTTAACTCGAGAGAGACTTGTTCTACTAACAGCGAACGGTTGTTGGCAAAAATTGACGAATGAAAACAAACCAAGCGTGGGGCGATGAGGAACCCTGAAGACATTCAACACAATTCTCCAGGAAGGAACAAACAGACTATTTTGAAATGTCCAACGAAAAACAACAATAAGGAAACAGTAGAGGAATCTTAGAACGACTTCTCAAATGCGTCTTTAAGTTAGAGAGTTGTATGGAGAAGTCTTATTTCTTTTACCCGCTTTTTCCGTACAGTAGCTTTCTTTTACAAGACCACGGAGACCTATTTTATGTTTAAAACTGAAATTCATGATTTTATTTCACAAATAAGAATATGTTTACAGATCTTTATTTTCGTATTGGCCTACAAAACGAATGTATATAAACTGTCAGTAGAATTCGATAAGCTACAGTCGAGAAATAAATCAAATTTTCATTTCGGATGCTGACTGAACGTGGAAAATGTAGTAAGCAACACATTTTTTTCTTTCTATGGTTTATGGAAGGCAAAAGGAAACCAAAAATTGTGAGAATGTTTTATTTTGAAAATTGGTCGACGGGGTGCCTTTGTTTCTTTCAGAGAGCAGAAAAATTGAGGGATCCCTTGGCACGTATGGGTTATTTTTGGTTCCACTTGGAGCATGTCAATCTGTGTAAGGGCCTAACCGGCGAGCAACATGTAGACATTATTCTCAATATCACACATGTTGGCACACTTGTGCATGGGTCGTGGTTCCCCCTACTGTTTTTTTCTTCTTCTTTTTTTTTTCATTTCACCAATTGGAGAAACTTCGCATGGAACCTATGTTACAAGAATGTTTTAAAATGCTCAAATTCTTTCTTTCTTTCTTTCTTTCTTTCTTTCTTTCTTTCTTTCTTTCTTTGTTTCTGCCGAAGAAAGAATTTTCAGAAGATAGAGAGAAAAAGGTGGAGAAAAGTGTGGGCGGTGGCTTCCCGTGCTCAAGCAATCCAGAAATGGATCTCTGAATGTATTCAGAAAAGGATGGCATTACTTGAAAGAGAGATGTTTCCAAATCTGAGCGGCAAACTGTATGAAGTCCGTGGAGATGCGTGGAAATGCGAGTCCGTGGAGATGCGAGTGTGCGTCGGAGGCGGCAGACGTCGCGGGGGGCCCCGTGGGCGCGACCGGGGCAGGTAAGGTGGAGCGAGGCGAGCGGGATGGGGCGGCGATGGGCGGGGCCGGGTGGGACGGGTCGGGACGGGACGGGTCGGGACGGGTCGGGTCGGGTCGGGTCGGGTCGGGTCGGGTCGGGACGGGTCGGGACGGGTCGGGACGGGTCGGGACGGGTCGGGACGGGTCGGGACGGGTCGGGACGGGTCGGGACGGGTCGGGACGGGTCGGGACGGGTCGGGACGGGTCGGGACGGGTCGGGACGGGTCGGGACGGGTCGGGACGGGTCGGGACGGGTCGGGACGGGTCGGGACGGGTCGGGACGGGTCGGGACGGGTCGGGACGGGTCGGGACGGGTCGGGACGGGTCGGGACGGGTCGGGACGGGTCGGGACGGGTCGGGACGGGTCAGGTCGGGACGGGTCGGGACGGGTCGGGACGGGTCGGGACGGGTCGGACGGGTCGGGACGGGTCGGGACGAGATGGTCGGGTCGGGTCGGGTCGGGCGTGACGGGCTGGATGAGTGGGACGGGCTGGATGGGTGGGAAAAGCCGGACGGGCGGGAAAAGCGAGGCGGGGCAGGAAAAGCGGGACGGAGTGGGGTCCGGCCGAGAACGGGGCAGGAAGGCTGGAAGGCGGGCGGGGCGGGTCTAGAACAGCAGGCGCGCAGCCGTCGAGCCGCGATGACAGAGCGGGTAATCCGCGGAGAGCGCGCCTGCGCCGCTGAAAGGGCCGCCGGCGCCGCCAGCGCGTGGGTGATCAACGCTAATGACAGCGGCCGCCTCGGCCGCCTGCGCCGTCACAATGAGGCTAAACGGCCTCCGAAGGCCGCCCAATTATTGATGGGACGCGGCCAACGAGGCCACGCTCGAGGAGCCGGCAGCCACCGACGCCCACTTGCGGCACTTGACGAAAACGGCTGCCACGATTCTCACCGATGAATTATTCATCATGCACACACCAGCTACTCGAAAATTTAAAGGAATTTCATTTATATATCGTAAAGTAGTTACACAGAATGTCTCTGAAAAAATGCTGCAAACTTCACAAGGGCATACAGGGAAGACGATGAATAGGGAGAGGCCCTAAAACATCTTGAAACATGCTTTTATAAATATACATATATGACCTAAAAATTCTTTAAATATACTCTTGAATATGCAATTAAAACTCAATGAAAAAAATTAATAAAATTTCATTTCCTTTAGATAAAATTCTGGAGAAGCATGGTTGGAATGCAAAGAGATTTTTCGTGGAAACATAAAATAACCTAGGTTCCTTCGCGAGAGAAATAAGAGACCTTAGTGAAGTAAATTGTATGTCTACTTTTATTTTTTCTGCCAGGTTTAAACAATATATCAAGAAATATCTTTCATTAGCAGAAGTATTTTATCATCTATAGAAAGGGGGAAAACACAAACTGTGACAATCTCTTTCGAATCAACGAGCGCTCACAAATAAATAGATTGTATGAAATCACGAAACGTTTTAGAGATAAGTCTCTATTTTAACGAAATATGTAAAATATGCTCCCATAATTACACGAATATGCACCAACAGTCAGCCACATAAGCAGAAACGTATTAATCTACATAGCATCCAATTCTAACCAAATATCAAGAAATTTCACTTAGCTATTCCTGAGCAACGGACAAGAATATGCAAAATCATAGAAATCCGATCCCTAATGATCAGCTTTTGCCAATAAACATATGATGAAGAAAAAAAATACGATAAAACTAACGAAAAAGAAATCTATACAACGAAGTTACACCAATGCCATGTAACTCGTGATGAAATGGTAATTCACAGGTCACGTTCTGAAGTAGTCAGATAATGAGAACCTCATTTCGGTCAACACCGACATATACTGCGATTTTTGTAACTTTGTCCCTGACAGGAAATCAGCTGTTTCGCTGCCATCCAATCGGGAGCTTATATTTCGCTGTAGAGACGTCACTATGGTGACGTTCAAGCTCCCAATTGCATGAAACCGTCAATACCTGATTCCTGTCAGGGGCAAAGTTACGAAAATCGCAGTATAAGTTGAGTTGCCTAGCAATGAGAGTCGAATGCCACGTATTGAACGCCATTATACGAAATTGTCTCTCCAAATGTTCATTGGCAAATTATAATTTTTGATCCCTTCTTACTCTAGACGTTTTTATTCTCAGACATCTATATTTCCACAACAACATCTATATAATTATTTTATGTACCCAATCAGATAATACTGCCGAGATGTCTGGATTGATTGCAAATCAGATCTCTCCAACAGTACCAAATATTTCCAAGAAAACAGCACTAGACTACTAATGTTCCAGGTGGAGTCGACCCAGTGGAGTACAGGAGAAAAATAATGATATACGGTGATTAATAATACTAAGAATTTAAATCCATTTTCACATAAACAATCAGCATTTCCAGAACTGCACCCAGCACGTTTCAACGTGTGGCGGCAACGCACGCGTGCCGGAATCCTGCAGCATCGTTCGTCCGGCCGGCCGGCCGGCCGGCAGGGCCGCCATTGCAATTCATGCATAGTGCATCACTCCAATTTCCAAGCGCGGCCCTGGCGATGCGTGAGGCGAGTGCAGCGGCGCGTGTGCGCTGCTCGGCCTCGGCCCGGCCAGCCGCGCACCGCCGCGCGCCCGCCAGGGACCAACGCTCCTCGTGTGCATACAATGAAACACGAAACAATGATGCGTGAATGGAAAGAAACAAATGAAAAGAAAAAACATTACCAAGACGAAACAAAAACAACACGTCACTTAGGATTAAGAAAAATTATAAAAAAATTGTTAAAGTTTGGTATGCCAAAGTGCTACGTTAACCCCTATACAGTATTGGAGTAACTCCTCCAGCGTGCGTGCGTTCGGATGTGTGGTTCCGTGCCTCACGGCTAGACCACTTCCCGTGCACCAATCGAGGCATACGAGGTGTTATTATACGCGTCTCGGTCTCCTGAAGGGGAACTGCGTTATGTCTTCACACTATATCGAGGAGTCGAACATTTATATATCAGAAATTAAGATAAGAAAGTGGTTCGGAGGTGCAAGGGAGAAATGCGTGTTTGCGAACGTCATGTGATTTTCAAATTGATTGCAAAAATGTGAACTACGACAAACTGAAAGAAAAACATTCCTCTTGAGAAGAACGAAATAACTCCTGACGAAGTCAATTTAATAAAAACCATTACCTGTGTTCAGGAAAGCCAAAGGTAAACATCGTGCTCAATATCACAAAATAATTGCAACATTTAAGTGGTTAGTTCGCAACGCTAACAAAATATCTAAACTGAACAAAGAGGACTCTGAACCGAAGAACGAAGAAAAAAGAAAAGTCAAACAACCGAAAGTAGTTTAAAGCGTCGGCGACGTAACATTCAGCTAGTAACTAACAAATTAGATTGAAGCGAAAAATTAAGATAGTTTTAGTTCATTATTAAGAAAATCCCTCCCTCTCAGCCGTTTAAGCCGCAACACAGCAATTTACTTGTATACCAATTAAGAAAACAAATTCCCGCCTCTACAGGGGACTGTGGAGGGGAAACGTGGAGAAGAAACACTCAATCAGCGGCTACGCTACTGTGACTACCGATGCGGCATGACGCGTTCACAACTATTGGCGGTCTTACCAGAGTCACTGAAGTCACGTAAGACGCTATAAATAAGAATTTTAGATGGATTAAAAGTCGCTTTGAGTCAACACTTTGCGGTAAGCATTAAGATTTGAATTCGGAATGCGCAAGTTAATCTCCAAAAACGTCTTTGGTATAATTTATGCTTTACAGTGAAAATTTAACATTTCTAACCCATCGTTCCCCTCCATTTCACCATACTTTAAAAAAGAAAATAATGGATGAAAAAATAATGACTATTCTTTGAGTATTTTTAGAAGAATAGTACGAAACATATCATAATGCGAATGCCAACCGCGTAAACACGTTCAATGGGGAATATGATCTTAGTGTTATAGAAAACTACTCACCAGGGAAAGGAATATAAAGTAATTGCAAACGCCTAGATCTACAAATGGAATAAATGTGGAATTGACCAATAATATTATTATCATTAATAATAATAATAATATCTATGACATTGTCTATTACATTCTATGATATTATATGATATGAGTCTATGATATTATTATTACATAATTTCCACCTCAACGCTTATGCGATCAATAAGAAGACGGCCGTATTGGCTGAGCAAAGAAGGGAAATGGGCTTCTTAAGGGTCCCCAAAACAAAGACCCACCCGTTCCCCAGCAAAAATGCAAAAAGAACATTAGGATTAACTGTTGAGGAACGAAGAGCCCTGATCTTGCCTCTTCTAGCTCAAGTAATCCTAGTCCAAAGAAATGAACTGCTACGATGTTACTGAATCCTCCTCTAAAAAACTGGCTATCAAAGAAATCGCCAAAGAAGCAAGCAGTTGTTGTGGAACACAATAAGGCTGTCCTCGATATAGCAATACTAGTCGCAACGCTGTTCCAGCACTCACCTTGGATCGTGTATTGAAGAAAAAACCTTCTAATGAAAACTTAGGCGGCTAACCTAAAATCGATTTCTTTTCGACTACCAACAATTGAAGTGAGTCTACCTCCTGCCTGGAAGCGGCACATGATTCCTCACTCTAAGGATTCCGAATTGGAAAACTATGACTAGTCAAACAATCACAATACTCGAATTCCTAGTACAAAATTGAATTCTCTTTGGAAGTTGCGCTTCTTTTCATACGCGGTACACAAGAACGAGAGGATGGATTTTAGGGCATCCGATCTCCAGTTGTTTTATTAAAATGTAGATAAGTGATCGTCTTCTTATGTTAAGCAATCGAATGGATGTGTTATTAATATTCCTTTCGAAGTCGATGGAATCATTGGTTTCAGCAGCATCACGTCCAGTAGGAAGAATTTACATTTGATGTAAAGATGTCTAGACATTAGGGTGTCAACCAAGTCCGGTTGGCACCTATGGAAACTTAGTGTTTAATACGTAGTGTTAACTTGGTTGTTAAATGGGTGTACACACATTCAAAACCTGCGGATTCTTCTAAATGTCGATTTGTGCATGAATTATCGGATTTTACTCTCGCAACATTGAATGCGACGTTTCGCTTTACCAATGCAGGAGGATTTCAACTGAACTTTCTTCGTGCTGACTTCCTGATACGCATTAACTATGTGATGTGTTCGAAATATACTTTCAAATTATACCAGAAAAGAAACTTAGGATAGCTACTCGTGAACTTTTCTCATTTATTGGAATCCTCCCCTTCAATGAAATATGCTGAACAAAATTCAGAATCACATATTTAATACTGGTCGTTAAAAGTAAATTAAAAACGAACTCAAAAGGCGCAGGTGGTTTAATTCAATATACTCCATACCCCGACCGCTATTCGGGACTGCAGCACACATTAATTGTTAAAATACTAATTACAAGTCATAAAATGTATTTTAACGAGCTTTCGAGCGAGCGGCGGGAAAAACCGCGGGAGTAGGGATGGATAACGCACTGGTGAATTCCGGAACCCACACCGGAATCATAGAGAGAGAGAAAAGTGTGCCCAATTGAAAAAGAGACATAAAAAACAACATAAGTAACATAAGAACTGAGAAGCAGATGAGAGGCAGCTGTACGTCTCTTTGCTACCGAGAAAAAGCGGGTTCGAATGAATTCCATAGTGGCAGCACAGATATTGTGGTACATACTCCACGATACAGATATTGTGGTACATACTCCACGATACTGATTCAGAGCAGTACAGGTATCAACCACAAGTAGTTTATTACCATACAAATTTTAATAATCAGAAAATTCAGCCATACACGCGTTTCGGGACTTCTCATGATCAGTGGCTCTGCAATATTGAAAGAGAACGAGTTGGCATATGAATAAATCAAGACACACAGAAGAAATAGAAAGTACAGACAAACACTTTCAAATTCATATAAGTATAGTACGTACCTAATAACATAGGTTAAACACGTGGTAGGTCCTAAGTTGGGGCCATCGTGTATCTAGTACGATGTACAGAGACACACTGAGGGAAGACGATGGAGGAAAAAGAAGGGTGGGAAAAACTAGTCAAGAAATACAGTCATAATCCAGCCCCATTAGAAATTTATTTCTTAAAGCATAATCTACAACAGTCTTCATTTTTAAATCTTGTGAGGTACTTCACTAATAAGGAGTAGCATATTTTCGGGAATGTGTCGATGACGTCTTGGAAACCGGAATGCTTCGTGTCGTGTAGAGGGATTAGACGAGATCCGTGCATTGGGGATGACCCATAAAATGACGAGTGGAGAGCAGTAATTACGAGAGCAGTCGGTGATATGTTGTGCCTAACAGCTGCAACTAAATTTGCCTCCGTGTTTGTTCGATTGATCGTGATTCCGGGCGCGGCAAGTACTTAGATCAATGATGCCGTAAGTGTAGTGCCTATTTTCCCCTCGTGAGGTGGCGGTGATCTTTTCCCCGCTGGATGGCGAGATCTGGCGCCGACCTACCGTGGACTAGCGGGGTTTTCCCGTCAACCAGGTATCTCCCACAAGTGGGGCACCGCCCCAGCCGGGACAAGGTCAAGCTCTAAGCTCCCGACCAGTCTCCAGGCACTTGTGGTAGTGTAGTGCAAGTAAGTACAATTATGGGGCGAGGATAGGACAAGGAAGAGGAAAGAAAGGTCCCCCACAGTCCGTGGCCCTTTCGTTAGGGTGCTGCTCCTAGAGCGTTGTCCGGAGATGCCATGGAAAACTACCGATCAGATCAGCCGGCCGCTAGAATTCTCCTCCAGACAGCGACTGAATTCGACCCAGCTGCAAAGCTAGTGTCGAAAATCCTGCCGCCGTCGGCACTCGGACCTAGGACCTCCCGGTGTGCCGTAACATCAGTTGCTGCACTGAGCCGTCTCTCCCGGTGTGTTTGTTGGAACTGGAGCTCTTTCGCAGTAAGGCGGGAGCAGCATCTGCTGGGTTGGCGCGGGCGCAGCAAGAGAGAACGAGGGGTCGCGGCGCAGGTCAGCCCTTTAATTGCCCCGAGGTAATAAATACGCGGTGACGGCGCGGCGGCGGCGGCGGCGGCCGATGTTCCGGCTGAGCAAGCACGCGCCGGAGCACCAGCCGCCAAAACGGCACGCTGCAGGCCGAGCCCTTGTTACCCTACCAACATTCGAAAATATCGAGACCGTTCATCACGAAAAAACAGGCCAAAAAATATAAAATAGAAGCCTGCCTGCGGCGAAATGCTGAACAAAACCACACAAAACCATTTCCCAAAACGTAACACGCACATTGCTCAACAAAAGGAAACAAAACACTCTCACATAACAGTGCTATGAATTAAATATTTTAACAAACCCACTCTTCGAGAATACTACAGCACAATAGCATTTATGTATTCCATTTTATGCCACGCATATATATATATATATATATATATATATATAATAAATAATAAATGTGTATGTGTGTGTGTGTGTGTGTGTGCGCGCGCTAACAGACATGTATAGCGTTGAGACGACAGAAGCCTACGTCAGTAATGCAGCGTCCACGTACACGGAATGAAGGCGGTGGGTTCCACTTTCGTATGAAGCTTGAGAGTTTTCACAAAGCCATTGGGACACTTGGCGTCTTACACCACATATCACATTTGAGTTATCACCCAAGAGCACCCTAACTCGTCTCGCACATCATCCAGTGACGAACCATCACTGTGATAATCTGCCCAGGAAAGAGGACAGTGTACAAGTGTGTGCCAGCTTTATTGCTTACGCCAGGGATGCGGCACTGATTAGGTACCACGATTTCTTGAACACACACACATACACACCACACACACACACACACACACACACCACACACACACACACACACACACACACACACACACACACACACACACACACACACACACACACACACACACACACACACACACACACACACACACACACACACACACACACACACACCACACACACACACACACACACACACACACACACACACACACACACACACATATATATATATATATATATATATATATACATACACACACACACACACACAGAGTTTTATACTGTTTTCTATAACACGCACACTGTCAATTATATTCTTAAACTGGGTTTCCTTACACTGGATCCATTCTCAAGTTTACACTATGAAGAATCACCTATTGATGTTTAGTCATCTACTTTAGTCTCAAATTTGACACAAGGAAGGTTCTAGAATTCGAATCCCGACTATGACAGAATTTCCGACACTAGCTACGTCAAATTCAATCGCCCAGGAGGAGAATTCTAGTGGCCGACTGCTCTGATCGGTAGTTTTCCGTGGTTTCTCTGATCAACACCAGGCGAATGCCGGAGCAGTACCCTAACAAACGGGCCACGGACCGCGCGCGATCTTTCCTTCTTCTTCCTTTCCGTAT
Source organism: Acheta domesticus (assembly GCA_031308135.1). Classification (NCBI taxonomy): domain Eukaryota; kingdom Metazoa; phylum Arthropoda; class Insecta; order Orthoptera; family Gryllidae; genus Acheta; species Acheta domesticus. The sequence goes on along the minus strand of JAHLJT010004567.1, from coordinate 14,492,467 downwards.
CCTCACTCCTTACACTAACATGCACTAGACTATCACACACACTGGGAGACTGGTCGGAAGCCTAGTGATTGTTCCGGCTGGGGCTGTGGCTCGCTGGTGGGAGAAACCTGGTTGGAAAAAACCCGAAAGTACGTGTAGGACGGTGCCAGATCTGGTCAACCAGCGGGAGAAGATCACCGCTACTTCACTAGATAAACATGTACTACACTTACGAGAATAATAACCTCAACAGTTGGCGCGAACTAGAAACAGTAATCGATTAATCAAAATTCGAAGTACCGTTTCGCCTTAGAACAAAACACTCGAGTACATCTGATACGTAGGCATTGCCAGAGGGGAGCTTTCGGCCCCATTCAATCTTCGCTGAATGCCGTTGCGTATCTTCACAATGCGCGCGCAGACGAAACAGATTGACCCGGCCTTAAATTAATCGTCGAAGCGCGCCCAGATTACGTTCTAATGTACCATCAATTAACAATGCGGTTGCCTCTAGTTACTTTAACGAACCGTATTTGCATGAAATTTGCGAACTCCTAACTCAAACAACATGCATACAAATTTGCACGAGTCAACAAATAATTCAACGTCAGGCATGACGGAAATTTCCGCACCACACTGTAAACAAGGTGATTAATTTGCGGCTCATTGTGTCAGTTAACTCGCATAGAATGCACCCTTCAAAACACGCGATACGCTTCTAAGATACTCTTCTCATGTATTTCGACTTCACTTCATTGTTTTCTCACAGTTTATGCATTACAATGAAATTGCAGACACAATTTAATAATAAATTACGAAAACAAAAAGTTAAAATTTAAAATGAAGTCTAACAATCACAAATTTGAAGAAAACATTTAGAATATTTAAAGCATAAGAAGTCAAATTAAAACAAAGGAAACCATAAGTATAAAAGTATATCTAAAATATATCTGAAATGCCAGTATATGAGATGGGCGGTCATCATTCCACAGTTATTCTGGGTGAACCAGTAGAATTCGGAAATGTCCGAGCAGAATTGCCAGCTGGCAACTAGATGGCATTAAATAAGGGAAAATTCATTACGAAAAACTCAAACTTTTAAGTGTAACTTTTTAAAGTGTAACTTCAAAATGTCCGAGTTTGTCAAGCGGCAATCAGCGCCCAGCGACTGAAGCTATGAGTCTTTGCGCTGGATGCACCGTACCCAACGTTATCAACTTCTTTAGTTACAGAAGACCGTCAGTTGATATTATGGCGTCATATAGGTCACGAAGTTGGCATCACTGCAGGAGAGGTGTATACATGGCCGTGGGGGAGCGCAGTATCGCTCCCCTCTGCAGGATAGCGAAAGTGAGGTCCAGCATGGGAGCAGAGCGCCCAGGGGCTGGGTCGCAGTGGAAACCGCTCACAGATCACGTGACCGCTAGAAGCGGATGTAAAACAGCAAAATCCAGGCGACGCAAAAGTCACTGGGAGTGACATGGCATTAGCTTCCACTGGTGAGGATCAGGGCTAGTGAGGCGACAAGGGCTCCATTTCCACTCTACGCCGTCTGCGCCAGAGCTTACGTCTCAGTACCGTCAGTTATAATTCAGTTTTTATAACGTGACCCGTCAAGGCCCGTGTTCAGGATGGAATATGTCATGGCATTTCGCGTGTTTCCCGGTCGTGCAGCTAGATGTCCCATGATCGCGATCTTATCAAGCACTGCTTGATATAACAACAATATGCTTGATACGGTCAATTATATTTTGGAATTATCACATAAAGTGAAGCGAAGTTAATCCCTAAAAAATTATCGTTAACAGAGTGGACAGTATGAAATATGAATACTAGGTAACAGGTTGACAACCATGACTTACTTTTAAGATAAAAGAAACGCACAAAGCAAACTTAGTAATATTTCCAGTTCCCTTGATATTAATAATACGGCATTGTCACTTTTAGGTAGAGTCAGCGCAGCACCCGAAATTTCATTGAGCGGCTATCAAACCTCCCGCTTCGCTCCATTATTTCCAATATCGCAATTTCCATAATACGCATCGGTTTTTAAGTCGCGGGTCGCGGGTGGCTGGGGCACGCAGGCGGAGGGGGGGAGAAGTCGGGGGAAGGAGGGGGCGGTGCCGCGGGGCGCGAAATCCTCTCCGGCCCCGGAGATCGACTTTCTGATCGACGGCAGATGCTCCCACGAGCTCCTGCGGCGGAAAGGAGAAGCTAACCGGGGCCCGCCATCTCCAACTGCGTGGAGACCTGAAGCGAGAAAGAGCTCGCGGTTTTCCGTGGTTTCTGCGGGCAACACCAGGCGAATGCCGGAGCTGTACCCTAAGAAACGGACCATGGACCGCGCGCGCGATCTTTCCTTTCTCTTCCTTGTCCTACCCTCACCCCTTACACACACACACACACACACACACACACACACAACATGCACTACACTACGACACATGCCGGGAGACCGGTCGGGAGCTGAGATATTTTACAAAGACTTTATTTTGATGCTCGCAATTCTAGTATACTCCACGTGAATTTAATTTACAAAAATTACGAAGAAATAGTTTGACATAGTTCAAGAATTCAACAGAATGGTAGGAATATTCTTAAAAAGCCTGAGAACTAAACAAACGCCATTTATAAAAATGGTTTTACTCGTGAGAGAGTTATTTCACAAGTCATGGCAGCTATGTAGTTTATGACTTCAGAAACAACGGAATTGTGGTTAGTTCAGTACATTCGTTAACAATACTCTTTGACACTATGCGAGAAGCCACACAAAAACATCGTGTGCACTGGAAGCTAATTTACACTAGAAGCAAACGCACACGGCACAGTTTGTGCGCTAGAAGCTGTGTTCCGAACTGGGTGTCACAAGAAACGGCGGTGGAAATTGCAGATGTATTTGTCGCTGCTACGGGAAACAAAACCAACGAGTTTTGGTGTTTTGTCTTACAGTGTTGCACTTTCATTGAAGTCCTTCAAACGTGGACTAGTCGCAACTGCCTAGACCTGCCGGGCACTGGATGAATTGTCCATTTATATCAATCGCACACAGCTGATTCAACGCCTTTCTCATTCCCCGACAAAGGTAGTTGACACCATGGTAATTTTTTAGACGAGAGTTAGCTGCTTCGCACTTTGGCTTCCTTTCCCCGTCTCTCGGCTGTCTTCGATCCGTTTTGAACCGGCGCTTTTCAAACTTACAATTACAGCGAATGAAGGCGAAAGTGATGAGAGAGTTGAAAGACGAAATGATGGAGATGTGGTAAATACAAAATCTGAAACGGAAAACTCCGAGAAAACCGGCCGTGAACCACGATTTCATATGGACAATGTCCGAGATTTTAATCCTGGAGCACAGGTGGAGAGTAGTTCTCTGTCCATTCATTGGTAGACTCGTTAAAGTCAAATTAATGTAAGTTATATTGAACTTTGAGATGTGATTTATAAAAGTTCACACTTAAAAACATACACTGATACATGTGTATGCAAAAATATATACACGAATTTAAACGTGTGAGCTAAAATTCAAGAAACTTTAATAAAGCTTATTTATGATCAAATATAAGACCAAAGTGAAGTGCACGTCTTTTGCAGGTATCACAAAGCAATGCATTAAAACAAACATTTTAATTAAAGAAAACAATCCTATTATTAGAATATTATTAAATAAAATAATTTCAACTTTGTTTCAAAACAAATTGTTTTCTTACACAAGAGTTAAAAATATTTTCTAACACTGAAACCACTCGACGTGAGAGTAGTGAAGAGGCCGCGATAATGGCTTTTAGATGCCTAAACTAATTACCCTTAGAATAATATTAAATGTTGCTGTGAAAGAAATAGAATGGAAATTGTCGACAGAATAAATCAACAGCATTTTATAGACTTTTCTAGTTCTTGGAAAAAAAATAAACTTTTTACGAAAACAGATGAGAAGAGATTAGATGAAGTTACAAAAGTCTTTGTCGCGCCAGCTGAGGCTTCCTCAGCACCCTTCACCCTGGTTCACTACGCCCCCCGCGAGATAGGTTGACCCTGGCGTCTGAGGGACCACCAAATTAACTCGTAGAACAACAACTGCACGCATTTTACCGCATTATTTTTAACTTAAGTGATTTTAGAAAATTCAGAGAGTTCAACAAAAATGAGACCTACGCCAATCTTTTAAGCGACCCTTGTTTTATCCGTGGAAAAAAGTTTAAAGAAAATGGAGTGATTTTAGAGTGTATGTTTTTAAGTGAGAACTTTTGTAAATCATACCTCAAAGTTCAATTTAACTTTCATTAATTTGACTTTAATGAGTCTACCAATGAATGGACAGAGAACTACTCTCCACCTGGGCTCCAGGATTAAAATCTCGGACATTGTCCATATGAAATCGTGGTTCACGGCCGGTTTTCTCGGAGTTTTCCGTTTCAGATCTTCTATTTACCACATCTCCATCATTTCGTCTTTCAACTCTCTCATCACTCTCGCCTTCATTCGCTGTAATTGTAAGTTAGAAAATCCTTTTTTTCTTTTATAAATTGAATTAACTTTAAGAGGTAATTTCATGAAAACTGCTCTTCAAAAAAATGTACACTGCCTTTTTTAAAGATCTGATGTTTTAGAAAAGATTTCATTTAGGATAAAAATCTCTATGTTCAATCTCTATCCTGACCTCCCGTCAGGTCAGAGGGAGTGCAGTACGTCAATACGAGCAAAAGGTAAACTCCTTGGCAAGTGGAGGCAAACGCAAGCAGAGAAATAGGTGAAAGAGAAAACCGCGGGGCCGCCCGGCGCGGCGTGCCGCAGCCCAGGGATCGCCTTGCCAACAGCGGCGGCGGCCGCCGCGCCGCCGTCGCGGCGTCGCGGGGCGACGGGGCCGCCGGGCGGGGCGGGGCCGAGGCGGCGCCATGAAGTCGTCGTCGGCGCTGGCGCTGGCGCATTGGGCGCTGGTGCTGGCGCTGGTGCTCGCCCTGGTGCTGGCGCTGCGCCCGCCGCCCGCCGCCGCGCCCGCCGCCTGCGCCGCCTGCGCCGCCTGCGCCGCCTGCGCCGCCTACGCGGCCGCGCCCGGCGACGACCTCGTCACCATCTGCGTCGCCACCAACCCCTTCAAGGCAGAGCGCCCGCATTTGCAGGTACACGATGCCATCCGCGCTGCCCGTCAGAATTTGCGGCTCACAAACATTACCACAATTAAGCGAAAGCTCTCTACCGCTCCTCTTCCCTCTCTCTTTCTCTCTCTCTCTCCTTGTCTCTTTCTCTCTCTCACACACTTTCTCTCACACCCTCTTTCACTCTCTAATTTACACACACATTGTTACAACCACCTATGTTCATACACGGCAATACTGAATGTTAACAGACGAACTAATCGCGTCGAATCGTCAGCAAGGGCGCACTTATATAACACAAGAATTCAAATTTCGAAACAAATGACCAAATCTGATTATAGATTTGTAAGTCTAACTAAACAGTGAGCACGGCCAACAAAAAAGATCAAACTTCAGAACCTTTGTAATATCAAAATCAATTCAACGTCTGCTACACATTAACTGGTCATATCCCTTAAAGTAGCGACTCGACTACGACGGCGCGTGATCGCCGAACGGACGCGATGAACGAGAGGCCTGAGCGAGGGCTCTCTGTTTACACAGCCCACACACCGCGTTTCAAGGGCTGCCATCAAATTGTAACACAGAAATCATTCACTAAAAACGTTTTCGCAATTGTTCGCGGCGTCTTGAAGAGCTAGTGTACATTTGTTGTAGTGGAAGTGGAATGGCAGGTTTGGGGGAAAAAATCCGACAGAACGATTCCCGCGTGCTGGAATATCTGAGAAATGCCAACGGAGCCCCAATGACCGGGAGGTCCTAGATTCGAGTCCTGACGGCAGCAGGATTTTCGACACTAGCTTGTCAGCTAGGTCGAATTCAGGCGCTGTCTGGAGGAGAATTCTAGCGGCCGGCTGCTCTGATCGGTAGTTTTCCGTGGTTTCTCCGATCAACACCAGGCGAATGCCGCAGCAGTACCTTAACAAAAGGGCCACGGACCGCGCGCGATCTTTCCTTCCTCTTCCTCGTCCTATCCTCACCCCTTACACACACACACACACACACACACACACACACTCTAACAAGCTCTACACTATCACACATGCCGGGAGGCCAGTCAGGAGCTCGCTGGTGATACCCAGTTGGGGAAATCCCGCTGTCGACGTTGGATCTCGCCATCCAACGTGCGAAGACCACCGCCACCTCTCGATAAAAAAAATGCACAACACCAACAGTACCAACGAGCTCAATAGTTGAGAAGTCTTAGGCTTCCGCGGCCAGAGTTGAGATCTCGGTGGTCCGGGTGACGCCGCGTGCCAGGCTGTGAAGCAATTGACGGGCGGCCTTCTGATTGGCCTGCTGTTTCAGCCAATCATACTAGGCCCCCTTCATCCATTATATACCCGAGCGCTGACTACACCAGCGCAGACCAGCCCTGAAGAAGACCGCGAAATGACGGTCGAAACGTCGGCCACGCAGCCTGGCACGCGGCGTCACCCGGACAACCGAAATCTGAGCTCAATAGCTGACGCGCCCGGAGACACCAAGAGTCAATCAACGCAATGAGCGCGCAGAAGTTAGGTCGCAACACTCTCCGTGCTGGATACTCGGATAGACATGAAATTTTACCAGCTTGATGAGCGCCTTTCAAAACATCTACATACAAATTTTTACGTGCTATGAAGCATTGCAAGTAGTATTTTTGCGACAATTAGTATTGAGATCTTTCACGATATTATCGCCTGTGGAAGGGCAGAAATGGTTGCTCGCCGCTCGTTCTGTGGCCGTTACTCACACATCGTTCCGCCACTATCGACGGCGAGCAGCGATTCCTGCCCTTCCACTGGCGCTAAGGTCATGAAAAATCTCAATACTAATTGTCGCCAAAACACTACTAGCAATGCGTCATAGCACGTAAAACTTTGTATGTAGATGTTTTGGAAGGCGCTGAACAAGCTGGTACAATTTCATGTCAATGCGAGTATCCAGCGCGGAGAGTGTTGCATGGCCGGCGCGTGTGCACGCGCGTGCGCAGACGTCCGTGAGGCAGCCGGCGGGCGCGGCGCCGTGGGCGGTGGACGTGCGCTCGCGCTGCGCGCCGCGCGACGCCCCCGCCCCCGCCGCCTGCACCATCACGCTGCGCATCGCCCCGCCACGCAAGTACCAACCCCCATTGAGAGCGGACGCTTCAGCGGTAGACATGGCAAATTTTACCAGAACATCGATATATCGATACATCGCTAAAGGGTTTTCGATGTCGATGAAAATATCGACAAAAAGACGATGTCGATGAGTATATTGAATTGAATTGAATTGCCTTATTTCACGTGGCGAGACTCAGGCCATGAGGCCTGCTCTTCCGTCTGACCACGCAAATTTCGCTACGCTCCTTTCACCAACTAACGGAAAGAAGGTATCACTGAGGCGACGAAACATGCGATTTGAATTAAGCTCAGAGGCTTCATTTAGGCTTGAGGGTCTTTTACATGCAAGTAAATCTACTAACATAGGACAGCCGGCTTTACTTCCCCTCCGAAGGAAGGCGTACGAAGGATTTTTTCGCCCCTAAAAATCTACGTCTTCGATCGGGTTTGAACCCGCGTACTTAAGTATAGCAGTCCGTTACGCTAACCGCTACACCATCGCCGCCGCGTATAGACTAACAGTAAGTAAGTAAGTAGTAATAGTAAGTAAGTAGTAAGTATAGACTAATAAACTTGCTATTTTTAATTACCGTACGCAAATGGGATATATTTTACTATTTGGTTAGCGTAGTAGGCTACGATGCTGATAAAAATTATCGAATATCTTCTTGTTCTTCTTCTTCTGGTGCTGCAAGCATTAGAACTTTCTTTCCGTTGCAACTCCTTCTATTGGTCCATCCATCTTCTCTGCGGTCTTCCTAGTTTCGTTTTCCTCTTGGCTTATATTTTAGAATCAGGTTTAGTATTCGTGTGCCCTCCATTCTATCAATGTAGTCTCTCCATGCTTTCCTATATTCGTCAATTTATTGAATTGAATTTAAAGAAGAAAATTAAAATTAAAGAACATCGTGTTTCGCTATTTTACCATATTAACAGTTTAATCAATATTCTACATATACCATACAAAATACCATAAAAATAACAACCATTCTTTAAAAAACATAATAAAGCATTGCATGAATACTTAACTCAAAACATGGATGTTCTCGCAACAAAATATCGATGTAAAGAAAACATCGAAAGCAAAATATCGATGTTAATATATCGATGTTCCTGGCGGAAAACATCGATGTTTTTTTTGCCATCCCTATTCAGAGGCCAGAGGCAGAAATCGTCCCATCACCTGGCGCTCAGAATGATCCGATTCACGAAAAAATTCCACACTTCCCCCTCCCCCCAACGGTTCTATTTACGTTTTTCGAGGTGCTGAATTCGATTTTCATGTCTGCTACCTCGAAAATTTCGCTCTAGCACCTAAACCATTTTTCACTAAATTAAAGTTAATATATGGATGTTGTAGGAAATTTTGTCAACTTTAAAATTGTAAATAGCCATTGTTTCGATAAAAAATACAGTCCTCGAGATAGAACGCAAAACTGAAAAAAAACTTTGAAATATTTATTTTTTGTTTGCAATTTTCTCAGCCGACCATTTTGAGGTGGCAAACAAAATTAGTATTCATCGCCCCCATAAACACAGAACAAGTGAGAAGAAAACTTTCGGAACGTTTTCTCGCGTCAGATACCTAGTGACTGGACTATACTTGATGGTCGTATGGCGCCAATGGTGGCGGCGATGGTTAGCGTACCGGACTGCTATACCCAAGTTCGCGGGTTCGAACCCGAAAGCCATGGATTTTTAGGGGCGAAAAAATCCTTCGTACACCTTCCTTCGGAGAGGAAGTAAAGCCGGCTCTCCCATGTTAGAAGGTTTACTGCATGTAAAAGATCCTCAAGCCTACATGACACCTCTGAGCTAAATTCAAAATCGCCTGTTTCGTCGCCCATGGAATACCTTCTTTCTCCGCTAGTTGGTGAAAGGAGCGTAGCGAAATTTGCGTGGTCAGACGGAAGAGCAGGCCTCATGGCCTGAGTCTCGCCACGTAAAATACGGCAATTCAATTCAATTCAATTCAATACTTGGCCTGCCGGGAGACGTCGCACCCTACGCATAGATGTCTAGGACGCGGTGTGTCTCCGACATCCAAGTAGTTAATTCACATATTTTTATTTCTCCTCCGGCAGGTGCATATGGTTTCAGATACGACTTTCCCATAAAATGTAGGATTCTCGAAATGTGATCCAAAGATCACAGCGAAAATGAACCTATTCGTTTAAGAAACCATTTTAGTTGGAATTTAATATGAAGCTATTTTCTTTTTTCAAGCAATGATTTACAAAGTGCGAATGTTTCTTACGGGTCCCGCTAGTAAGTTGTTATTCGTCGAAAACGAAGTTCATCGGCCTGTGAGCACTAATATTTCTGTTTTAAGAGATACGCATTTAATAGAGAATGTGGGGATATTGTGTGTTGACAGCTAAAAAAGTCCCGAAGTATTCTTCAAAAACATTTTGTGAAAAGTTACTGCAACGTTTAAATTGCTTTAATAATTGAATTTTCTACGTGAAATGGGGCTGTAACATGTAAGGAATTAGCTACTGTCTGACGCGCTTCAAGCAATTTAACTTTTTGAAGAATTATTCGAGAACGTTGATGGAAACATTGAAAGCTTCCCCCTACCAATATAATTAGTAAAAATAGAAATGAACGTTAAACATATTACATAAAGCTTGTTTTGTGTCACACAATTTATAATTTCGAGTTTGCAACGAATTCGGTAAAATTCACATTAATATAAACAAAATATGATCATTAAAAACCTACAAGGCATATAGTGTACTAAGCTAAATTAAATTCTTTGGATTATACAGGTGAAATGCGATAAAACTGGTGAGTTATTGATCAGGTCGTTTTTATTTTAGTATACTAAATGATACTTTGAAGTAGGTAAATGTATGAATACTTACTTGAAGTATGTAATGTTAAGAACTATATTTTTCTCTGCAGAAACACAGGCTCATAGCCAAATGAATGAGGACCAAGAGACATCTGACGCTGCACATGAGCCACTGACCCGCCTGGCCAGCGAGATCAACCGATCAGGACCCGGGGATCGCCCGCCGCTGACACAAGGGCGGTCACAATACCACCACGATGATCGCACAAAAACGGACCACGAAACCATGGACACTTCAGGACCGCCTGGCATCCCTGAACAGTCACCCCGCCCCTCGCGAATTAAATTATACCAAGATAGACTGGATTCTGAATCAAATCCCTTGCTACATCCGCAAACACAACACGTAAGGCATTTATATCATCAATCAGAGCCCCAACCCAAACCATGCCTGGAGCCAGTTTGCCAATCCCAACCATGGTGTCAACAACGGGAAAAATCACGAATTCACCATTGCATTGTATCACAGTCCATGAAAAAATCTTCTTCCGTGGATTCAAATCCTGATCCACTTCCGCAGGAGCAAACGAAATACGTCACTGATCAAGAAGAGTCCGAGTCTTACCCAATGCCCGATGGCCAATATTCACAGCAGCCGCTTGCAAAAGCTAAAGCTCAACAGCAAAGCCGCCAACACACACCTGACATTGAGTCTCCACGTCATTCTCAACAAAGCGAGTTCAGTCACAAACCTAAGGAAGAACATTCTGCAAATCACAAGCAACCTCAACCTGAATCACAACCAGAGCAGACGTTTGATCTTCCACCCCAGTTTTCAACAGTACGTGAATACCAGCCTCAACAGAATCCACAAGAGCAGGTTCCTGCAGTTAAATCAGAAAAGGAACTAGTGACGACCATCCAGCAAAGATTCCAAGACGAGCATGAGTCTGGAACCCTATCGAGAAAGCAACTACACCCATCAGACGTCCATTATCAGAGCTGTTTGAAGATACAACTTCAACGAAATGCAGGGCACGAAGAGTCCGAATTCTATCCCACCGTCCTACATGAAAAGATGAGCGCTACAATCCAAGCAGATTCCAAACCTACTTCACGACATCAGTCACCTACCCAGGAGAGTGTATCGGATCAGTCGAATGAAATACCACATGACTGTCGTATATTGAATAACTCATCTCCGTCGCTTCAGATTAAACGAAATAAATCGAAGGCAACGACATCGAAATGGTGCAATCACTGCTTTAATCCCTGGATGAGCAATCCCTGCTTGAACACTGAACACTCACAATGCAACGATCAGCCGAAGATAACGTGCTGTTGCTGATCAACCTGCGAGATACACGCAAAATCTCCAAAAATCACCAGAGGTTTACGTGATTTTTTAATGTAGTGTTTCTATAAATTAATACATACCACGATCAAAATATTTTTTATATTAGTCGATTTTGTTAATCACAACGGAAAATCTCTTAACAATCCCGAAATAATCATTACTAAACATTTTACATCTCAGTAAAAAGAGGCCATTCATGAGACCTTACGATAAAAATAATTTCGGTGCCCGAAATAGCGTTCACTAGCACATACTTCGCGATTAGAATTTTCAACGCTCGATCTCCTCCTTCACATCTAATCTCAAAAATGGAATGAAAGATTTTTTCATGATTGCAGTTATTTCATGAAATATTTGAGAAGACCTTAATACCTGCACACTTGTCAATTCAAAAATATTTAAGAATGACAGAAATATTTACACAGCATATTGACGCTAGACGTTGATGCTTAAAAAGATGAACAAGAAACTGAATACATTTTACAAACTCTCAGTGTCTGCCGATGTAAAGGGGTAAATCATTGTTATAATATTTGCATGGCTAGGTGTGGGCATTTATTTCACCTTCATGAACAGCAGAAACACTATTTCGATTACAATTTTTTTATACAGTTCTAGGAATTGTACACAATCTCAGTGCTATTGTTATAATAACATTTGCTTATATCAAAGTTTCAGAATTTATTTCCTATTATCTATGCAATCGATGGCGTAGGTATTATTTCGATTAAAAATGTTTAGTGCAGTTCTATTCAGTTTGACATTTCTGTGGTTGAAATTTCCCAAAGGAAGCGTTCCTCTCGTTCGTAACATTCAGATCCCAGGTTTTGGGAAAGAAATCCAAGTGGTAGTGAAAGAAGTGAATCTTAAGAGACATACAGTATTACAGCCCAATTCATTTGCTTTCAATAATTGCTAGAGTATACTATATATTGCAAAGTTACTATGCGTGTAACTGCTAGTGTATAAATGCTAGCTATGTTACTATAGTTGTCACATTCCTTTTTTGCCTAAAACGTTTTTCATCAAATTCTTGAAGAAAAAACCATGGGCATTTTTCTAAATCATTTAACCTTCCTTAAAAGTTAATCTTTCACTAGTTCTCAGTTTGTGGTCCGACGAAAATTCCGTCTTTAAGTTTCGCGTCACTAGTTTTCGGAAACCTTTTCTAATACAAAAATCCTCTTTCTACCTATGTCTTTCACGTAATTCTTCATCAACCCTAATTTGATGTGAAGAGACGGAAGAAATATCTTTTTACTGTCAACTAAGGGAACATTCCCAACATGTTTTACACCTGGTGTGAAAGATTTACGTTAAGGTCACGTCGTCTTTTTGATGTGGCTTTTACGATCCCTACTGTTCCACTCACACAAAAAACAGCAAAATTTTGAGTATACTGTCCGTAAACCTAAAAGCAGAACTATCGCCTTAAGATCTCCACTTTTATAAGGCATACATTTTTCATACTTTATCTTCTCTTCTATCTAGAATTACCTTTACATTTCCACAGATTTCTTTCATTTTCGGGCAAGCGGAACGGATCAAAATTAATCCCCACCGTGAAGGACAGCTTTTAAGCTAACTTTCGACAAATCAACACACAAACACCGTTTCCTGTAGCTTACGAGCATGTCCTACAGTGTCCAGCAGTGATGAAATATTACTCCAGCCCACTGCATCATATTCTTGAGGAAAAAAATCCATAAATTCATCTTGACTATTTCGAAAACTACATAGCTTAATTTCGCGATCAAGAAAATTGCACAATTCCAGTCGTGACCCTATACGTTTTGCCTGTAATTTCGATTAATTTAGACCACGCACTACATCATTTAGATCAAGGCTCCTGAGAAAATCTTATATACACACAATTTCCTTCAAAACGGTCCTATTTCTTTTCAATTCCATCATTTCACACAAGTGTTTTTATTAAAACTTTTGAAGTTTCAAATGTAACACGAAATTACTTCAACATTCTGGTGGGTAGAAGCAGATCACGCAAGGAAGAAACACTATAGTATATTTCTTTTTCCATCAAAGAAAGAAAAATTAAAATAATAATCAAATTTAAAAAATGCAAAACCGAAATACAAAAACGCATTTGAATTTTTTTTTTAAAAATCGAACATCTTCAAATTTTAGCCTTCAATGTTTTTTATACAACAAAAAATCGTCATAAGAAGTCGAAATTATTTTCAATACCTTACTGCGTTGCATATTTCGAAATTGGTTTTACAGTTTTTGAATTCTATATTATGGAAATTTCGTTTTCGTTTCCATCGCATATTCTCAAGTAACTGGGATGTTATGGAGTGGTGGAGGCTCCTGCGAGAGCACCGCTCGCAAGCACATCTGCGGGGGCTAGCAGAGACTTACGACCCCCCCCCTCTCTCTCTCAAGGCCCGTCGGTGCCCCGCCGCGAAATCTGATACCGCGCGAAAACCTATTTTTGAGAGGGAGAGGAAAGAGAGTGAGAGGGAGGGAGAGAGGAAAAAAATTGAGAGAGAGGGAGAGAGGGAAGAGATTGAGAGGGAGGGAGAGAGGGAAGAGAGCGAGAGGGAGGGAGAGGGAAGAGAGCGAGAGGGAGGGAGAGAGGGAAGAGAGCGAGAGGGAGGGAGAGAGGGAAGAGAGCGAGAGGGAGGGAGAGAGGGAAGAGATTGAGAGGGAGGGAGAGAGGAAAGAGATTGAGAGGGAGGGAGAGAAAAAGAGAGAAAGTGAGAGCGCATTTTCCAAAGAAAGGTAAAATCTACATAATCACAACTAAAAGAGTGATGGAATAGGACTTTTTCGGAAGCTGAGAAACGTTCCGAGTGCAAGAGGGCAGTAGTAGTGAGAGGAAGAAGCAATACCGAAGGAAACGTCAGAATAGGACTTGCACGTCGGTGTGAGGGACAGGACCTGCGTTGGTGATTTTTTACATAAAAAAAAGTGAAAATATAAAATGGATGTCGAATGAAGAATTTTTTTTTATCTAAAATGTATTTCTACGTATTTAAGGATACAAGTTCCGTACAATTATCACATTACTCCCCGCCAGAAAACTACTACACATCGCACTAGAGCCGAACACAAGGGCGCTCAGTTCCGATTGTGACGCGGCTAGCGCGCTGAGACCCCTCGTACGAGTATGACCGAGTTCATTAGTTCAGGCACTGCCATTATCGAGAACGAACGATGTCGATATTACTACGCATGATGACAAGGTGCGTCCTCAGTATTGCCCGGGTTATTCTAGACCTTTCCATTAATGGTGACCTACTACACGAACAATTTAGTACAGTGGTGTCAAGGTCGCTTTGTGGTGGCAATGGCACGCTTCATGGCACCGTGGCATGCTACGAGCCTCCGGAAATTTTCAATAATGAAATTGCTGAAAACAACCATGGGGTTCGATTAAGTATTGAAAATTTGAGAAATAGTTTACGAATTTGTCTCTCAGGATCTCTAGAACTAGACATTACCAACGTGGAATCGAATGTAAGTAAGAAGATATACACATAAGAATAAAAATACAAATAAAAAATAACTACTCCATGTGTAAAACGTAATAGCGTTCAGGGTGACTGCCTACTGCTCTCTTGTGCCGAGATAATCAACTGGGTGATTTCGTCGTGTTACCCGTGCCACGGACTCCCGCTCATGGTATCGACCTCGACATCACTCTTTTAGTACAAAGAAATTGGTTCTCAATATATTCTCCATTAATGCTCTGGGGACCAATTTCACTTCCTTATTCATATACGTTTTTTCTAATATCAAACTGTGGGAAAAGCCACAATTGTGTCAAACACATTATTTATACCACTTTCACTGAAGGCGGGTAACCAAACTATGCTTACAAACTGGTACAGCTTGTCCCAGAACGAAACTTATTACAAATACGATCGCACGAGTCCCGTAGTGTCGATCACGCAAGTCCCAAGTGGTGACCTTGTTTCAATTGATTCGGAAACATAATGATTCTTAGCTATGTTTATGTAGCTTCCGATTTGCAACTTTTTTGGTCTCCTTTTCTCACAGATCTCTCGAGGGAGAAGTATTGCGAAACTACTAATAAACTGTGCAGAGCGCATGCTCTGTCGAGAATGGCCGGTACCGATAGTTGCTATCGTTGGCAGTGACCTATGGTCCGTATAGATTTCACGGGCCGATAAGGAATGCGCTCGAGCCCCGGAGACTGCGAAAGCAAGGCAACGAGAATGAGCACTGCGTCCGGCTTTGTATCAAGCACTTAAAATTCAACCGTAACAAACGACAAATACATGCATCCTGACAATTATAGAAGAAGAAAGAGACCATACTAAAGGAAATGTCCTCACACTATTTTACATTAGCAATTCAATTCAATTCATGAAGAGCACCACACGATTCATGGCATTTATCGTGATTCAGACACATGCATATGGATGTAATTGGTTTTACTGTAACTACAAAAGTCATTAATCGCTGTGAAAAAATTTGCCTTCATGTAAGAGGAATGAATCAAATGCAGAACAATAACTTAGAATACGGAGAGACGTTTTAGCTTGTTAAAAATTTAAAAGCAATCTAAATCCCCATCGAGATATTTTTAAATATTTTCGAATTCAATAACATGTATGTTTCCGAAACATTTTTCGAGTTTTTATTCAAATATTTTTAGGTAGTGAAATGTCTTGGAAACAAAAGATAACTGATGTAAAGAAGATGAAGGAGAAATTTTATTGCAAATTTAGATAAGTAGCAAAGTTAGTTACTACCTGTGTGTTTCAAATTTGTGACGACCCACAGAAGAAAACGCTGGCAACACTAACGATCTGATTCGGGCGTTTGCCCTTTTGTAGCAGATCCTCTCACGTTGAAACCTCGCAACAATTCAAAGCGCTGCGGTGCTCTTCGCTATGCACTCCCTGTCTTACCCCAATTGGAAATTCCGTAACCCAGTGTTGTCAAGGTCGATGCCACGAGCGGGAGACAATAGCACGAGTGCCACGACGAAATCGCCCCACCACACAGTTCATCACCCCGCCACCAGAGACAACGCTATCACTATTGTAAACGACGGGGTTACTAATAGTTTCCCGTCGCTAGTTCCGCAGAGAAGCTCGTGGCATGTTACGGTGCCACAATGCCACTGCCACCAGCAGAAGACCTTGACATCACTGCTCTCCACCTTCAAACCTCGCAACATTTCAACGCGCTGCGGTGCTCTTCGCTATGCACTCCCTGCCTTACCCCGATTCGAAATTCCCAAACCGAAGCCAACCCTGACCGAAGTCCCCATTCTCGATCTCTTGTACGAATACTTAACCGAGCTAGTGCGAATACTTAACCGAGCTGTCCTCGTCCCATACAAAAACTGCACAGCTTCGTCATCTTGAAGACGTTCAGCTTGATTCAAGAGTCGGCCTCTCCCCCAAATCAATCTCCTCCAGTCCGCCTTCGCTCCCAACTCCTCTCCCAAGTTGCGGGATCGATCGATATTGGGGAGAAGCTCCGCTGGAGACACAGCGATCGCATTAACCGGGTTAGTCGGGGACCCTCCTCGCTTTCGGGCCCTCCCGCGCCCTCCGTCCGCAGCATCGGGCGCAAAAAGCGGTTCTAACAAGATCCGCTCGGCTATTCATGCGCCGCCCGCCCGTCATAAGCCGCCCCGCCCCGCCACGCGCCGCGCCGCTCGGCGCTCATTTCGCCGCCCGACCGCAAAAAACGGGATCGGCTTCGGGCGACTCCCCTTCACAGTCTCCAGCACTTGGCTTCATCGCCGGCGGACTTTCCTGGGATCACACTCAACTGCGTAGGTCGCATAGAGCACTGTTTCGACTATTTAACAACGTCAAAATATTGTGGAGTTATACGGGTGTAATCAGAACACAGACGAGAGTAGGTTGTAAGAACAGTAAGTTTATTCATAAACTAGGCTGCAGTCACAAATAACAAATTGCACTGCTTACAATTAACTAAATAAATAGAACCCACTGCTAGGAGTGATATTTTACCGAACGGCTGCCACACCGCAACACACGACCAATATTCCCTTGTGCGGAGTACCGCTCTACCCTGAGACGTACTACATGTCTCGCTAGTTACAACAATGAATTGCCGGCCCCTTGCTCTCGTGCATCACTAGCACAAACTCACGCGCAACCTGCCGCCGTCACTGCTGAGAATCAAGGAGGAGGCATTGTCTTCGTGGCCTTATATAAGCCTTTCGGCGCTACCCGCCGCCCCCAGTTAATAGAGACTTGTTTAAAAAGTTAATAGATACTTGTTTAAAAAGTTAATAGAGACTTATTTAAAAAGTTAATAGAGACTTGTTTAAAAGGTAATAGGGACTTGTTTAAAAAGGTAATAGAGACTTGTTTAAAAAGTTAATAGAGACTTGTTTAAAAAGTTAATAGAGACTTGTTTAAAAAGTTAATAGAGACTTGTTTAAAAAGTTAATAGAGACTTGTTTAAAAAGGTAATAGGGACTTGTTTAAAAAGTTAATAGGGACTTGTTTAAAAAGTTAATAGAGACTTGTTTAAAAAGTTAATAGAGACTTGTTTAAAAAGTTAATAGAGACTTGTTTAAAAAGTTAATAGAGACTTGTTTAAAAAGGTAATAGGGACTTGCATAACAGTTAATACAGACTTGCATAACAGTTAATACAGACTTGCATAACAGTTAATACAGACTTGCATAACAGTTAATACAGACTTGCATAACAGTTAATACAGACTTGCATAACAGTTAATACAGACTTGCATAACAGTTAATACAGACTTGCATAACAGTTAATACAGACTTGCATAACAGTTAATACAGACTTGCATAACAGTTAATACAGACTTGCATAACAGTTAATACAGACTTGCATAACAGTTAATACAGACTTGCATAACAGTTAATACAGACTTGCATAACAGTTAATACAGACTTGCATAACAGTTAATACAGACTTGCATAACAGTTAATACAGACTTGCATAACAGTTAATACAGACTTGCATAACAGTTAATACAGACTTGCATAACAGTTAATACAGACTTGCATAACAGTTAATACAGACTTGCATAACAGTTAATACAGACTTGCATAACAGTTAATACAGACTTGCATAACAGTTAATACAGACTTGCATAACAGTTAATACAGACTTGCATAACAGTTAATACAGACTTGCATAACAGTTAATACAGACTTGCATAACAGTTAAAAGAGACTTGCATAACAGTTAGAGACTTGCATAAAAAGAGGTATTGATTTGACAGATTAGATGCAACAGTCTTGCCGTCGAAATAACCAACCCCTCCACTCTTCCCCTCATCTAGCAAACGGAAACGTTCGCTGATTGTACTGATCACAGCAATTTACATTACGTTTGCTCCACGGCAGATTGACGCTACAGTAGTGCAGCAAACAAGAATTTCTACTTGAAATAAATACAGATGTTTGGACCAAGGGGGCATTCGGAAAAAGAGCACACTAAAATTGCCATATGCCATTGCAAAGAATGTCATTAGTACTACGATACTAATGCAATAGTATCAGTTTCGTTTTGACCATGTACACTGCACCCAAGGCTACTTTGAACACGACGTGCATCTGTCTACAATACTGTCTTCAATATAATTTAATACTAATACATAACTATTAGAGATTAAGAGAGAAAAGAGACAATCGTAAACATCAACTGCTGAAAAACTATTCCTAGCATTTGCCATTAAAACTACTCTTATATTCGAAAACTGGAGGAGACAAGAAATACCTCTTTTCGAAAACAACGAAATATGCACGTTACTCATGAAGTTGGTGTGATTGGATTACTGAAGTTGATGGAGACGAGATTGACATGCTTGCTCCATGACAAATGAAAGATTAATGATGTACACGACTCGGAAGATCATGAAACTGCGATTAATAATGAAATGCCATCATTTGATGATTAGTGAATACCTTCCCCATATCTGAATTGATTCCTCCTAAAACACAATCGGAAGGGGGGGGGGCAGAGAGCGGTGTATGTAGCTAACTGTTCTCAGGTAAAAGTAGTGATATTTTTTCCACTTAAGTGTTTAATTATTAGTAGAAAAAAATAAATATTAAGTCATGATTACACACAATAATTATTTAATATTTTCCCCCTGAAATACAATCTTCTTTGGCCGAAATACAAGGCGTGCTCACCTACATTCCCACGGCGCCACAGTATAACACATCTGAGAGTATTCCATGAAATATTCTTTGCAAATCGCATTAATTCGAACTTCAATCCGATAGTATTCATTCCAATTCAGTTGACACGAATTTTAACACCGTTCAATCGAAGAGGGTTATTACTGCTTTCACTGAATAACAAAATAACACTTGCTGCATCGGTTCAAAACTAAAGTGACATTTTCCACATTAAGTATATTTACTTAAGAGTTAATATAACTTTAGTTAAGTGGAGACAAAAGATATAGTAAATTTTAGTGGCCCGCAGGAGAAAAACGCTGAACAAAAACCGTACAAAATTGTTTTCAAAACGTAGCGCACACATTTCTCAAGAACGAAAAATAAAATATCGTAACACACTGTGAATCACTTAAATATTTTAACAATAACAGTATTCACAAAAACTGCATTAACGTAACGCAGTACACAGTTCTCACATTGCAAGATTATCATAACTAGTGGTCGCACGTATTTTCATGCGAAATGACGCGAAAAGTGCTCAAATTTTCGAAAAATTGTACATGACCTTGTTTCAAAATCTGTCTTTAAGGAACATATTCCACTAAGGGAAAAATATCTATCTTCATAATTATAGTTGTAGGACGACACCGAAAAAATTTTGAATATCTGCAATTTTCAAAAAACCAAGATTTCCAATGAAAATGAGACCTGCATCATTGTCTTAAAGGTCCTTCACACAATCCAACAATACAATTTAATAAAAAACGATAGAGCAATTTTCTTGAAAACTTGGAAAATGTCCCAGGGGCTTCATGTAAAGTATCCCTCAAAAATAAAATATCGGTTTCAAATGCAAGGGGCCGCGACACCTGCCAGATGGAATATCAATTTTGGAGCAAAATGGCTGAATGGTTTATCCGCTAGCGTTCTACACGGAGGGGGGCCGGTTTGCTGTCATTCGAGTTTTCGGTGTCAAGGACCCACAAAACATGGATGCTGGCTACACCACGTGCTGCCTCAATTGAGTCGTACGCGCAGTATGAGAATAGTCGAATTAACACAATTAAATATTTACATTTTCCAGTCAAAATCGAATCTGTTTCATTACATTAGATAACAGTTAAGAAACTGAAAAACTTCTTTGAAACGATTGCAATTAAATACGCGAAAATGGAATCAAAAATATAAAAATATGACAAAAAATACGAAAATTCATTGAAAAATATGACGATAATATGAAAGATTCTAGTCATTATAGATAAAATCATGATTAATTTACATTTTCAACAGAAATAACCGAAAGAAAAAAATATGACACATCCGAACCATCGAGGCTCTAGAAATGAGACATACAGAAGGCGGAAGGTGACGCGGGAAACAGGCAGCGCTCGCTGCGGACGACGACGGCGACTTTAAAGCAACTCCCGCGCCACTCCGGCTGTGAACAGCGACGCAGCGCAGCGCACCGCTTCGAGGCACAACGATGGGCTTCCCTTGTGCGGCGGAACGCACGCATCACAATCAAACGCTTTGCCGCGTTCTCTTTCTCTCTCGCTCACTCTCTTCCGCCTTTCTGGCTTTATTACGCGCTGCCTGCAAGCGTGATCAATGCTACTGGGAAATAATAAAACTTCCAGGAGCGTCAAGCACGTACGAGAACCAAATAAATAAAAAACAAAAAGCTTCGATATTAAGTTCCTGAATGCGAATTTTTACAGCTCTCTTTATTGATGCTGCTGTATGGAATGCTTGCACCTTGCAGGATGGTTATTCAGGGATTAAAAACGGGAATCTGCGCGGAAATAATTCGCGTACAAATAGATGTTTTGTGAAAATAAATGTGTCAAAACTACTTTATACTGAGGTATAATTTGGAAAGTAAATATTTACTTCATTAAAGTCACAGTAACAACCATTACGAGAGCTATTTGCACTAAGCTTGTAATTTTGAACTCAAAATCACACAACAGTTTGGATCAATATTACACTTTAGTTTATTTGTTCACAAGTTTTATATAAACCTCTTTGGCATTTAACATGTTCATAAATTGTTCTCTTTTTTGAAGATATTCTTACAAAATAGCAGAGAGAAGTTACAAAATGACGTGAAAGAACACAAAGTACAGAAACACGCTTATTATACAAAAGAACTATAGAGAAGTTACAAAAGAAAAGGAAGGAATAGAAAATGCAAATGTACACTTATTATACAAAAATGGGGGAGGGAGCTAGTATCGCAATCGCTTGCCATCGAGCGGTGCTTAAATGACCGGAAAATTCTTGTAGACTTTATAGTAGTCGCCGTGAACTAAAAGTATAAGTACGTTTTGCTTGTGGGTTCTCCCTGATCCTATAGATCTCATTATTCCATCGTCATTCACTCATTATTATCGTTATTATCTACTCGTTAGATCACACGCTTTAATGATCTCAGGAGTTTAAAGGCCCCTAAACCTAACCAAATATCGAATTACACTAAAGCACAGTTTGGTGTGTTTTTGTATAATATTTTATTTAAAAATGAACAAGAAAAAGAAACAGTTCCGTTTTTGAGAAGTATAACAAAAGTCTGAGAAGGACTTTTTTAAAAATTTGTTTATTTAAGATGTCTCTATAACATCTGGGTCATGAGCGACCCCTGTCATTATACAATTGTATATATAAGCATAATGGTTACATTTATAATAGGAATAAATGTTAAACTTAATTACATTTGCACATGTTATGATTAATCTAACTAAAGTAATACATTATTCATGACTATACAAGGCTATACGTTGCGTTGTTTCTAAGCATTTTACTACTTTCGCACACCGGTCTGTAGAACTGAGTAATGATTTTAGGGTTCCTTCTGAAAAGGGTTTGTCAAAGAGGCGTCCGCCGGTACGAAAAGAAATGCAGCCATGACCACTGCGAATGAGCGATGGCGCCCGGGACAGCATTTGCACGAAGAAGTCTTCAACATTGACATCAATACCTCACTCCTTCTCACTGGACCATCTTCAGCTGCACGTTGTTTCCTGGCCTGCGTCAAAAATGCTTTTCTCATTAGCCTACATTAGTCGATCAGCAAAGACGGTCATTTTATATTGAAATACCCTTTACTTGTGAAGACTGGAAGAATCATCCTATGATTACATATTTTAAAAATTATAAATTAAGTAATGTGTTTTTATTCCCTCACAATTTGAAAGATAAAAAGACGCGAGTCTATTCGAAAATACGAGTACATTTTTTTCCTTTTCAGCAAGCCCGACCGACGATATTCTGCTCTTTCCACAGAAATAATGTTTGCGCATTTCATATAGTGCATGTTGAATTGGCGGAAAACTTACTTTATTAAAGCCGATTCCCGCTTACAGCGGAATAAATGGGAAGTATGCGTTTTAACATTGTGCTTTGCGTGATATTGGCATTCGGTCGGGCCCCCCGCCGCCAGGGCGCGGCGCAGCGCAGCGCAGCCCGAGTGGGCGGAAGCGAAAGGCGCAGGCGCATCCACCCCTTCTGTTCTTCGGCCGCCGCGCGACAGCTCGTTTAGTTATAATCGCCCGGTTAGGCGGGTATTTACGGCGCGGCATTAAGATAGCGGACGTATCGAGCACGGCGGAACGGCGGAGGGGGCGGGGCGACGCGGGGCGGCACGGGGCGGGCGAAGCAGGGCGGGGCGGGCGAAGCAGGGCGGGGCGGGCGAGCGGGGCGAGGCAGGGTGGGCGGGCGAGCGGGGCGAGGCAGGGTGGGCGGGCGAGCGGGGCGAGGCAGGGTGGGCGGGCGAGCGGGGCGAGGCAGGGTGGGCGGGCGAGCGGGGCGAGGCAGGGTGGGCGGGCGAGCGGGGCGAGGCAGGGTGGGCGGGCGGGGCGAGGCAGGGTGGGCGGGCGAGGCGGGGCGAGGCGGGGTGGGGCCGGGCGGGCGCGCGGGACGGGGCGGAGCGGAGCGTGGCGGGGCGGAGCGTGGCGGGGCGGCAAGCGGGGCCGGGGCGGGGCGGGCGAGCGGGGCCGGGGTGGGTGAGCGGGGCCGTAGCGGGCGAGCGGGGCCGGGGCGGGCCGTGGCGGGGCGGGCGGGTCTGCGAGCGGGGCCCGTCCGACGCCGCCGTCGAGGGCGGCGGTGGGGGGGGAGGCGGGTGCGGACGTATCGGAGCACCGGAGCGCGCGACACGCCCATTTGTAACTTGGCGCCGCGGACTGCGGCGAAGCAGGGAGCAGGCGGCCAACGCGAACGACCGCGTGCACGTGAGAAGCAGTTGAGAGGTATGGAGGCGGGGGAGAAAGAGAGATACTGCGCAAAATTAATATTTCTTACTCAACACAATAAAGAGGAAAAAAGCACGATCAATGAAATTATATCAAACAAGAAATTAGAAACAGAAATTTAAGACATTTTAGCAGTAGTACTATGTGAACTATGTGAAGATACATTCCAATGAAGAGTTCAAATGCAAAATAACTATATACGCGGGCTTACGAGTTGAAGCTGCTAATTAGTCGAGAGGAGCATCTGATGCCAAGAACTCATTTCTGTAAGTAATACCCTAAGGACAGAGGACGGTTTTGCACGACGAATAAGAGACCATTGCGACAGAACACAGTAACTATACTACGAAAAATTCAAAATAAAAAATTACCCCCAGAGGCGTATCAACAGATTTGAAGATCTGGCAATGATCTGAAGGGAATCAACTCGTGCACATCAAATCCGGACTTCAAGAACTTCAATCTACCATCGTACATAACTGGATATCTGTTTGGTCTAGACTCTAAAGATCTTGTTTAGCTCCGAAAAGGGATCCGAGTTATTTTCCTCGGGATGTAATTTACAAAACGAATACCTTTTGTAATGTCTAGGGCCCGGATAGTTATGTACTAAAAATTGGAAAAATATGTACATATATATGTATTATAATATACAGAAATATGTACTCAAAAGTGAGAAATATGTAACATTAAGTATCATTATATCAATTATTTTTTATTAAAATACCTTTATCTTAGTATATATTGTTCTGTGTACTTAATATAAAGACCAAAATTAAACATTATAGTTCTCATAATCCTATTATTTACAACGATCTCCGTATCAATAAGAAACATATATCGTCTCCGATATTATTTCATGTATATTATTTCCCTTTGTGGCTCTAACACGCAACGAATCTTTATAAATGAGGTCTCTAAAGAAAGAGAATTTCAAGGAGACGTGACGAATTGCATTTTGACTTTAAAAATATGACGGATTTGTTTAAAAACACATCTAAATATTAATGTCAAATACACTTTCTATTCTTCTCCGTGTTTTCTGGATCCAGTGTGACGGAATTGTCCCCTCACTGCACTGCACTAATAGCACTGCACTAAATTGTTTCGAATCCTGGGTTTTTCTCCAGAACGGAAGACCTCTTTTTCTTCACTAGATCCCCCTATTGTCCCTCGAATGATAAATGAACAGTTTTTAAAGAAGCAACTGATTGGGTAATTTCAAAGCTACCAGAAAGTTCCAGGGAAGATGTTTACAAAAATTTAATTGTAGTGCTTATTGAAAATGGGTGCAATATAGTTGTTTAGATTTTGAGTATCAAACAATTGCTTCGATATGCCTATAGCTACTGTAGCTTCAGAATCAAATTGATATATAACTTGCATTATAAAATCAAAATTTTTAGTATTGTAGCTCATAGCTTCAATCCACGTGCCCCATCTCCTTAATCCTTTTTTTGTATTGGAAATCAATGCGTCAACTTTATCAAACTGAGATCTAATTAGCCCTGCAAACACAACGCACGCACAAGATAGGTTAGAAGTAGTAATTTTGGAACAATATCTGTAGGGCTTCTGCTGCCTTGCACATGTACGGCGCTGCACTAGTACTGGAAGGAAGACATTATGTTTAACTTCATTATGCCACAAAAATCCCGTTGTATCGTTAAAAAGTTTTGTTATAGTTTGATGGTTACATTTGGGTAACACTTCACAAATTAACAAAATAAGACATACACTTTTAAACGTTCATTAAACCTATCACAATCTTGCCAATATGATTTCCTTGCACATCAGTTCCACGGCGAGATTTTACTTCAATTTTTCGGTCGAAAGACAATTTACGAACAACAATGTAAAAATCAGGGATAGAAAAATATCAACGGCCCTTCTTGAATTGGTGCGTGAGTTTCTGGTGAAGGGTATCAAGGTCAAAGGCTCTAAAATATGCGAAGTGGGTGCGCGATATCGCCTGCTAAAGATATCATTTTCACAAAACAAACTTCCTTTCTGTTCTCCGCGATACTCCGCTGAAAACTAACAGAACAGAAGCTATGTATTGCATCGTCGCCTTCCCCTTTTACTTCCAATACCGTTGGCATTCATGGATACACTCATTTCAGCTCGTAATAATAGCTTCATTTTAGAGAGGAGACTACAGAAAAAATGTTTGACAATGCTGAATTGTTTGTTTGGATGATTCCTTGTCAAAAAAGACAGGAAAAATAAAGAATTAAATTTTTTTAAATGTAGGATAATGGAAAAATTCAGTAATATGTAAAAATATGTTCATTTGTGTAAAATATGTAAATATATGTAATTTCGGGCAAAATATGTAAATATATGTACTAAAAACTCAACGTTTTTGGCCACTAACCGATGTGAAACGTGAATATACATTTGATTCGACTTGCTAGAATTACTTTAGGAAAATATGTAATTACATAATTATCCGGGCCCTAGTTATTATAAATACTAACGCGCGAGAAGTAAAAAAATTACATTTTTGCAAATTTTGAAAAAACAAAAGAATAGCGTTTATGTCAATCCATAGAGTACATTTAGCACTGTGCCTACCAAAAGTTTAAAGAAAACGTTGGAGCCGTTTTTGAGACAATCTTGTTTTTGTATTTTTTTTTAAATTGAACATATTGCACGCAATATTGCGCGAAAATTACTAAATTTTTTCAAATATATATATATATATATATATATATATATATATATATATATATATTGTAGCGGTACGCTATTTTTAATATTTTTTAAATTTCACAAATAACTGTCGATGTGAGGCGTCCACCTCCCGCCGTCGCCAGCCGGGTCGGCGCGCCCCCTCCGCTAATGAAAGGGATGACAGCACGCGCCCCTCTAAAGTTTATGGCCATCGTCCGCGAGTCGACCCTCATCCCGTCACGCACCCGGGCGCCGAAGAAGAGATTAGAGACGTGTGCTGATCCCGCCGTTCTGGGTATCATGCGCACTAAGTACCCAGGCGTCCTTCGCAGCTTTCTCCAGGGGTCCCAACGGACATTCCGCGTACCCTTTACTGACCTACTTCCGAAGTCAGACGGAGAGGCGTTTTCCAGACAGAGATAGGGCTAAGGAAAATTCCTAGAATCACCGGACCTGATTGGCCGAGGACAAAATTACGGCGTAGTAGCACTTAGCCATCAGGGGCAAAATTCCGTGGGGTGGGAGCGATTTTGGGGCACTTTTGAATTTTTCGGGGTGGCGGAACGAGGAGACCTCCACGCTAGCGGCGTAGGGGAGAATATCACTTCTTCTTGTTCGATTGAGCTGGGGGGGGCGAGCGCCGCCGGAGTGAGTAACAGCTCCGGCGCCGCGTTCGAACACTACGTGTACTCGACTTGTCTTGGGTGGCGAGCGCCGCGGAGTAAGTGATAGCTCCGGCGCCGCGTTCGAGGGAGAATTATTATTTTGGGACTTAGTTCGTGGACTCTGAGCTCTGCCGTGGGCAGTGACCGGTGACTAGTTTTCTCCGAGATTCGTGATCGTGAAAACTCCAGAGAACTTTCCGTAAGAACTGCTGATTTGTGTGAACGGAATTCGCGATCATTCACGATCCGGGCCAGCTGACCGTCGCCGCCGCCGCCGTCACCGCCGCAGCCGCTGTCCGCCGCCGCCGCTCCTTTGGTAGCTATTGTGGAAGGACGTTTCTCGGCCTGGCAGGGCCATCTCAGCCGCCGACCCAGACGGAGAGAAGCCGACGCTGCCGCCGCCGCCGCCGCCAAGGGCCGCCTACACGCCGCCCCATTCAGGCATAAACTTCGGTCAACGACCGCCAAAGAACTATTGTGCATTGCTGCTGCCGCGCTTAGGCACTTGTTTCCTCATTATTGTCAGCCAGAAGGCGAATGGCCTAGAGTTTGTTGGGGCCTGTAAAGGAATTTGATTGTAATTCTCGTTCTTTATCTTTTTTTTAGATTTAAGTTTTATCTCATTTTTCTTTCGTTTCTAACGAGCTCATCAGGTAGGGCCTTTCTTAACTCTTTGAATCACTGTAACTTCCCCGGCCTATTATTAGGCGGGAATAAACCTTTTATTTGCTTTACCAACCACTGAATTGTTTCTGTAGTTAGCAAACGCCTTACGACTCCTTCCATCCGAGTTAGATTCTAAGCAGGTGACAAAGTTGGCCGACTGAGCTAGGCCCGGCCGCCCTCGTTGACTTCGGCGCACACCCACGCCGCCGGAGCTCGACGCTGTGTTGACAATCGACGCCACCGTGTGGCTCGATAACGAACCTTGGGTGTGACAATATATATGACCTTAAAGAAATATCTCACTATGAAGAACAAATTTTATTTGAAGGAAAACTATCTGCAATTTTGTAGTTGGAGGAAGACGCCAAATAAAATTCAAACTTCCGCAATTTTCGAAAATTCAGAGTTAACCGTGAAATTCGGACCTATGCCACTATAATATGTGTATTGTACTCTAATCTTACAATAAATTTAAAGAAAAAAATTGGAGCAGTTTGAGAAAATTTTTAAAATGTCCGGGAGGTAAAAAAACAACAAATTTTGCAGAATCTTTTCAAAATCTCAAAGCGTTGACTCAAGCCAGATCGACAAGGGTTTCTTCAATTTGGAAAAAAAAAATATCCTACGCATGCTTTAGGCGCTAATGGTGTTCACGGACGGACGGACGTTTTGCTTTCAATTGTTTTTTCGGTATCAAGCACCCACAAAACAGTGATTCAGGTTACTCCACGTGTTAGGGATTTTTTTTTCTTAATTTAGCAACTGGTTCTATCCACTATTTCGCTACCATGGCCTGGCAATGAATTTATTTCTGCCGAAAATTCGCCGTTTTTTCGAGCTGCATTACATAACTTTCCCAATACTACGTATATTACTCCGTATATACGAACGTATACGGGAAAGTAATATGAAGCACAGTGAACTTGCGCGTATTATCGTACGACAAAACAGAGTTGGTAAGAGAGCAAGAAAAAAATAGTGAAATCTGCGAGAATTACAGTCAATGTCAACCCAGAATCTGCATTAATGCCTCCCTGAATCTCTCCCAATGTCTGAATCTTGTCTCTCAACCTTTTATGTACGTAATATATATATATATATATATATATATATAGTTACTTGAATCTTTCTAATATCTGCGCCGATTAAAGCGCTAGCACCACACTTCAACTTTCCCCTCCTCGAGGCTCTCCCCACCGCGTGAACGCAGGGCGAGTTCGTATTTGCTACTTAAACATTCTATAATACTCGTGAGATTATTAGGCAATTGTATCCCTCTCTTATCCTAAACTCATATGAGAACATCTCATTGGATTCTGATCGTTCTTTTGCATACTTCTGGGAAAGTAGAACAGGTTTGTAGGGATAGCACACTTGCGCATGATAATTGCGTTGTCATAATGAACTCGGGTGTATTGGCTTGACTACTGTGCGAATGCCTCCCTTTATCGAGCCTTGTTTCTCGACAGGTGGCAATGCCAACTACTGTGACAAATGGGTCGCCTAAGAATGGAAGGGGAGGAGGGCGCGAACGGAAGAATATACGAGGCCGCGGAAGCTCCTCCTCCAGGCTGACGACGGGGGGGGGGGGGGGGGGCTTCCCAGGGGCGTCGCGAATTTGAAGCGAGGGAGCGCGAGGGCGGGCACATTCGTATGTTGCAATGCGACAACACTAGTTCAGTTCTGACATTTCGAGAAACCACAGTAAAATTGTCAAGTTAGTAGTCGTACTTTTGGTTTCACGATATTATGCAATATTTCAATTCTTCTATGGTCATTCGAATGAAAAAAATGTTCACGATATCCGTTCAATGCACATTCGATATTGATAGCCTTTCCATGCTTTAGTAGAGCAATTTCTCACATTTTTTAAAATATATTTCCCACGAAATTAAAAAGAACAGATTTTCCCGTCCTTTCCAGAAAATAAAAATTTCCCTGACAAATCCAAGTAGACCCGTTCATCACTATCATGTTTAAACACGAATAATAAAGCATTTGGTTCACGACTATCTTTACGACTATTTATTATGAAGACCTGTCACCGATAGAAGAAAGAGCAAAGTTCACTGGGCACAAGAGCCTAGCTATAATTCCTACCAGTATGGTGGTCACCACATTCTCCAGGCCGTGCAGAAAGAAAAGGATCGCGCATACCTATTTCCAGGAATATTCTCTTATAAAATCATAGCCCTACCATGCACCCACTACTTTACCGAGAAGCATCACCGTTCGTGAAGAAACGAAAACGAACTCCCGTACTCTCTACAGGGGAAAGGTCATTTAGAGTAACACAGGCCAATTAATCACACACACAGACCGCCGTGGAGCTCTCGATTTTCAGCACATGGCGCTTCGGGCAAAACGACGCCCGCGAATAACTTCACACAAGGTCCCGAGAATTCCTCACATCGCAACGTGACGCTTCATCAAAGGCATTTTTAGGCCGCACGTGTAGACTCCAAAAGCACCTCACTTTATGAGCCATCATTAAGGAAGTTATTTTAGGAAATGGGCGTAGCAGCCGCCGGGACACGTGAACGTGACATAAGGGAACGAGGGTGAGAGGTGCGGAAAGGAGAAGGGTGGTGTGGGCCGGGACGGACAGAAGGACGGAACGGTCGTTTCGGGACGAATTCTTTCCGAGTTGTCAACCGTTTTTGTCAAGCTTATGACAGAAATGGAGTTTACATAAATTTATAAAAGGTAGCGTTCTCCCGAAATAACTTTCTGCACTCTCAAAAAGGACGTTATCAAATCACATATTTCGGGAGAGCGGGGTAGAGCGGGTCGGTGAGAGGGGACGGGACTTAAATTGGCTGTAAACTAAAATATTTCCATTTTACACTTGATAAAATTATATAATTCATTTCCCAGACTAATAAAAACTCTGGCGACCACGAGTTACTTAGCGAGTCTGAAAAATAAAAAGTATGTGGTCCATTCTTTCGAGGTAATAAACAAAGTTTGCTAATTCAAGAGGAAGAAAAAGTGAATCCCTTGAGCAAAATTATATTACTGCCCTATCCAGCTAGTTAATATCTGCCAGCTACTAACCTATTACGCTTTTGACTCAAACCAATAGTACACCAGATGAACACAAGACGAAAGGACCAAAACACGCCCAAAACCTTATCGCAAGCAAAAGAGCACGTGGAGGCGAGAACACAACAGTAGCGGATCGCACGAGATCGTGGTTGCGTGCTGAAATGGGGGAGAAGGGGAGGGACAGTTATTCCGAATGCCACCACCCCTTGGGATATTGCCATATGTGGTATGGTTCTATTTGATAACATATGTAGCATCTATATTACAAACAAACTATCGATACTCTGTCTGGTAGCTAAGTAACAAAGCACCTAACTGCGTAAAACGACACACCTGCGAGTTTGTGGCCCTGTCCGTAAAGAATCATAAACGCAGTCGCCCGGACGCTCGCTCTCTCGCATCTTAAAGCGATAAGCAAATGCGTCGAGAAGCATCCAGAATTCTGACGCCATCTTATGTCAACAGTCAGATCACAATCTTCGGGGATTCACTCATCACATGACTGATCAATCTAATTTCGAACTGACGCAATATCGAAATTTTCCCGACAGGCACTGATGAGTTCGGAGTGAACAAACGTCGACTAGGTTAGTTTTGCTGAATTCGCACCCGCAGAACAGAAGTTTCCGCCTAACTCAGAGGTGTCAAGGTATTTTACTGCTGGCAGTGGCATGCGTCGTGGCACCGTAGCATGCCACGACCTTCTCTGCGCAACTAGCGTCGGGAAACGGAACTACAGTAAGCCCGCCGTTTTACAATAGAGATGGCGTTGTGTCTGGTGGCGGGGTGATGAACTGCGTGCAGGGGCCATTTCGTCGTGGCACTCGTGCGTCGTGGAATCGACCTTGACAACACTGACCTAACCGAATCCGCAGTGCGCGTAAAACCAAAATATGCGCGAGGTGATTTCAACGGAGCGCCGCGCCATTCAGCACGGGGAATCCAGCTTCTCCTGCTGTCCGCGTCCGCCCTTCGCTTTCGTCTCAGATGTGGTTAAAGGCATGTCTGCTAACGTCGCACTTTGAATTCGCCCTCCCCGCCGTCACTGGATCCTGGCAAAGCAATTGAACCACACACCCGCAAGCGCAACTTTGCTGTTCTACCGCGCAGGAATCACAAGGGCGTACGCGCGGCGGGGTGGCTTCCAATTGGCGTCGAATCTGGGAACTAGAGCAGTGTTGTCAAGGTGGAAGCCACAACCGGGAGTCCGTGGCACGAGTGCCACGACGAAATCGCCCCTCCACGCAGTTCATTATCCCGTCACCAGAGAAAACGCCATTCCTATTGTAAAACGGCGGGGTTACTACTAGTAGTTTCCTTTCCCGACGCTAGTTGCGCAGAGAAGCTGTGGCATGCTACGGTGACACGACGCGTGCCACAGCCACCACAAGAAGACCTTGACACCCCCGTCCTAGAAGAAAAGGCTACCATACGACAATACCAAACTTACAATTTTCACTATGTCTAGTATTCTGACATCTACGGAAGTGGAAAAATATATTGCTCCTGGGCATGCAAGTTCATTCTTTTGATAGTCTTCATCACAATTCACCTTATGTTTGTGAATGTGGAGATATCTGGTTGGGGAGACCCCCGTTAACCGTAGGTAGGTCGGCGTCGGAGCTGAACAACCAACGGGGGAAGATCACGGCAACTTCCACAGCAGAAAACGTGCACCACACTTACGGGGCTAATGACCCTAGCCGTTGGCGCACCCGAAATCACTGATCAATCAAATTAAATCAAGAAAACGAATAGTCTGATGTACTTTTCAACAGAGGGGAAAGCTTAATTTAGTAACACACTACGACAAAAGTGTTTATATACTCACGTAGAAATATACGGTTTACTTCTGCTTATACTTACCTGAAACAAAAGAAATTGCAAATTAAAACACATTGTTAACTTGAATATTCACAAAAAGAACAAAAAAGACAAGGAAATAATATTACAATAATAATTGACTACAGGGTCGAACTTGGACCAGATTTTAGCAACTGCACAAGAGACACGTAACTCCAAGAAATAACTAGTGGTTCTGCAGAAATGCTACACAGTGTCTCCCATTATTTGAAGAACTGTTTGCCATTTTTTCAACTATAAAAACCATTATGGCAACTCTAAAAAGACGGATATTGCGCCTTGCCATCCACACATTAAGTATATCTTATTTAATAATCATTAAAAACACGGTGCTAAGGCAACTGTCTCGGCAAATGTATTTCACACTTAGGTGTGAAATACTGTATTTCACACTTAGGTGTGAAATACTGTATTGCATGGTTGGGTCGGCGTTATAGAAAAACACAGAAAAAAGAACAGTTCAATTCAAATGGAATTATCTGTACAGAATACATGCTCGCTAATATCGAACTACTGTTATAACTAGTCGGAACGCGAGGCATAACGAAAGGAACAGTCACTAATAAAACTGTTGGTCAGATTTCGTTGAATTCAATTTTCGTTTTTTTGTCTCTTCTTACAACTACAATATTGAAAACAGAGATACTTCTCATCGAAATCTATTCTTCAAAATTAAATCTTTAAAGAAAGTCATATGCAATTTTTTCCCCAAAATATGAGTAATGTTCAAGTAATTTTGCGCGAAAGAGACAATTTTAAAAACAAAACTTTCTCAAGAACGGAGTCCATATTTTTCCTCTTTAAACTATTTGATTAGATAGCGCTCATGGCGCTGAATAACATTGATATAATCCATATTTTTTCAAAATGTACACACAAATATATTCAACTAGTATTACATGATGAAACTGTTACGAATATTGGAGTAAATCGTGCGGTTGTAGCAACACTTCTTGACAGCAGAAAAAAAATATAACCGTCGGGAGCCGCCGGACGTGAAGTGATGCGATATCGATTTTAAAAACAATGATGCTAAAAACAACAATGTTAAAAATACATCGACTAAAAACCATCGATGTTTTTACACCGATTTAGTAACCTCAAACATTACATCCGTATGCATTAAAATTTAAAGTTCATGTTTATCAATTCGCCCAAGTACGAGAAGGAACAGACCCTACAAAGTTTTTGTTGACCACATCTCAAAATGAACAGGAAGAAAGGAAATGCAAGGGCATGGAGGTCATCTCGGGCTAGAAAGTTCGGTCGGAGATAGTGGTACAAACAACGTTCTTTGGTTCCAACTCGTGAACTAACATTATTACCATCAGTTATTTCATATTTTAACTTTCACAGTATTGTAATTACGTGAATTTTTCATTCAGGAACAAAACGTGGGAAAAGAAAAAAACATCGATCACAAAGCAACGATGTTAAAAAAAACATCAGTGTTAATACATTTAGGTTTAAAACACCGATGTTTCTACACAAAAATCGATGTTTTGAAAACATCGACTTCGATGTCGCATCCCTAGTGCGAAGCGAGGAGACGCCTGGCGCTTTCGTAAATGTCAGCGGTCGAGAGTGAGCGATCGAGACAACTGCGCACGCGGCTCACTGGACCAGAACCGTCGCTCGCGTGGCGTCGTTTTGACAGCGGCGCCTGACCTATTGGCTACACGCACCGCAACATCCCGCACCCGCCGCGTACTACCCCCCACCCGTGGTGAAAGATCGAGGTGGCAAACGGATGTGCTTAGTTTACTCGCTAGAAGTGAAGCGCTTCAGTGGGAACCCACAAGTAATATTTGGAACAGAGATTCTCAAAAACATGTCAAATTAATTCCAGTGATTGAAGAATTTGGAAACGATTTTGGGTTTTGGGGTTGGGTATAATGTAGGTCTACATTGTATTCGTTCACTGCATAGATATGATTTTAAAAATGGACAAAATATTCTCAAAATCCAATCCTTCCAAAATAAATACCTAAGAATAATAAAAAAAAGCATCCTGATTTATCCCAAATTCGCAGCTCCAACAAGAAATCTGAATTGCCCCCATAACTCCACATTTCCCCTTCGTATTTGCAAAAATTCTACAGCAAAATTTCACAGCTACCCACTTCAAACTCTGATAACAGAATCCTCACTGGAAACGTCTGAAAAAGAGAACTGATCAGGGAATTTTTTGATCCACCTTAAGCAGACTGAACACGATTAGCCCTTTCGTATAATGTGCTCCTGAAATGAAACACCCACAATAATAATAATAATAATAATAATAATAATAATAATAACAACAACAATAATAATAATGTAAACCTGGTCTATGTAAAACAATCAACGAATCAGTCTCACACGGGTGCTGAGGGCCAGTGTACTGTTTTGCTACTCTGATTGTAATAATAGTGTATTACACTCGTGTAATAATACTTCGTTATTGTTTGGGGAATAAAATTAATCATTCAAGGCAGGCTACCATCCCAGTACTCATTCTGAAGGTAAGAAGTAGGTAAGAAGTGTTTCGCAAGTATGTTGTTTTCAGAGGCACCTGAACGCTCTTATTAGCACCTCTTCGTTGGCTCTGCAATGCCATTGTATCATCAAATTCCGATTTTGATTCATGTAACTGAAATCTGTTAGCTGAAAATGCATACACGTCTATGCCATAGGTCACATACAGCTTTTCCTTTTTCTTGACGGAAATAAATTAAATTATTTTTTTTAATGTATTTAAAAATATTATCTGAATTAGTAAGCCGTCAGTGATTCGAATTAAGCTGCCTTCAATTCCTATGAAAGCAATTCCATTCATATACGACAACAGAATTTACTTTAAAGATTTTTCCCGAATACTTTTTTAAATTTTTTTTTAAAATCAAAACAATCAAATGGAATAAATGTTTTTCAAATATTGAGTTTATTATGGAGGCATTTTTAAAGAGTAAGTACCTGCTCATTGAAAAACAAGCCAAGCATAAAGGAATTGGGAAAATTAAATTGTAAAAAAAAAGTTGTGTAGTGTTAATTTAATTGTGAGGGTTAGCGAGATAAAATTTTCAATAAATTTGATTTTACGTCAGGATCATTGTTCAAAACGTAGTAATTTACTTTACATGGGAACTTACCCGGCCAGATCTACCTTACCCTTTGTCAGTCTGTACGAATACTCGAATAGGGCTTGAAAACTAATTTGCATAGAATTAAAACTGGTGTGAAATTAAAAGATTCTTTCATAATAGTTTTATCCTTAAACAATATTCTATAAGTCATTGCGGATATGTCATAATAGTTTGCATCGCATTGGATATATTACACAGATAATTTGTAAAAAGGCTATTAGGATTATAATACAAATGTCTTACCAAAACCGCCTTCACCAACATTTGTAAAGGCATCTTTTATTACTACTTTTTACACTATTTGTGGAACAAATAGTAATGAAATTTCAGCCTATCACGTGCAAGAATTCGATCCCTACAAACGAACCAGAGACGAATTTTAAAATAATCACAGTTTCATTGCCACTTCTTTCAAACTGGTAATTACTGCAGCAGTTC
Organism: Acheta domesticus; assembly: GCA_031308135.1. Taxonomy (NCBI): domain Eukaryota; kingdom Metazoa; phylum Arthropoda; class Insecta; order Orthoptera; family Gryllidae; genus Acheta; species Acheta domesticus. The sequence continues at coordinate 14,456,289 of JAHLJT010004567.1, read as the reverse complement.
TGTTAACAAATATCTTATATAATTACGCTGATAAGTACACATAGCACTTACAAATGACCGTCGCTTTGCATTGCTGTTAATCGCTGCGTCATTTGAGTACATCGTTCTTTCCTTCCACCAGGCTCGCTTAGACTCACGTACAATCTGTTTGACGTGACCAGCTCTTTCCCTGCATTTTCCCTGTATAATTTCTATATTTATAGTTTCCCTGAGTTTTCCAGGTTTTCCTTCCCCCTTTTTTTCTTTCTTTTCATCTTCTCCCTTCCTTAATGAATCGGTCACCGTGTAGGAACTCAACGATACACACGAGACATTAATATTACATAAGCATATTATAACTTTACGTGAATCAAGTTAAATGTCAACGAACATATTTTAGAGAAAAACGTAACCGCGACAGCCGCTCGCTCAGACGTTGCATGTAGCAGAGACAGTCCGCCGTCAAATATTTTTTCCTCGTGAAATCGATAACGCCATCATAAAAAGCGCTCTCCGTTTTTAAAGCTAATAAACAGCGCGGCCCGCAGAAACAATATTGTGCATATCAGCGGGGTTTAAAACCACGAAAATAAACGAATTACGCAATGGCCGAACAATAAGCGCCCTGTCCCTTGCGTTAATAAAAGCTGGATTCTGCACGTCGGTCTTATTTCCACAGGCTTCCATAGCCAATCCCCGGCTAAATTCGCAAGTCCATTGTCGTAAGTAATGCTGTCAACCCATGCGATCTGGCAGTACAATCCTTCCTGCGTTTAGGCATTAGAATTAAGGTTTCCTTTGGAGCAGCAACGCTTCTGTAATCTCGTATGTAGCAAGATGCAGAAGTTATCAGACGACAACGTTCGAGACAATTTTATCGATCTTAAAACCAATGGTGTAATTGACGGGTTCTTTTATACGCCACGTATGTTTACTCTTGCCAAGGAATGCAAACTAAGTCTGTTTGCACCCTTAAATATCAAGACTTAAAACCGCCAATCTTTACTAAATGGGTTATAAACCTACGAACTGTTCAGCCTAACTAGTACACGAGTTGGCAACATAATTAAAAATATTACTCATTTTTATCACTCGACTGGGTAAAGACCGAAATATTTTCGAGTTTCTTTCGACCTTGACAACTGTTGAACCAATCATCGAATTTGATGATCGAAGGAACAAACCCAAATGAAACCAAACACGTACGAGTTCCATCGCCTGTGGACCTAACAGGCCCGCATGCCATCGTGTGACGTCACAGGGGAGGAAGCGGCGTCCGACTGCATTTTCCATGCGTTCCCTCCTCCATTACCACTCCCGCCCCCCGCAGACAGTCGGAGGGACGGCGCGGCGCGCCGAGGGAGGTTCGGGCGGAGTTTGTGGCACGGAATTTATTATTGGCGGGAATGGGGCGAGAGCGAAGTTGCGGGCACGTGCAAATCCCCTTGAGCGCCGCCTTAATGTAATTAGATGCATTCAGGCCTCGTCCGCCCACGCGCCCGTCGCCCGGCCAGTCGGACGGCGACCCGCTGCAGACGCCGGACGCCGCCCGCGCCGACTATCGACGTTTGCGCTCGGCGCCGCCCACGCAATATGGCAACAACTGCAACAAAACGCCCCGACATGCACGGGGTATCCGAGACGAACATCTTCGCCTCGAGGCCAAAAGGAGGATGTGCCACAACTAGAAATTCGAAGGTCATGTAGTATGTCAAAAGTATGTGGAGTTTATTCCGTATAACAGCGATCGGCGAATACCGAAGAGCGAATGCGCTGCACGAGGTAGAGACGAGAGAGGCAGGTGAGAAGGCGACGGACCGCAAGGGGAGACAGGACGCAACTGCAGCACCAGGGGATGCCTTTCTCCCTCTCTCCGGCGCCATTAGCTTCCCTTATTCCAGCGGGAGCTGTGTTCTTACATCATTACACAGGTAATTGGATTCTAACCCGGCGTGCTTCAGCAATACTCAAAATTCAAATGGGATGCGTAATTGCTTCCAGGCCGAGCTGAGCGCGGGCGCGGGCGCGGCCGCGAGAGCGCCGAGGCGGATAAAAATAGCGGTGGACCACTGATGCCTCCGCGCATTTCCGGCCCTCTCCAACCAAGTGATTTCGCCGTCGTGCTGCCTGACTGTGACCACGGTGATTAAACGCCACCTCCCCACTCTCCCGCTACTCCATCCAACTGCAACATGCACGGACACCCATCACTTGGTGCTGCCACTGCCTTGA